>JAKKZN010000024.1:12853504-12864062 GCA_033441825.1 Pangasius elongatus
ACTCGAACCCACGACCTTCGGGTTCACCTTCGGGTTACAAGTCCGACTCTCAGACCATTAGGCCACGACTGCCCCACGACTGCCCTATACTCCATACTGTTTACCTTAATAATCTTAGTTTTTTTTTTTTTTTTTTTTTTTTAATATAATAATCTAATAATGAGAAATATTACATCGGATATAATTTCGTGCACTTCCAGCAGGTTATTTTTATATGATTTGCATAAAAAGTTGCATGCTCACTTCTCCCATAAAAAGAAAGCTCCCAGCTTATTATCTGGTTATTTAGTTTAAACCGTATTATTCAGTAATGGCAGTAAAACAAATAAAAAAACTGTGTATGAGGAATGTATGTCTAGGGTTAATCACTAAATTAGTAATAATAATAATATTTAATAATAAACTAGTGTGATGACAGTGCAAAGCGTAGTGTGTAGTGACGATCAGACTGCACTCTTTTACGAGCTTCGGCTCCCCAGTGACGACTTGGGAACTGAATTAGAAGCAGAATTTAAAAGGAGCAGGGCTCGAGGCTGCCATTACTACAAATGACATTATAATGACATTGAAGTTATTCTAAATATGCACATGGGATGAAAGCACAAACACACCAACCCCGTTTCGGAAGTAACCAGGTTGCAGTTTTAAATGGCCATGACTCCACTGTGTTATCGTGATGCACTCCGACAGGCAAATAAACAAGAACAATCCTTCTCAGTTAGAGGCTGGAAGGCGACTGACGTGCAGCCATTAGTTTTCTCAGAGAGAAGAGCTCGAAGGGAAAACATATCCCACACGCTACACCTACACGTCTCTGGTCTTGGTGCGTGCTGTAATTAAACCCTCCTGCTATCGATTTTTTTGCACAGCCCCAGGTTAAGTCCCTCATTTTGCTCCTTGTTGTGGATCGAGAGACACGTAGGAGAATCTGACTATGGCAAAAAGCAATGTGAGATGAGTAGAAAAAGTACAAAATTTTGCAGATAAACCACTTAAGACGCTGTTGATGCCTCTGGCATAAATAATGTTAGCCAACGGAAAGAAATGCGTTTACACAAACAGAAAAAGGAAACAGTTAACATACATAGAGGACCTCTGAGGTGCCGGTTACAGGAACACACGCAGACACAAAAACAATCTGAGCACACGCTGGAGGAAGCGCCCGAACGGCCGAGGCTCTCTCACCTTCGTCTCCCTCTCCTCCAGGAGCGTCTCCAGCCTCTTCTGTGCCGCGCGGCCCTCGTGGTCATCGCTCACGATCAGGATGATGTGATTCCAGCGGAACTCGCGCATCATGTCAAACCACACCTGGGCCTGGTGGGAGTAAGGAGGCACCGTGCGCAAGAATGACAGGTGGATGCTCTGAGGAAAAAAGACAAGGAAAAAGAGATGGAAGGAGATGAATAAATTACTCTCAAGAAGACAGACTGTGCTATCCATACACAATAAACCACTTCGTATGTAGTGCATGTGTTTTTAGTTTCACATGTTTACACATGATTCATTTATTTCCACATGTGATTATTTAACATTATTCATTTATTTTCATCAGATTATTAATATGTGATTTTTTCACTAATTGTCTTTCACATTCCATTATTTTCGTGTGATTTTTTTTTTTACATGATTTGTTTATTTTCTGATGAGATATTTTCCACATAATTCAATTACTTTCACATGATTCATTAATTTTTTTCAATTTTTTACACACGATTCACATGATTTATTTTGGCAAATTTTTTTTTTTACAGAATTCATTTTTCACGTGATTTTATTTAGGCAATTAATTTCTTTTCACTTCTGATTTTTTTACATGATTCATTTATTTTTGCAAATGTTTTTTTTTTTTTACAGAATTCATCTTTCACATGTGATCATTTACACGAATCTTTTATTTACACACGTGATTCTTTACAATCGATTCATTTACTTTTCACACGTTCATGTTTCACATGTAGGACATGTGGTTCTGTTCATCACATCTTATTCCCATGAAGCAGTGTGTTCACATGCGCACTTCCGGAGCATAACGTTTTGAAATACAGTTGAACATCTGATCACGTTATCACTCACATCATCACATGTGAAATATGTGTGATTTTTCCTTAAGGGAGAAAGCTTGAGTGTGTGAGTCAATATCAACAGCTGATTTGTAAAACTGGAATACTGGGCTCACATGCAGTGAAGCTGCCTTCTGGGTGAGTAGTGGCTTTTAAAACTGGAATACTGGGCTCGCATGCAGTGAAGCTGCCTTCTGGGTGAGTAGTGGCTTTTAAAACTGGAATACTGGGCTCGCATGCAGTGAAGCTGCCTTCTGGGTGAGTAGTGGCTTTATGTGTATCTGAGGAAGCTCGGTAGCTGGCGTGCAGTAGGCAGGAATCGACTTTGCTCGTTGTTAAAATGGGGGAGTGAAGTTGATGAAACTGTCTTTACAAAAATAAACAAGGCTAATTGACTAGCGATGCAAAAATATACACGTTTTTAAATGCTTGAATGTAATATTCTGAAGGAAATGTTTGTTTTTTTTTAAAAAACTTGCTGGCCACTTTAATAGGAACACCTACACACTTATTCAATCAGCCAATCCAGGCAGGAGCATAGCGCATAAACTCAAGCAGGTGCACGTTAAGAGCTTCAGGTAACATCAGAATGGAAACTGCTGCGCACTGGATGTTTTTTGTGTTTCGCGCCATTCTGGGTAAATCGTCAAAGACTGCTGTGTGTGAAAATCCCAGAAGATCAGCCTTTACTGAAACACTCAAGCCAGCCTGTCTGGCACAGTCATATTATTTTTTCCACATTCTGATGTCTGATTTTATACGTCGCACTGCTGCTCCATGATCGTCTGATTGGATAATTATCTGAGTGGGCAGGGATACAGGGGTTCCTATTAAAGTGGTCAGTGAGGGTGTATTTTACGTTATGAAAAGATGTATTTCTTCTACGGGGTTCTAATGATATAATAGACAAATTGGTGGGGCTGATAAAGATTGCAATTATATTTTAAACAAAATAATTACAAACTAGCACATCCTCATTCAAGAACTGGGATATTATTAACAACCTAAACTTCCATACTCATTCTATTAGCTATTCGAGCACTCTTTATTCTAGTAGCTTCACACCTTTCCTGTTAGTTTCACTGTATTCATGAATAATTCACAGTAGCTGCTGAATAATATGATTTAAGACAAAGCCGAGAGTTAAACTGAAATAAGTGTAATCCCTTTCTCCCTCTACTCACGCTCTACTCTAACACAATGCACACAGATGGCAGATTTTCATTTGTTATCCATGAAAGAAGGAAAACCCTTACAGGAAACAAAGACGAGTACAGATTTTAAATTTCAGTTAACTGTTTTGAACCTTCATTTTCTTTCTTTTTTTCTACTGAAATACGATTCGGATATGCAATCCAAATCAGGCACATTTAGAAAGAAACCAGGACTGACAGCATGTAAGACATGGAGAGCAGAACGCTGCAGGTTTTCATGGCCGTGTTTTGCTCTCACCTTGTCTGAGTAGATGGACATGCGGGTGGTCAGGCCCACTACGGGGATGCGATAGAATCCAGCTGTGTAGGACACTGGTGTCGGGGTTAGATGGTCATTGGACTGGGGAGGATGACTCACCAAAATGGCATAGACCTGAGGATGGAGGGGGAACAGATGCGAAATATAAAGACGCAAACAATTCAACGTATCAGTGTAAGCAATTTCACATCTTAGCTGAAATAATAGAAAAAAGGTTATCTGAAAATAGCTTTATTTGCACAATATAGGAGAGATTCATGATAATGCATGTGTGTTTGTGTGTGTGTGTGCGTGTGTGTGTGTGCGTGTGAGAGAGAGAGAGAGAGAGAGAGAGAGAGAGAGAGAGAGAGAGAGAGAGAGAGAGACAACTGGTATGTTAATCTTCTTTGATATGTTGGAGGCTGCAATCTCTCTCTCTCTCTCTCTCTCTCTCTCTCTCTCTGTGTCTCTTCACCAGAACAAAGCAGCTGTTATCCGGAGGGCTGACGCCATGTTGGCCTCATTTTCTGTTAAAAGCGACCAGTTGAGCTCATGGTGACCAGTTTTGGTGTTCACAAAATCACATCCACAATGTTGAATTAACAACTATAGTGCTGTATTAAGTTAAATTAAATGATGACTACCTACTGTGTGTGTGTGTGTGTGTGTGTGTGTGTGTGTGTGTGTGTGTGTGTGCGCTTTATGTTCATCATTCCCAATTGGGGGTGAAAACATGGCATCATTGCTCATGACCAGTCTGTAAATGAAAAAGAAATGATTTGTTAATGAATTATTTGTTAATATAACTATAATTAGCACAACTTGCTGTGTTCCTTGCGAGTGTCCTCTATCACCCTACTGCACACATGGTCACTGTGGCAACTTTGGTAACCTGCGTGTCCTGGGGTACTCTTTTAACATTTTATTTAGTGACTTTTTGGATGAAGTCACAATTGAAATGGACTCTCTGCATCCTGTTAAATGTTTTACTTGTTATAAAATACAAAGCAATTGCATTTTACGGGACATAAATATAAATCAGACTGATATATAAATACTTTCAGTAAGAGATCTCTGGCCCTATGTATATCTATAGCTATGTCTCAGGGGTAGATTTTGATTTGCATAAAAAAAAAATAATTTGATTAAACTATAAATGCACTTAAGGCACATTTTGATGAAGTGCAAATGTATTTACTTTTGAATGAATAGATGCTGAATAAATGGATAGATGGATAGATAGATAGATAGATAGATAGATAGATAGAAACAAATTGGGTGTCAGAGAATAGCCTATGGATTATTTTGTTTTTCTGCCTGGGGGAAAAAAAACAGATGCTTAATTCTTAAAGAAAAAATTTTTTATTAAATAACCATAATTCTATGTAAAGTACTATTTGCTTGTTTTTTGGGGGTTTTTTTTGGAAATAGTATCCCTCTTTTCTCTGCGTAATGCGCATCATAGTGCGTTTTGGGTGCACTCAGACTCCACAGGTAGACGCAAATATTTCTCCTAAACAGTACTCATTAGCTCCAGTGTATATATTTTGCGGCTGTGGTGCGCAGAGCTGGGTTTTGTACCTGGTTTGAGATGAGATCCTCACACACGGACAGTGCCATCTGAATGGCGTTGGGTTTGTGCGTGACGGAGATCGCGTTCATCTTGAACTTGTCTTTGCCGTAGATGTTGTTGGCCTGGGTCACCGCGTCCTTGAACACCTGTTCGTACCGCTTCTGGCTCAGCACGGCGCCGATGTTGACGATCTTGGGCTCGCAGCCGCCCCGTGCACACGAGCAAGACACGAGGAAGGCGAAGAGGACCAGACGCATGTTTGTGTGCCTCTGGATCCGCGCGGATCAGCGAGCTGTCATGCAGAGGGTCGCTCGGTGAGACAGCCTAATGGTCCCGGGTTCCTGATGAAGAACTTACGAAGCACAGGAATGCGATCACATCTGATTTGATCTGATCTGTTTAGGTATGTGTGTGTGTTTCTCAGTCTCTTTCTGATGATCAGAAAACGCTGTATTTAAAAAAAAAAAAAAAAGATTAAAAAAAATGTTGGAATGGTGACGCTCCTGTTGATATTCCCCTCAAAGATTCATTCTCCTTTAGTAAACAGGCAAAAACAAAAATCCGTAAAGAATATATATGGTTTAGAAAAGTCCAGAAGGTTGGGTGGTTCGGGTGATTTTTCGCTTCTTTAAAAAGATCTCCTGTTTCCCCGCTTTTGGCGTGGCTCCATTCGGGTCTGCTGACCTGAGGCTCGCCGCGATCTCCGCTGTCCTTGGTGCTGAACGCGTGCGCGCTCTCGGATGCGCGCTCCCGCTCAGATTCCGCCTGATTAACGCGTACGCTTTAGAAACCAGAAACCCAACAGCTTTGCTGCTTACCAGTGTGTGTGTGCGCGCGCAAGTCACACTGGCATTATTAATATATTTTCGCTATTCATGACTTCTTACCCTATCTTTAGAATATCTCGTTTCATTTCATTGTTTCAACGGTTAAATTAATTCTCATCCATTCCCTAGCAACGCCAGGCCATGCAATGGCTAGATCGTCACTAGATCAAGAAAATGTCAGCCTCGGTTTTCAAGTCAACATATCTAAAGCTTTCTTTATTGTTTAACAAGACCCAGCATCCTGGGAACACCTCCTATCCATCAACTTTGTGCTACATTTAATCTGCCACGTCAATAAATCAGGCAATGCTCCTTTTTATTTCCTAGCGTTTACCATTCATCAAGGGCATTATGGACGAACATGGCTTTTTTTTTTTTTTTTTTTAACCAGCAGTGAAGGATGCCTCTTCTTACAGATAATCAATAAGAGCCGCGCTCTGTCAATCACTCGGCGCGAGAACGCGGATATGCCGCGGCGGCGCGCAAAAAAAAAAAAAAAATCAGAGACCCTCGTTACCAAGGAAACAAGCATCTCTGTCTTTCTCTCTCTCTCTCTCTCTCTCTCTCTCAACCAGCCTAACTTAGTATTATGAATCAGCCTTTGCTTGATGAAGAAGAAGGTTTAGTATGTCAGGGATTTTAAACGCACCATCTTCAAATCTACTATTAATTTAAAAAAAAATAAGTAAACAAACTAAAACACATTTGTAATCAATTGTGGGTAAAAATGCTTCTTTTGGGTGTTGCGATTTGATTACATCAGTAGTTACGCATGGTTGGGAATGCATCACCCACATCCACAGAGAGAAAAATCTAACTAAAGTCAGACATGGATGGAATTTTGATTACCTGCTCTTTCAATCCTTCATCCCACAATCCCCTGGTACAGCAATAATCCACCGAATACCAACTGCCAGCCATTCTGCCCTCCGAACCTCACTTCCTCCCTGATTGTATAATCGATACTGACAACTGTATATGGATGAGATTTCGGGAATACTGTTCACGCAAGATGAAATGCACGTGCACAGATGGAAGGTAGATTAGTCATAAGAAAAAAGTGTGCACATGTGCATACATGCTTTTGTCCTGCATATTAGTCACGGAGGAGTGACATGGACATTTACTAAACATGGCATCAGTAGGGCTGAAAATGTACAGTGCATATCCAAGGCTATCACTTTCCCCCGTTCTTCCACTTCATTATCCACTGAGACTGGTTTCCCTGCATCATTTGTGCACTCATCTGGACATTTTTTCTTTTCTTTGTAAGGCCCCTCCAGAAGAAACCAAAGCAAGGATAAGAGAAGATGGTAGCTTCGCCGCTCCTGCCCTGACATGCTTCCAGCTTCCAATAAATGAAAACGTGCTCAATCATTTTTCAAATTGAGTCTCGGCTCTCAAAATGTCAGCTTGGATCAGGCTACGTAGCTTCACTCCCTGTAGGATTTCAGCAACTTGCAGATCTATTCACAGCTTCCGCAGTGGGAATATATTGCACAGGTGAATTTGTAATACGTTACATTGCTTCTTATTTGCATAGAGTGATTATGGTATCAGAAGTATGCGACAGTATGGGACAGATTTGTTTTTCTTTTTTTGGGGAGATATGATGCGAATAATGTTTAGGGGCTGGTGTAATGTGCATAATAATAACAATAATAATAATATAAAGATCTCCTGCAGAGCTTGGAGGAAAGTACAATTGCATACAGCTCAAATGAGAAAAAAAATAAAGCCTCCTACTCTGCATAGGAATCATGCCTGATTGTCTTCTTGTAGCATATGTTCATTGCATGCTTAATTTAAACTGCTCTGCCCTGTGTAAAGGCTAAACTTGAATGTCTGTTTAATGATTCCTGAGCGCACCTAATGAGGAGGCTGCTTCCTGATTGTCTAGCACAACAAAAGACAATCACAGGTCGTGCCATTCCTTCAGCATTAGGCCTGAAAAGGAGAAAACTCAGCTGAAGCATTGTCTTCACCACGGCTGGCATGGACACCTTCTCATTACTGTAAATAGATTCCTGTGCAAACTGTACGCTTTTCCTGAGTATGCTTCATGAGCATGTAACAGTCTGCACATCCCACTCCAGAAGAACCAGAGAGATGTGGTGCCTTAAGTAAAACAAATAAGAAAAAAAACACTCACTGGGGCTGTTAATTAAATGTGAAACATAATTCGATATAAGGTCATTTGCACAAATTGAATACACATGAGGAGTATTTTAAATAAATAGGAGTCGTTCTCGTTACATTTGGCATCTTTTAAAACAGAAAGCGAAGCAAGCATTTTCCAAATGTGCTCTATGCTTGATATTGCAGTTATATTGTATGTTAGGACTCACAGGTATGTCATCATGGGTAAGATGTGGGTTTAACACTAGAGGAGGTGACAGTGAGGAAGGCAGCTGATTCAGAGAAACAGCTCCACCTCATGGATATGCAGTACAAGCTCAACACAGGTCTTCATAGTAACAAGAAATAAAACATGAACAAAAGAATTTAAAAAAACAGCCATTTATGGGAGAATGTGGATTGTGCAGTCCAATGAAAGATGAAGATTGATTTCAATAAGGCTTTAAAGCAATCAGTTATTTCTGTATTCATGAATGTATACCTTTTAATGGCAATCAAAACTATTTATTTATTTTTTTTGCTAAATGAATATATAATCACTGGGCATCTATTATTTAAACGTTCTAACTAATTGAAAGCTTGAGTAAAAGTGTTGGTCTACTATTAAACATTTAGATATATGTACTTTCTTGGTCAAGGCTGTAGTGGATTCGGAGCCTATCCTGGGAAGACTGGGTGTGGGGCTTCACAATTTAACTGTCTAGTAGTCAATCCAGATATATGGATATGTTTTTGGGAGTTGGGAGAAAGCCAGACAACGTGGAGGAATCCTAATCAGACATGAGAAGAACATGTGTAACTCCATACAAATTGCTAGTCAAATGAAAAAATGATTGGCTATATAATGGATGCATGGTGGTCTTATCATTTATTGATTACGCTACTCCTAACTAATTGTTGGGAGCAGCTGCAAGCTCGTTTGTCAAATTGTATTTGATAAAAATGATATTGCTGCTGAAGATCAGGAATTTGGTTTTCTAGTTTCATGCAGGATTATGCCTCTGTAAATGAAGAACTCTAAATGAAGTCAAAGTGAACAAAACATAATGATTGACGGTGTTGCACATTACATTAAAGCTGGCCCAGTAGGCGAAGACAGTAACATAAGACAATCCTTTGTCATTGTCATTGTCATTCTGATCCACTAGCATATATCGGAGGTACTGAAGATGATTGTTTCCAACTAAAATCACTAGGCATTTACATGTAATTTTCTGCTGGCAAGCAGGAAAGTTTAGAACTGCTCACAGCTCAGCACAGGGCTGTGTGGGAGAGTACAACATATGGTTTGGTGGCTTTCTGGTTAATTAAAGGTAAATCCCTGCCAGAAATGAAATGGCTGCCTATGCAATTAGTGCCAAAGACATAGACAACATTGGCAGCTTTATGAAATAGTATGCTGGAGTGAGCTGAGAGAAAGTCTGCTGCAAATACAAATGAGAGATCCAACTGCTAGACTATGCCTCAAACCAGGACTCACAGGATGAGCAGTGAACTGAAATACGACTGAAATAAATTTTATAGCACCACCTAGCTGTGGTACAGCCATTAGGCAAAAGCCTATAAAATATGTAGAGCCGTGCACCCTCAGACAAGCCTTTGAATAGTTCGGCATAGGCTGTATTTCTATTTTGAGAGCTACAGATGACTGATCTGCAAGCAGCTGCCAAGCATCAAGCATCTTTATATGTTATGCATGCACAAAAAATGTATCAGAGAACCAATTGATCAAGCTGTTCTAGGATCTTTAGATCTGTCCATCCTCTTGATCAATGCTTTGCGATTTATCTGCCGCACCTAGAGCCTGAAACTTGACATAAGCCTTGAGACAGTCTTTTCTGAAATGAATCTTACTCTGTACACTAGCTGTGAGTCATTTGTGAACGAGTTGGCTCTTTGATTCGACTCTTTATGGTTAGAGAGCCGACTCGCATGTATAAGAGTCGTTTGTTCCTTTTTTTGTTGTTGTTGTAGATGTAGGCAGTGTTGTTACCGTCGCAGTGTAGTTTAATCAAAATGCAAGAGTTTATGAAACAAATTCAGCCACACGAAGAACAATCACTGGTTAGAATATCGCAAAAGTAGGAGGGGGCAAGGAACCGTTTGTGAGCCGAAAGAGTCGACTCTAATTCGTGAACCGAGGCAATGATCTGACTCACTGAAAAGAGCATATATAAAACTATAGAAATTAAAAAATTGTATATTTTACATGCACTGTAAAATGACATATTTATTATTTACAGCATGATGTATATTTACAGTAATGGCACATTTTAAATAGACTCCACAACTATTTTACAGGACTGTGGGGCTAATCGTAATTTAGCATAAATATCACTTCTACATTACTGCAGTTTTAGCTGGACTGCTATTTCACGTGTCTGAATAAGTCTGAAAGAATAAAAAAGTGTTTATTAAAGCAGTCACTTCATTTAAGTAGCTTTTCCAAATAGCTAGTTAGCTAACTGTGCTAAGTATTGAAATATTTATTAGCTAGCTATGTAAAT
>JAKKZN010000024.1:12864162-12875494 GCA_033441825.1 Pangasius elongatus
AAAAAAAAGGAATGTAGGAAACTTTGGCAGCTAGTTTTACGGTAAATTTAATGTTACTATAAGGTCTTCCAGTACTGTAAATATTCTACTAGTGCTATGTGGATTACTGTATCATTACTGCAATTTAAAGTCACATTTAAAGTCTCATGCATGGCTTGAAGACAATATTTTATTGAAGAAAGTATAGAAAATTATAATGTATAATGTATAATTCTTCTATAAGTTCTAGAGCTGTGTAAACACACTAAAACAATGTAGTATGCTACAGTGTTACGGTACAACAAAACACAAAGACAGTCTCAAACGAATTACATATAGTCAGTGCATTTAAAATCTTCCCTTATTCAGTAACATTTTTAACTCTAAAGTGTCCAGTTTTACAAAATTATTGTTGATAATTAATTCACAGTTAATTAGATTCTGTCACACTTTCTCCTAACAGTTATATTCACTCCAGCTGCCAAAAAGTTATCCCTAGTTCATTCTTCTTCAGTAACCACTTTATCCTGGTCAGGGTCACAGTGTATAAGGAGTCCATTCCAGGAACCCCAGGCATGAAGAATACACCCTGGGTGGGTAGCCAGGCCATCACAGGGCACCATGCACACACTCTTTCACACACTCATTCACACAAAGGGCAAATTGCTTACCAGCCTATTTCTGGGTGGTGAAAGGAAACCGCAGAACTCAGAGGAAACCCACACAGACACAGTCAGAGGAAACGAATCTCTGCACAAGCAGTAACCCAAGCTCAGGATTGAACCAGGAACCCTGGAGCTATGAGGCAGCAATGATACCCACTTATACCCAGTTATTTATTGCTTATATGTTAATTTTAAAAGTTTGCATTAATCTTTTCCTAGTCGTAATACCATGAAAATAAATGATTTTGTGAGTACATATCACACACTGATTTCAGTCACTGATGATAAATTACTGCATCTTTCACCACGGAACCAAGAGGTTGGGGAAAACATTATCTCAGGTTAATTAGCAACAGCTTTATTCCTAATTTCTCGAATGTTACCTAGCATGACGATACAAACTATCTGAATGCCAAAAGCTTATTGTCACAATATAAACATGGAGTGTATGCATCAAAAGATAGATTACATCGATGGTAAATAGGTCTCATTCTTACTGTCACATGTTAAAGATGTAGTGAAATAGAGATTTTTTCATTTAAAATGTAGTGGGTAAATGTCAAGTGAAAAAACAAAAATACCCTGAACAACTAACATATTAATATTTATAAATAATGTGATGTCCAGAGTTTATCTTGTAATGAAATTCTAAGTTGATTTTTTTTTTTATTTTAAACTTCTTTCATCAATGTTAGCCTATTATCACTTTGGTTAACAGTTTCCTACATTACCCACAATACTGTTTGACTACCTGCTGATGGTAGTGAAGTGGGATTTAGTCTTCGCTTCCTTTCTGCCTAAAGAGAGTGATATGCAGTAGTGCTTTAGTCTTTTGGTCTGTCCAGCTCTTTCAGCTCCTCATCTGCACACTCTGCTCAATCAGATCAGCTTCCAAAGCTACAACTGTCATGCTAATACCACCAATCGACACCATTGTTGTTGTGATCTTGTTGATCGCCAACTAGTTGGGCCAAGTCTTTGCCTTAACTCTGTGTCGTATAGCTGCATTGCATTGCAACTTTGACCTGCATTTGCATCAGTGTCTACACTACTTCAAGGTTCGAGTTCTCATTAATATGATGTTGAACATCACTGGAAAATGGTGAGTGAGAAAAGAAGCAGAAGAAGAAGAAAAAAAAGTTATTGTTTTAAGGAACTTAGAGCAAAACTTGATTGTTATCATTTATTGTTGAGGTCGGCTGAAATTTTTCCTGTTAATCACTACTGTAACTAGTAATTTACATTTACCTTTATGGCATTTTCGCAGACACATTTATCCAGAGAGACTTACATTTATCTCATTTATCCAACTGAACAGTTGAGGGATAAGGGCTTTTCTCAAGGGCCCAGGAGCTTGGCACTTGTGGTATTTTGAGCTCACGACCTTCCGATCAAGGTCTTGACCTCTGTGCTACCACCACCACCCCAAAAAGCAATCTCACCCTGCGATGTCACCACAGCAGACAACTGCTAACTTCTCACATATTTCAATACAAACATATTTAATGTGTTTCAGGATGGAGCTTTCCTTTACATACACTAAGAAAGTAATTGCAATTTGTTACTCCCCATCTGTGATAGTGTCCCCCCCCCCAAAAAAAAATGCTTTTGGCACTACTTATATACCTTACTTATATAAGGTAATATTATACAGGTATTACCTTACAGAAATTCATATGTATATCCGCACGGGTTTATCTCTGTATCTGTGTATCTGTAGAGGATCAAGTACTGAGAGGAAATATGACTAAATATCTGTTATGTAATATGTCATTATCAGGTTACCTGGCGCTACCTATCCAGTCTGCAGGTGATGAATAAACATCAATGACGCAATTTGTTTTTAATTCGGCGCATGCGCACCCGGCTCCTGTCACGCTGAACTCCGCTCTCTATTCTTTCCTTTAGATTTGCTCTAGCTTCAATCCCACAACTATAACAGCGAATAGGCATGCTGCACTCCTGTGAGATAGTGACCGTGGTCTCTGTGGCCGTCCTCTAGCATTAATCGCTGGACCTGTATTTGCACTCGGACTTATTACGAAATCGCTGAGGGACTATTTTTTTCCTCCGCGGAGACGCGCACAGGGTCGTGAGGTGTCCAAGATGGCGGCAACGTGTACGGTCCAGGCTTTTTAAAAGGTACTGAAATAAAGTGTTTTAAATCAGCTGGCGAGTTGTAACCTGGTGCATTGGGCTTAAGACATTTTAGGTTGTTGACGGTGTTTGAGGTGGGAGCGTGTCATTGCTGTTAGCCTGAGCTAAACGAGATATTTTCAGCTTGTTAGCCAACTAGCTAACGTTTAACATTAGCTGGGATGTTGCTGTCAGTCAATCGTTAGGCTGGATTCTTAGGCGGAGTGTTTAAAGTGTTATTTTAATGTCTTATTAAATCATAATGTCTATTTTGTTGTGTCTCCTGTGACTGATTGCAGTTATATTTGATCACGTAATGCGGTGTAGCTGCAGAAATGGCGTTATAACAAACAACAAATGCGTTAAGTGGAACTAACGTTAGCTCCATGCAGTGCATTATAGTGCAGTTCTGCACGTCCTGCTTTGCTCAGAACAGATTCACGGTTCAGCTTGTAATAGTAGCCTAATCTAGCGTTTATCACCACCCTGATCCATGCACAGCTCTCATGCATAAGCTGAATCAACATGTTTTGTCCAGGCACTCCATGTTGACCCAAGAGAGCCTTAGGATCCACTGTGACAAAGCCTGTAGTCCTGCCATCTGTCCTGCACTAACATGGCCAAGGACCAGCCAAATGTGTTCGACCTCCTCCCGCTTCTGGAGTCCACAGATCTGCATGAGCTGGAGCAGGTCAGAAGTGTCTTACAGGAGCACCTTAGTGCAGGTTTGTCACCTTCACATCACACTGTGAACTCTTCCTATGCAGCTTGCACTTGCTTGCATTTCTTCACACTTGGGTTAGACAGGCAGTACACTCAGCGACCACTTTTAGGTTATACATACAGTATATATCGACCATTTCATCAGGCACTCCTATCATATATCGTATGTCATATATAATATATCATATCATATCATCAGGTCAGTGGTATTCAACTAAAATTTCTAAAGGTACAGTTACGTAAAATTCTTGCTTACAAAGATCCGGATAAGCAACTAACATTGACTGAAAGAAGACAACCGGTACGTTTTAATGCTTAGCTATTAATCATTCGTTTATGGCTCCAATAACAATAGAACAGTTGAAGCAGTTGTTTTGTGAAGCATCTGATGCTATCATGAAATAGCATCCAAATAATATTAGATCAGCTGTTAAAGTTGTAGGGGCGGTGAAAAGTAGCATTAAGGGTGAGGAGTATTACAAAACAAGCATTTCTGTAATAAATTATATTCATCATGATATATAGGTTTCCTAACAAACTGTGTGTGAAACAGTAGCGATGCATAAAAAATGATTCATATTTACAAATCTAAATTATTCGAATGATAGAATACTTTAATATTTAATATCTGCGTTCAGTCAGAGTTTGTAACTGTTATAGGGAAAAAAAATCCAAAAAAATATTGTTATACCTGTAATATCTCAGAAAGGTTATATAATTTGCCACTATATTGATATTATATATCATCACCAGCTCTCATTTGCATACCTACAAACTATATAGTAGTTGACTATGTAGTAACTAATTGTATGGTAAGATTTTGGACGCTGAGTTTTGTAATGTCTTATTTGTCGATGTTTGTGTTAGATAAAGGGTCTTTGCTTCTCAACGGCCTTGTGGATTATTATCTGGACACCAGTTCTCCTCAGGCTGTGGACCTCCTGTCCTCCATCAGGGAGCCTCACGACAAGGTGAGGACAGAATCTGCACTCTCAGTTTGAAGTTTTAATGCCTAAGAATGGTTTGTTTCATCGCTTTTAAAGCCACGTTCCTGCATTAATCATTACGTGTGTATCTTCTCCCTGAAGCACCTTTTAGACAAGATGAATGAGTGCATGGCCAAGCCGAGCGGCAGGCTCCCGACCCTCACCCTTCTCGGTCATGTTGTTCGCAAGCAGCCATCGTGGATTCACAAGATCACTCGCTTCCCTCTGCTCGCTTCACTACTTAAATGCCTCAAGGTACTGAGTGAGAAAGCATCCAAGCAGAATGAACTCTGAATTGGTGGTTTTTGAAAATGGAGACTGTCCAAGATATAGAGTGTAATTTTAATGCTGGTGACCTGAATATGGGTTACACAAATACATAAATAAGATAAATGCTGTATGTCAGTCTTTTAATGAAAATATCTTTTCGAATCATATGTGGATTTAATCATATTTCTACTTAGCTGTGTTGCTTTGTAACAGTTTTTTTTTCTTCTCTTGGCTTTGTGTTTCTCCATCAACAGACTGAGTCAGATGTTGTGGTTCTTATAACTGGAGTGTTGGTGTTAGTCATCCTGCTACCCATGATACAACAGACCAGCAAACAGCTCCTGTTTGAGTTTTTCGACATCTTCGGACGACTCGCAGCTTGGAATCAGAGAAACCCAGGTAATACACGATAACCCCTTTTATAATAATATTTATTTATTACATACAATGTTTATCTGTAATGTGTAGTAATGCTAGATAAGTAGCTTGCTAGTGACATTGAGAACACTAAAGCTACCAATAGCTATAGCTGTATAACAAACTCACAAGCGTCTACAGATTGTTGGGTCACTCTAAGATTTTTTGTGTATCATTTAAATAAAATTATAAAACAGGAAATTGATTACTTAACCAAACGCGTGCTCAACATAGTTCAGTGTTGTCTACTTGATTCCCATAACAACAGCCATAACCAAAACCAAATCAATACTGAGCAGAAAACATTTGCAAGGAGACACTACTACTGTAAAATGTCTCTAGACATTATAAATATAAATGTATTATTCTAAATATTAATTGTGTGTATCCTCTAGGCCATGCTCAGGGAGCATATGCAGTTCACCTGCATGCCAGCGTGTACTCGTTCTTTCATCGCCTCTACGGCATGTACCCCTGCAACTTTGTGTCCTACCTGCGCGCCCACTACAGCATGAAGGAGAACGTGGACACTTTCGAGGAAGTAGTTAAGGTGCGTGTGCTGCTCCTGCGTTGCTCTCCGTTATGCTCCATTTTGTCGGGTGTCAAATCAGATTCCATACGCGCAAAATATCTGTCATGCTTTATTTAAACACAACTGGTTCTGTTTCCATCAGCCGATGCTTGAACATGTGCGGATACATCCAGAGCTTGTTACTGGAACCAAAGACTATGAACTGGACCCAATTAGGTGAGGCTGAATGAACTAAGTGCCATTGGCGTTCACATATCAGGATGTTAATCTGTTGTTAAGTGTTCTGTTCCTTTGCTCCAGGTGGAAGAGGTTTGAGACCCACGACATTGTGATCGAATGTGCCAAAGTGTCCCTGGACCCTAAGGAAGCGTCTTATGAGGAGGGCTACTCGTCCCTGCCTGACCATGTGCCACGGCGCCTCGTCGACAGCAGCAGGTCCTGCTCAGATCTCAGCACCCATGGTTAGGACTCATGCACTCATTTCTACATCAATACAATTTATTTATTTATTTATTTTCAGTTAAAGAATTTACATCAATTACAAAGCATTGTGCATTGTGTGTCTTTACAGGAAGTTCATCTTTCACCTCAATGGCCACAGTCTGCCAGTCCCTTTCCCTTTCCTTACCCCATCTGACAGTCACTCAGCACCCAGGCCTCAGTCCACAGACCCCCAGTCTACAGGTAAATCATCCTGCCAAGTGCTCACAAATGGACATGAAATGTAGAGTGTGTGTCAAATTAAAGAAGAAAAAAAAAAAGCACAGAGGTAGTAAAAGTACTCAAATTCTTTACTGAAGTAAAACCTAATCTAAATAAATGCACTGGTAAATCTAAGTTGAAATACAAAGCATAAATATATAAACTCTTAAATTCACATCAAGTATGACAGTACAAGAAAGTTTCCTAGAAGAAAAAGTTCAAATGTGCTTACTGTACTTATGGAATTGAGCCTATTCTGCTATATAAAAAGATTTACGGTCCAAATCATATTACAAGCCATGGTAGCTCTGGAGTTAACGTTCTTAGCTGATTGGAAGATTATCATTTCAAAAGATCTGTGTCTGATCATTTGCCAATTCAGTCTAATGGCCTCTTTCTGTGAAAATAGGTGGTTCTCGGTGAAATTGCATTAGACCAACTTGCAGGACGACATTAGAGGAAATAAAACAAATCGTTTTGGGACTTTAAATGAGCTATGCGGTATACGATGTGTTGACAGGGTCTTGAGGCGATGTCCTCAGGGATGAAGGAGCCCATGTGGAGCCCTTCCTCTGTGTGTGGGATGAGCACCCCTCCCAGCTCCAGAGGAATGTCCCCCACCACCGTCTCTGATCTCTCACACAGTGCCTCCCACTTCTTAGGGCGGGTCCCGAGCACACCAGGTCAGGGAGCTGAAGTGCTGTTTTATGTTCTTTATATACGTGATATTAAGATGAGTTTGGTTTTAGTGTTTAAGGCTGAGTAACATATAATTTGCAGTGGATGGGAAGTGGACTCCGTCTGCCTCCACACCCTCAGGGTCCTCCCCTCTCCTATTGCTCTCGGGGGAACTCGAGCACACTGCCCAACCCACCAGCATTGCTCTCCCACTCCCTAAGGTATAATAGTGAATGCTATAATTCCATTTAAGCTCCTACCATTTGTTGGAATAATAGAAAAATCATCATGGTGTAAATGATGGATAGAGTGATAGAAATGTTTTCTCTTTTCTTTTGAAAATCTCTGCATTACATGAACTTGCCCAGACAAATCAGGAGATTAAAAAAGGCAACCCCACAGCTATCAATGGCAAAGGTGAGCATACAGCGTTTTCAGTTTAGGACAGTCATTCTCTACTTTTATTGTGATCTTTCTTTTATTCCTTCTTGTACTGGTTGTTTTGAGATTTGTGCTATTTCTCAGGTACAGGTGATGGTCTTGGTCCTTTTTCATTGACGGAGCTCTCTGACTTTGTGAAGAGGACGGAGAGAGAGAAAGAGGAAGGTAGGTGTTTAAATAAAAAAAACAGGCTAATTTTTGTGTTTAGTCAAATTGTTTATATTTATCGATAAGTGCCCAAGAAAATACTAAAAATGGTCTAGGAATATTGGTCCTTGTTAAAAATGTCACGTTCTATGAATATGCGTGACTATGCAGGTTGAAAACATGCCAATACACTCCTTCCTTTACGAATCACTTTTTAACCATCTATGATCATTGAAGCCCTCGTTTTAGGATTGCTTTGAGAATCGGTCCAGGTTAGCATATTAAATCTCAAAGCTGAATTCACTGCCAATTTAAAGAAACCTTGTGACTGTCCAATTGAAGCACATTTGTAGGTTGTCAAAATGTTTTGTAAATATATATATGTTTTTTCTTCATCTTTCACCACTGTTATACTTCAGATGCCATCACAGCAGAGCTGCTGACACTAACCCAGGGCAAGCTCGACCCGCTCCCCACATCAGCCCCGGACTCGTCCTTCTCCAGCACCACCGACACACCCCTCCCCTTAAACCCCAGCATTTATACCCTGCCTCATAATCTGGCCTCCACCCCAGACAGGGCAGTGAACATCACTAAAGGAGCAGATCAGCAGCCTTCCTGGAACTTGTGGCCCTGTTTCACGCCCATAGAGAACTCCTTGAGCCCTTCTGCAGCTGAAGACGCCTCCTTGGAACTGTTTAAGGGCTCGTTTCCCTACGAGCATCTCTTCGACCTGGCCTTGCCCAAGCTGGCCTCTCTGTTTGTGGAGAGGAGGACTGCCGAGACTCAGCAGAAGGCTGGCAGAGAGGAGGTGGAGGTGGGGGATCTGTCTGCTACGTCCCCCCTGGAGGTACTGGATCGTCTCATTCAGCAAGGTCATGACCTTCATGAAAAAGTGTTAAAGAGGTAAGTAGTGTTATAGGAGTCCAGTACTTCTTGTATCTTTTTAAAAACAAGTAATGAATCCAGGTTCATAACTAATAATGTTAATATAAATGAAATCCCAGTGATATTTTATGTCTTTCAGATCTCCTTCTTCATCAAACCCCTTGGCTGAGCCACACAGTGGAGGTAAACATCATAGCACTAGAGGAAAAGGTATTCAGTAATATAATCTACGCATTGACTCTGCAAACTGTTATGAAGATCTGTCCTCCAACCTGTCATTTGGATCCTCTCCTGCCTGTCTGTTTGTATTCATTTCTTTTTCATTTCATTTCATTTCCTTTTTCATTTCATTTCATGAAAAAGTATTCATTTCCTATATATTTGTCTTTCCTTTAAAATGACTCCACACATACTATTTATTTTCCTAATTCTCTGCTTTTACATTTGTACTTTTTTTTTAAATATTACATCTAAAATCAAAATATAAGTTGTATTGCAATCTGTTATTGTATCATTATAGCAAATGTGAGAAAATGTGAACAAAATTTGAATGAGGAAAAATTATGACTGATAAGATTCCTGCTGTATAATCAGCAATGCCAATGTGCATTTTTGTCTTTATAAATTCAAAATTAAATTAAAAATCACTGAAAACAGAGGTTTAATATTGTAAACATATGTACTACAGTTTTGCCATATCTTAAAAATTAATAAATGTATAAATCCTCCTCTAAATTTTGATCGAATAAACAACGCATATGACCTGGGGACTTTGAAAATGATTGATTGAAACGTAATGAGCTCTGTAGCAGAAACAGAGCTCCAAAGTCGGCTAAACTGCCCATTTCTGCAACCTCATTATCAGGCGCAGGGATGTTGTCATTTGAAAGCTACTGAAGGGCTATTTTTAACAGTTACAACGTGGTCATGTAAGCGTATAATGGATAACGCGTGTCGGTCATTGTGTTCTGGAGCTATAGGGCCCAGTGTGCTGTCTATATATTTTAACTCTATGGGTTGCGCAGTTTGGGATCTCTTCTGTTCAAACAGTGCACATTTATGTGCATTGTTGCACATATCCATGATGTATTGTTACACCCCTGATTGAGAACAGTTATGTAACTGAACATTAAAGAAGTGTTTTGTGGCATTGATGATGGTGTATTTTGCACACGTAGGCTCAGGAGCCCCTGATGAGCTGGCACTGTTGCGCAGTCAGCTGCTGCTCCTGCACAACCATCTGCTCTATGAGAGGCACAAAAGAGAGCAGCACGCACTGCGCAACCGCCGCCTACTGCGCCGTGTCATCAACGCCACTGCACTGGAGGAGCAGAACACTTCCATGGTGAAGGAGCTCAGTGTTACACATGTTTAAAGAAGAAGGGATTGAAGTCACAAGTTTTTTACTTTTACACATTTGCCTGGTGAACTGCCATTAGCTGTAATGAGAGATGTTGTGTAGAATAATTTTTGCTAAATGATGTAGCCAGGAGAGTTTTTATTCATATTCATGTTACTTTATCAACTGATGAGTATGATGTTGGTTAATTATCGAGCATTTGTGTGCGATGATGTTGCAGAAGGCCCAGCTGCGACTACAGGAGGTGGAGATCCAGACGCTGCGGGCGAGTCTGCAGGAAGAGCAGGAGCGCTCCAAACGTCTGCAGCAGGAAGGAGAGGCGCAGGTGCAGCAGCTCCACTGCCAGCTCCAGAAGCTTCAGCAGGAGAGGAATGACTACTGTACCAAGGCTCAGGAGCTGCAGGTCAGTACATTCACTCAGAATAAAAGAACAGGAAAGGATAAAAGAAAAGAAAAGAAAGAAGCTGATAGAGTCATGTGCCTGAGGTGCTCTTGCCTTTAGAGAATGAATAAATGGATATGAGTGGCTGTGCTTGGGTGGATTGGATTGAAAAAAAATGTTTGGAGACCGTTGAATATGCTTTAGGGAAAAAAAAAACTGTTTCAAATAATGAACGTATCTTGATTCCTCGTCAGAGTGACTTGCAGGAAAGTAAGAAGAGAATGGGCGAGATGGAGGCGGAGCTGCAGAGAGCCAATAACAAAGTGTGCAATACAGGACACCTGCTCAGCCAGCTGTCTATCAAGGTGAGAGGGACATCTGGACTAAAATCAGCTGCATTTGAATGCACAATGCATAAAGTATAATGCACTTTTTCACAGAGTGATAGATTTCGTTTGTCTTCTCCACATCACAGCTCAACAACAGTGAAAGCCTGGAGCAACAGATGGCTTTCTTGAACAAACAGCTGTTACTGCTGGGCGAAGCCAATGCACTGTGTGTGCAGGAAGTCCAGCGCCTTGGACCAGACTCTCATAAAGTAAGCATGAAACTAGTTTTATATGAAAAGTTATCAGTGTATTTGCATCTTCTATGACCAGGATCATCTTTCAGGCTAGATCTGACCTAAACAATATTTACTCAATGACAGACAGAACTTTGTCATTGCCCAGCTACAAGGCAGTGAAATACCATTTAGCATCTACCAGAAAGTGCGTAATAATAGTGCAAATGAGCATAGTAATAGTGTTCTATAAAAATATTAAATACATATGCTAGAATATAGATATACGGTTAGGTCCAGAAGTATTTGGACAATGACAGAGTTTTTGTGATTTTGCCTTAATACACCACCACAATGGATTTGAAATAAAACAATCAAGATGTGATAGAAGTGTAGACTTTCAACTTTATTTTAAGAGGTTCCACAAAAATATGGCATTTACCATTTAGGAATTACAGCCATTT
>JAKKZN010000024.1:12875594-12899635 GCA_033441825.1 Pangasius elongatus
CATTGTGGTGGTGTATAAAGGCAAAATCACAAAAACTCTGTCATTGTCCAAATACTTCCGGACCTGACTGTATATGTAGATAAATGTACAGAATGATATGTGGAACACAGCTGAAATGAAATGGTAAAGTGTTAAAGTAAAATTGACAGTGCCACATCAGTTACTGTGGAAGTGTACAGGTCCTAAGTAGACCAAAAGTAAATAATGATAATTTGGCCCTAGGTCAGACCCCTTGTTCTGTATGTTCATATTTTTTACATTTTGTGTGTGGTTTTTAGGAGCAGAAGATGCTGCAGATGTGTTCCACACGAGAGACCGAGCGGTTGAGGCAGAGCTCCGTTCAGCAAAGCCAGAGGCTGGAGGCGGCCCAGCAGCGCATCACCGACCTGGAGACCCAGCTTACCAAGAAAGAGCACCTCATCCTGGAGCAGAAGAAACTCCTGGAAAATGTCAAAAATCAGGCCAAGTACAAGCTTCTCACTTATCCATCTCACATGAGGTTTAAAGCAGTGTAACTATTAGTTATGGAGTTTGATTCTTTCTATTTATTCTAATATTTATGCTGGTGTGTTCTCTCCTGCAGAGGGCAGCTGCAAGCTTCTGAGAACAGGTATCTTGCCCAAAAGCATGTGACTCAGGCGCTACAAACAGAAATGCTCCAGCTGTACAGTCAGCTCGAGCTTGCCAGCCTCGCGAACAGCACACCAGCAGGAGGAGCAGCTGAACCAGGCAGCCCTCAAAACCAGAAGTGAGCAGCACACAATCTTTTTAACAAGCTGTGTAAAGATGAATTGTTTTTCCATCTTTCCATCTGTTTTTCCTGCTTCTTTCTTAACACTGGCATGGAGAACTGAAGCTCTGCCTCCAATTATTAATATTAACTTCAACTATGGTGCTTATAATGGATACCAAAATGAGCTTGTGAAAGCAGAATGCAGACCTGCCAGACTTCATGTATTTTGCACAGGAGCTCCTCGTTTTCATTTAAACATCCAAAAAAAAGCATTCTTCTTTTTTTTATCCCCAATAAAAATGGAAGACAAACCAATGAACCCTCGTTTTCTGTCAAGGCAAAAGGAGAATGTTTTGACTTGGTTAACATTAAACAAGTAAATATTTAACATGAGTAATAATATAATGGTCAGAAAGGCCACTTTTGTGTTTTGAACCAAAAAAAAAGGCCAACAACACAGTCAGATCTAACGCTTTACCAATAGTTCTAATGTTAATGACATTAAAAAAGTTATTTAATACAATGTTTACTGACGTTGGCTACTCAGCGCCCATACGTTCAAATATTCTGAGCAGCAAAAGACTATATTGTAAATGTACCATGTTTCATCCTCAAGATGACCTCGAGTAAAATTTCCATTTGTATTTATTTCAGGCCGAACGGCAGCAACACATCCACTTCAGCTCAAACCTCCGTGTCAGGGAAAAGAGAGGAAACTTCTTATGTGTGTGTGAACGGCGAGTCTCCCGGATCCCCACCATCCACTGCACTGATCAACGGCAGTCAGGAAGAAGACCTTTCTGTCCTGTCCTGCAACTCTCCTTCGGCTAAGAGCTTCTTGGGAATGCACAACCAAGAGCTGCTGAAGAAGACAAAGAGTTCGTATGCGGAGGAGCACGCCCACCGGCTTCATGACCAGATCTCAGAAGCTGCTGAGAAACGCACTGAGCACACAGGGTCCCAGAGGCTGGCAGAGGAAGAACCCGAGCTCCCGCCTGTCGATCGGCACAGGGCCCGCGCGTACAACATCCACAGGCGCAGACAGCAGGACCTGCACATCATGGATTACAACGAGACCCACCAGGAGAAGACATAAAGGAGCTGGGAAGGTGGAGTTAGCGGGACTGCTGCTGTGGATTTGTTTGC
Source organism: Pangasius elongatus (assembly GCA_033441825.1). NCBI lineage: Eukaryota > Metazoa > Chordata > Actinopteri > Siluriformes > Pangasiidae > Pangasius > Pangasius elongatus. The sequence continues at coordinate 12,877,474 of JAKKZN010000024.1, forward strand.
AACACTAGACAGAATGATTAAAAAAAAAAAAAAAGATGTTTTGACCTCTGCAGCCCTCTTAATTTTAACAAGAGTGGACTGCATTGTTTTAGCAAAAATTTTTAAAATCTCTACTGTATTACAAAACAGCCAAAAAAAAGAGAGACGTGTATATTACCGAGGGCTTAAAGCTGTAACATCACTATGTTTTAGGGGTCGTGTTTGTTTCTTGGGCTGCGCTCACAGTTCTTCAGATTTCATTCAACTCGAACCTAAAACATACTGATTGTAGCTTTAACCAATCCATCCACTCTTAAAGAGTCTTGTAACCACCGCGGCGTGAAATAAGAGCACTTTGCTGTCGCATAAAAAGTACACTTGAGACATTTGCTATTGTTTCAATTTGGGTTTATTCCCGTATTGGATTGTTTGATCGACATTTCAGCTTCAGATGTGTGTAAAGCACGCTGCAGTGGTGGTTATGTTGTGTGTGTGGATTGTGTTCGGCCCTTATCGTATTAACAAGAACACGTATTGCTTTCATTGCTGTGTTTGCTTTCGTAACTTCCCAATTAGTTCATGGGCTCGTACACATTTGTCCAAGCCAAAGGGTCTTCGTGAGTTGTGATTAGACAAATGACATGGAACTATCATTAAGCAATTTTGTCTCATAGCAGTTTGTTATTTCTTTCCTCCCCTACGGATCAAGCGCTGTAAATATTTTCTGCATCATCAACAAATCAAGCTCGAATAGTAATACACAACTGTGAAAGAAATGCCAAAAAAAAAAAAAAAAAAAAAAAGCAGCTATGAAAGATAGGTGGGACAGATGATGTGTGTGCGTGATGATGTCATAACCTTGCTTTGGGTAGAAGGAAAAGATGAAGCAATTGTTAAAATGATATAGAATTTATTTTTTATTAATTCACTTTATTACTGGGTTTATAAAGCCCAGACACTAGTGCAATACTTCTCTTAGCATTACACTTCAATGCCAACTCGGAAGCATGGAAGGTAAATCCGTGTAGTTTTTTTTTTTTTTTTTTTTTCTCTTTTCCCGCTGCTCAGCCTGAGTCATCACGCAACACGAACTCCGCTGCTGTTCATCCTGTAAACAGGTAGTGCCTCAGATTTGGCCATGCCAGGCTCTTCAGTGAAATATCTTCGATTTTACAGTCACAGTTGTGTAATGGGAAGAAAAAAAAACAAAAAACATTGCTGCTTCGATTGTATGTGAATGTTTCATGGTAGCAATGTATAGACTACAATCAGAAATACACTAAAACTCAATAGCACAGCTGATAACCTGAAATCTAAGCTCTCGCGCACACACAATAATGGGTATAATGCCCTTCTTTGAGAAGAGTCGGAATCAGTGAAAGATTGTACATCAGTGTCGCCAAATCAGGGATATTTACCATCTCTTGTATTACAGCATGGCTTCAGCTAAAAATGTGAAACACTGAAAAACCAGTAACTGAAGGAAACGCTCATCACGACGAGGACGTTATGGAGATTATCACGAACTGTTCGGACTTTTCAGCGACTCCATTCAGGAAACCAAAAAAAAAAACAAAAAAACAACACAGAACCCGTGCATGATGATCCGACTCTCCTGCTCACTATTTTAAATCTTGCAGCTTATATTTCATTTTAATGAAGTGTATCTGTCGACATGGCTCCCACTGACATCTGTGTGATTAATTTTGTTCACAAAATGCCTTAATAAGATAAACAATAGGACATCTCTCCTTGCCCCAGAAGCCAAATTCCAATGGTTCTTACAAACTATGGTACAATTTGACAATAATCTGGAGTGGAGTCAGATGTCCTCAGGGACTCTGTTTAAAAAAACAAACAAACAAACAAAAAAAAAAAGAAACAAAAAAAAAAAAGTATTGATCCTGAAGACACGCAAAGAAAAGGTGTTCTACTTGTTAAGCTATGATCAGGAATAATAAAATATATGTTTTGCATGTTTTGCTTTCATTGTTTCATTTATCAGCATGTTCCACTAAAATTAATTAGGAAAATCACTAAATTGTTTGCTCTGCAAATGATTAATGTACACTTCAGTGGATTTACTTTGGGGAAAAAAAAAACAACAACAAAGGCTGGTGTTTTATCACGTTCTTCTGCGACCTGGTGGCCTCCATGCAGGTTTGCATCCATCTGCACCTTTACACGTAGGCTTGGAGGATCGCATGGACGCGTGTGGTGTTTCGGTCGCGTTCACAGGCGTGTTCTTCGCGTTATCAGCTGCTGTTTGCTTCTCAGGTGCCGTGATATCCCTCTGAGAAACCTTTTTCGCGCTAGCTTTCGCCAGTTCCGAGATGGCCATTCTGAGCAGGTCCAGGGTCAGAGGAATCACGCTGACGACTCCGCCGTAGTAGTTTCGAGCTTCATTACAGCTCAGACGATTCACCTGATCATGTGGGTAACTGCAGAGAGGACAAAGAGATAAATGGTACCATGAAGAAGCTGAACAAACATTTATCAACACTTGGCCAGTTAGCCATTCAGCTTATACCACAATGCTGCTGAATTCCCAAATCTGATTGGTCAGCAGGTGTTTGTTAATTTTCTATAACAGCAGCTCTGAATGGCCAAAACAGTGTGGCCACCTGACCATCACACCCATATGTGAGTCCTCCCCAAACTGTTGCCACAAAGCTGGAAGCACACAATTCTATAGGATGTCTTTGTATGCTGTAGCTTTACAATTTCCCTTCACTGGAACTAAGAGGCCCGAACCTGTTCCAGCATAACAACAACCCTGTACATACAGCGAGCTCCATGAAGACATGGTTTGCCAAGGCTGGAGTGGAAGAACTCGAGTGTCCTGCACAGAGCCCTGACCCCAACCCCACTGAACACCTTTGGGATGAACTGGAACACCGACTGCACCCCAGACCTCCTCACCCACCCAACATCAGCACCTGACCACACTAATGAGTTGAATGAGCACAAATCGCTACAGCCACACTCCAAAATCTAGTGGGAAGCCTTCCCAGAAGAGTGGAGGTTACACTTAAAAGGGGATTAAATCTGGATTTGGGATGTTCAACAAGTACATATGGCTGTGATGATCAGGTGTCCACAAACTTTTGGCCATATAGTGTAGTTTACAAATTCTATTCAAATTACATGTTTATATTAACACACTCATTCTAATACACTATTGTATGGGACTTGATCTGGATGATAAATTGATAATAAAAAGATGTATAAAGACACATTAGTGTATGTAATGATACACAATCTTCAGGATGGAGGGGTTTTGACATATTAACTAAAGGAATGAGAAAAAAGAGCAGCTGGTGAGGGAAAACTGTTATAAAATAAGTGTCTTGTGGATGATCCACAATGTTAAATGTAACAGTAAACAGATAAAAGCGTGTTCTTTAATAAATGAGAATTGTAATCGCTGATAAATTGCTGTGGTGTAAGAGGAATAAAACACTTGTTGGAGATGAATCGACTTTGTAGTGGGAACAGTAAATTCACTTCCCACTGGATCACATCACACTACCTTGTCATTGATTATTTTCCTGTAACAGCACTCCCACAAGGGTTTTATTCCTTACTTAACGTGTATACATGCGTTGTCTCTTAACTGGGCCTGGAACTGGCTGAAGTTACAGTCAGGGCTGAGAACGTTCCTGCAAGTGTCCAGAACTTCACTCGAGTGGTTCTGAGTGGACGCTAAAGATTTGATCATTTCAAACATCGCCTTGAGGCTGTCCATGACGTCCAGGAAGAGTGAGAAGATCCGCGTGTCTGTGGCATTGCTGCAGTGGTCTGTCATGTAGCACTGCACCTAAACACAGAATGACACATTTTTATGGCACCCCGGAACCCTGTGTAGGACAAGCGTTACAGAGAATGGATGGATGGATGGATGGATGGATGGAATGGGTCAGACATTTATACAGGGCCAGAAAACAAGCAGGAGACCTGTTAGACCTGTTAGACCTAAACATAGCAGTACAAGAAGGTAATGACATTGGAGGTCCTTTCAATCACTCAGAATTTTTTTCTCATAATCCCTGTAAGTGCGTGAATGTGGTATCTGGAAACCATGTTCATCTTCCACTCAATGCACCTTGAGAAAAAAATAAAAAATAAATAAATAAAAATAATAATAATAATACTTGAGACTTATCTTGAAAATCCTAACATGAGGGAGAAAATCACTTTCGTTGTCAGATACAATTTAAATACAACTTACATTTCTCTTTAACCCGAGGTCTACAATCTGTAAACAAGCACTCCAAAGACGAATACAATTTTTCTGTAACTTGAAAGTGTGAATGGATTTGTTGCAGATAACTGATTAAAGTACAACATGCCATGAGTATGACTGGATTCATTACAATGTTATCTAAAAGCCAGATGTGCATTTCTTGACTTGTTTTGATGACGCTATCTTCCAGTTTCAGGAATTTAAAAATCCTCTTTTCCTGTTTTTTTTTTTTTTTAAAAGTGAAATATCACATGCAATCATAATTTTACACATGATTTTTTTCACATGTAGGGTCTGGTATTATTTACCACATAGGCTACTATTATTATTATTATTATTATTATTATTATTATAGTAGTAGTAGTAGTAGTCACATGTTTACTTGAGTTCATTTGTAATCACACATTACTCACATAATCACACACATCACATCATGTGAAATGTACACTATGTGGCCAAAAGTATGTGGACACCTCACCATCACACCCACATGTGCTTGTTGAAAATCCAATTCCAGATTTAGTCCTCCTTTGCTGTTATAATATTCCCACTCTTCTGGGAAGGCTTTCCACTAGGTTTTGGAGCGTGGCTGTGGGGATTTGTGTTCATTCAGCCACAAGAGCATTAGCGAGGTCAGACACTGATGTTGAGTGGGTGAGGAGGTCTGGGGTGCAGTCGGTGTTCCAGTTCATCCCAGTGGTGTTCAGTGGGGTTGAGGTCAGGGCTCTGTGCAGGACACTCGTGTTCTTCCATATCAACTTTGGAAAACATGGAGCTGGCTCTGTGCACAGGTTCGATGTCATGCTGGAACAAGTTCGGGCCTCTTAGTTCCAGTCAAGGGCAACTGCAATACAGAGACATTCTGCTTTTTAACCTTTGTGGGACCAGTTTAGGGAAGACTCTTGGACAGGTGTCCACATTTTGGCATTAAATTTTGTATCCTGCTGAACCATAAACTGCAAACTGCTTGCTTGGGTGATGGTGCCACTTGGGGGCTGTGAACTTGGCTCGGGGAGTTGTACTGTCATGGCTTGAGACCGCGATTGCTGTGGTGGCTTCTGGGCTGCGGTTGTAGCGAGCAGTTTTGCAGTCAGGTCTCCATCAGTGGACAGTAGATAGGTTCAACAAACCAGACTTGATGTGAAAACTGTAATGTATTTCCTGGTTACACAATTGCACTATCTGTCCTCGTAGGACACAGTTGTAGAGGGGAATTATTTATAATCACACTATCTGGTGTCACCCAGATGAGGATGGGTTCCCTGTTGAGTCTGGTTCCTCCCAAGGTTTATTCCTCATGTTGTCTCAGGGAGTCTTTCCTTGCCACTGTCACCTCTGGCTTGCTCATTAGGCATAAATTCACATATTTACAATTTATTCTGATATCATTTAATTTGAATGCATTTAATGTCTGTAAAGCTGCTTTGTAACAACGTCCCAGTGTCCATTGTTAAAAGCGCTATACAAGTAAAACTGAGCTGAACTGAATTGAGTGCAGAGTGTGGAGGTGCTGCTGACCTGTGTGACGGTAGACACCGGCTGCGTCCGGTGGCGCGCGTGCTCTCGGGAGCGCTCGAGCGCCGCTATGAAGGTGAACTGCTGCTGCTTAAAGAGTTGATGCTTCTTCTCAACAAGCAACATCATCTCCCTCACTTCATTCATTCTGGCTCACTCATATGATACACTCATACTATTAACACAACACAACACAACACACACTAGCACGTCAGTATCGCTGTGCTGAGAATGCAGACAAATATCTATACAAAGTTACACACGCAACTTTACCAAACTAAACACAAACTTTATCAGCTTCTCAGTCAAAAGATTATTCAAATCATCCACATATCGCTACATTTACCAGATTTTTCAGAGCAAGAAAATTCAGCTGTCCTGGGGTTTTTTTTTTTCGTTTGTTTGTTTTTTGTTTTTTTTCGAAATTCCTTCACAAGTTAATGTGGCGTCGTTGCTCAGCAACACGGTTCAGGAAGCGATTGATGCGCATGCGCACTGACACGAAGACGATGGGCTGAGTCTGTAACCATTGGCAACGAGTGCAGGAAGACGCGCAGCTTCAAGAGCGTAATAGTTTTTGACGCTCGTTTTATTTTATTTTTTATTTTTAAAGAATTTCTGCTTAGACACGTAAAAGAAGAAGAACAACGTGGTCTTTAGAGGCGGTAATAAAAAAAGTTATTGATTGAAAGTAAGTACATTCGACCTAGACTTCTCATACAGTAAAACAGTTTAAAAAAGGAGATACCGAATTAGCCGCGCTTGCTAGCTATTACATACGTCAACTCGCCCGCCATATTGGAAAGGGCAAGATTTCAAGTCAACGGAGAAATGCATGTCTACTCTGTTAAAAAATTCTGTCCCTCACTATAAATTTTATTTTATTTTTTAAATTACTGTTACTGAAATTTTTGCAAAGACATTTCTGCATATCTTAGGTTAGGTAAACGTAAATATACATGCACTATAAATGTTCAGACTACTATTAAAATATTCTGAGCCTTTTACTGCTATGGACCCTTTCAAATAAATAGATAGATAAACAAATAAATAAATAAATAAATAATAAAAAATTCTTACATCTTCTCTTCTCTTCTGGTCATTGGTAAAGATGGATGCAACAGTTAAACCTTTAAGGATTCCTCCTGAAATGTCTATTTATGCAGAGAAGCATGAAATATTCGACCTTATCCAGGTAAGTAACGTCCTGACACTCTGTATACTCTAAAAGGATTCAAACCAATAACCAAATCTTTCTGTTACACAGACCCTGGTGAGAACCCTGCTGATAGACAAGCCAGAAGATCCCATTCAGTACCTGATAGGACTGCTGAAGAGGGAAAGTATAGAAGGTGAGAGCTCTCTACATTGTAACGTCTACAACAATCTAGGTTTGAATAAAATCAAGGTTTATTTATAGCAACATTTAAAGATGCATTTAGTGAAATTTGCTGTGGAAAAAAAGGTCTCTAAAGGTTAAATGAGTGGAGCTGAGTAAGATTTGAATGACTTTCTTTTATTTACTCATTGAGTCCGCCCACATTTCCACCCATGTACACAAAGCTTCGCCCCCAAGATTTATGGTTGTTCATCTACAGTAGAGTTAGCATTAGCAAGCACTGTCATGACATCACTTTCAAGTGCACGTTCAACTGCTTGAAATCCAAGATATGACTCTGTAAACATGCAACATCTCCTCATGATGATTTATGAGGATATGAAGGAGTGTTTGGAGGCGTGTCTATAAAATGACTGACAAGAGGCCAATCCAAATACAAACAAACATTCAGGACCAGAAGGCAGGTTTCTAAACTGTTTTTTTTTCTCCACCTAAGTTCTGAGACAATAGCTTAAAACTATTTTTTATTTTCATATCTACATCATTTTTCACATTATTTGTATTAGAAAGAAATCAAAAATGTTGGCTATTGCACCTTTAAGCTACCGACTGCTCTAAACAGATGGCCTTCTTGAATCTACCAGCAGATGGCACAGTATTACTATATAAGCGAATGAGAATGTGCAGTGCTTATTAAAATATTTTTATTAAAACTGTAGCTGGTATGTTTGGTTCTGATGGCAGATTGACTTTTCTAAAAATTGTTTTAGTGCCAAGAGTTTTGATACTGGGCCCACCATCCTCTGGGAAAACGACAATCGTACGTACTATTATTGTTGTTATTATTATTATTACTAGATGTACAACATTTTACATGTGACCTCATGCAGCAGTGTAATGATTCATTCCTTGACATATTTCATACTTCAAATCTAATATAAATCAAACTATAAGATATCAAATATCATGTAAGACTGCACTTTTAGCAAAACTGGAAATCTGTCACAGGATAAAGTCAGACCAGATCCATATCCTCTCAGTTGTTTATTCAGGCTGAGTTGCTGCCATGGAATGACCTCCATCTGGGATTCTCAATAATACTCTGTCTTCACTATTTCTGTTTTTGTCTCATATTCTGTTTCAAATTGACCTCTTTTGTTTCGCCACAGGCTAAAAAGTTGTGTGAGCACATCGGCGCTATTCATGTAACCTCCAGCAGCATCCTTAAGGATCACACTGAGCTGACCAGAGCCACGAAGCAGTACACAGAGGAGAGTCAGGTGGGGCTCCATCACTCACTTCACATTTATTATGAGTGTATGTATATGCATGTATCGGGAGATATCTGCATGCAGACCTCAAAAAATCAGAAGAAAATAAATCCTTAATAAAGACTAATAAAGTGTTTAATAGCCCAAATAAACCGTAATGATTAAATACACACATGACAATGTAGTGATGAACATCAGGATGAGCTGCAGTGGTGGAAAGAGTACAAAACACACTGAGTTGACTAAAATAAGTTGCCTGGTTAAAAAAAAGTTGAGTAATTACTTTACAAATTGACACAACTGATTATTCTGTATCTGAGGAATTCATTGTATTCATTATACAATTCATTATATTCATTATAACTAACCAAGTGAGCTTTGCTGAAGTGAACACCACCTCCGTTATCATCAGTATCTAAAGAAAGAAAGTTCATGTTAGCTGGCAAGCCAACGGAGCTAAATTATGTTTCAGCTTGCTACGTTCCTTAGCTAGCTAAGTACCTCGTACCTGATTCAGACATGCTTTTTCACTACATAGGTAGCTATCTAGCAAAGATCTAGCATTATCCTGAGTGTTACCTATAATCTGTAGCAGCACTTAGATATATCTAACAAAACAGCCAAACACTGAGGTGACATCTTAAGTTTAATACAGAGCTTCCTTACTGTTACGCAGTGAAATCTAGCTAGCTAATCTAGCTCACTCAGCTCGCTAATGGCTTAATTATAGATGTTTCTGCAGGTTAGATGTTGAGCTGTGAAACCACAGGTTTTGTTTAACATAATTTGCAGAAATTGGGTCAGGTATGCTCATCTGTCTTCACTGTCTCTGACATTGCTGCTGACTGAAGTGTACATTTCAGCAGAAACTGTTTTATCTTAATCTTGAATTTGAATTGTTTAAAAGGCTGCCAGAGTTAAATGCATTATTACTATTGTTGGATTTGCTTTACTCTGTAATGGTGATGAAATGTAATAAATGTAAGAAAGTTGAATATTATTATTATTATTTTTTATTTAATTATACTCAAAAAGCTACCTTTAGAGTGAACCTTGTACTCAAGTAGTTTGTTACTTTCCACCGCTGATGATCAGCCACCATATTCGAACTGAGAAGAGAGTTTTGACTTTCACTGTATTACGCTTGATTTTTACTACATCTGCTCTGATCACTGACTTACACTGCTGTTACGTTCTGGACTCCTGGAAGTCAAATAGCTCATACACCTATTTTGACATGGCAACAGTTCAACTGATTGTAATAATAATAATAATAATAATAATAATAATAATAATAATGATGATGATGATGATGATGATGTGGCAGAAATCTGAGTTACACTCGGTTAATTTTTTTTCCTCTCTTCCCCTACATTATATAACACCTTTTGAACATGGGGTAATAGTGAAGATTTTGAAAGCAGCTGTATTCCAGCTATATTCTTGTCCTTCTGCTAGGAGATCCCACAGCACCTCTGGATCAAGATGATTGAGGAACGGCTGTCAAAAGCTGACTGCGTGAGACGGGTAAGAACTGAGGCTTTCCCTCCACAATGTCATCTGTACATTTATATCATTACTGACACCTTAGGAATCAGTTTAACTGTATTAAGAAATAGCTGTTGTTATTTTATTCAATAAAGATTTACATAATGTGTAAATAAGCAATAAGCTGACAATTTATTTTTAGAGTATTTATACAGAGAGTTTATTTTAGAGGATCTGTATTTCTGATATTTTGGAAAGAAGAAAAAGTTACTAGGTTATAATAACATACTATAATTATGTATTTATATTATAAACTCATCTATCATCTACCTCAAGATTAAAAGCTTTTTGGACTTGAATTTTATAATAATATTATTATATTAGAGTCATTTTAAACCTGAATGCAACAAAACTTGTCTTTATATTGTTGAAAACCTTTGAGTGGATCCTTTTGTGTTTCAGCAGATTTATGGTAAATTATAAAATAACGGTTTAAAAATAATTACTGTGAGAAACCAACATATTAATTACATAATATGCTTATATATAAAATTGTAAAAATATTTTAATGGATTTAAACACATCCACAAATTAAACATAGCACACTTATTGTATCTTACTTATACAGGGAAAAGTTTTCTAAAAGCATGAGCGAGCATCACAATGAACATAAACACACACACACACACACACACACACACACACACACACACACACACACACACACACACACACACAGACAGTCTCTCTACCAGTTAAGATCTTTACATATTAACTTTACGGTGCTTTGAAACCAACTTAAATGTCCACATCGTTGTTTTTTTTGTACTGTGCATTTACCTGAATACTGTACAGTAAGCACATTACTGTGTGTGTGTGTGTGTGTGTGTGTGTATTCCTTTGGCTGCATCAGTGGACAAGACTTCAAAAATATAAGACTCTTATCTTTTTGGCAAGAATTATATAAACCTGAAAATGGTTGTATTTGCTTTGACCTTATTCCGTATCAAAACCTGGCTTAAGATCTTAAAATCACAAAATGGTCAGAATCCTCTTTCTGATTGATTCTAACGTCTCAATCGTACCTCTTGTGTATTGATGAGTGTGTGTTGTTGCGAAGGAGCCTTTCATCACTAGGCTTTTGAATGTCTTTTAATCACCTGATCTTCTGTCGAGCTACTAAAGAGTCCTCCGTTCAACTTTCATCCCACATAAATCTGAGCCGTCGTCAGATCACCCAGCATGCCCTCCTGTTCGCTCTTCCCTTCTCTGATGTGTCAGCTTCCTGTGTGCAAGCATGTGGAGAAATATGTAAATCATTAAAAACCGCAAACGGCATTTTCTAATATTTCGTCTCAAACCGTGCAAATGCTTTCACTTAGCCCCGAATCTCATTACTAAACTTTTTTCCACTTGGTGTCTTTTAACTTTCCGCTTTTAATCTCGGTAGTTTATGATTAGTATCTGCTTTTAATCTGGTAATGGGTGTTTATCCCTGCAGGCAAACTGTCTGATGCTATTTATCAGCTTATTTAATTATATCGCCCCATGCTGATCTGCATAAGCGCAGTGAAATGAGGGAGAAACGGAGACGATTTTTCCTCTGTACGAGAACACACCTGGCAAAGTGTCTCAAACACTCAGTATCCTAGAATCAATTGCCATCATCTTTTAGTCTTCGCAGGAAATCATCAAATATATTTATATTTCTTCTGAAATATTTGTGATGTGACTATTGACTCTGGTGCTAATTTCATGGTCGGTGCTGTTCTTCGTTATTCGCGTGAGAAGTTTGCAGTTGTGTGCCGTGATGATGTCACAGGGGGACATTCCTATTGTTAGTGCAGCTACAATGGTGTTTAATAGGAGAAAAAAATGTCTGCCAATCTCAAACATAAGAGATATTGGTTATGTTTTACTGTCCCAGAATGCAGTGCGGCTATATGTGCTGAGTTACAGCAGAGACTCGGCTCAGCTAAGTAGAGATCTACGAGACGACAAGTGTGATGTCATTGAAGGAAGCTAGAGAGATGAAGGGATGAATGAGTCGGACAGACTAAAAGACTAAAGCGCCGCTGCATCGCTCTGTTTAGGTAGAGATGAAGCGAGGGCTAGATCCGTCTGGCACCACTATCAGCAGATAGTCAAATGACATTGTGTGTAATGAAAGACACCCATAACCAAAAGTGAAAAAAAACAAACAAACAAAAAAATTTCTTTACAAAATAAATCTCGAAGCTCACAGGTTACTTCTAAAGATTCAAATGCAAGTCGTTCAGGTGGATTTTTCCTTTAAAGCACAAAAGAAATGCTTGACACCACCACTGATACAGACACAGTTAAGCTTAATTGCAGTTTGTACCTGAGTTTTTCCCCCAACTATGCAACTCTGAATGTAATAATATCTAATCTAGGTCATATAGTTTATCTCCGCCTGTCAGTGCTTCTCACACTGCATTACTGTATGTACACCGTCTCACTCTCTCTCTCTCTCTCTCTCTCTCTCTCTCTCTCTCTCTCTCTCTCTCGCGAGGCTGCCGTTTGCAAACCCAGCTCGCAATCTAGGGGGAAATCAAGAGAGTAGGGAAAGTTAGGAAGCGCAGGTAATGAATAGAGAATTAGTGTGAAGTCGCAAGTTAATGAACGCCCTCGCAGTCACAGACAAAGAACACGAAGAAGTAAATTGGAAAAAAAAAGGCAAAGAAAGAAAGAAAGAATGAAAGATCATGTAGCAAGTGTGGCAGTCATCCAGATCCCTAATGAGACCTGCAAATAAAGTTCCCCTGTCAGATATTTGCATAATGCCTTTAATTCTATATATAGAGAAATGGTGGAGATATGCAGGAAAGTTAGCAATTGGAATAGATTTGGAAAGTTTTGTGTGTGTGTGTGTGTGTGTGTGTTTTAAGCACAGCAATGGCTTTGAAAGGAAGCTTTACAGGACCTTTGTGTGGGGAGCTCAGTAGCGAGGTCAGGTGGGAGGTGTGTCAGGGTTTGGCTCTCGGTGTCCTGCCCGGCCTGCTGTTGAGCTGGTGACATCTGCTCCCCACATGGCTCTCCTGTGATAGGGAGCATCGCTGCAGATGTTCCAGCGTTAGGGTCTCAGTTGGAGCGCAGCACCCGAGCACCATGTCGTCTTTTTGATGTGCGGATGAAACGGAATCCTGCAAGCCACTGCAGGGCTCTGGGGACAGGAGGAGAATGTGTGTGTGTGTGTGTGTGTGTGTGTGTGTGTGTGTGTGTGTGTGTGTGTGTGTGTGCAGAGGCAGTCTCATTCTCATTACAATTTCAATCAGGCCTGGGACCTGGCCTGGAACTCTCTTCCTGCCCTTGGCCCTCCAGAACTAGATGCTTGAAGAGCCACTTCACTCCTTCTCACCTGACTTCACCTTATACATGGGTTAAAGAAAAAAAAAAGAAGTGCACCATGACCACTGAGACCGCATGTATGTTGCATTCCTGTTTCTGGTGTAGTCAATGTACAGTCTAAACTTTACAAAGTTTTAACATAAGCAGGGGTGCGAGAAGTCCCGGGAAATTACACTTAAGTGAACGTATTAAGTGAATGATGAAAAAGAAGAGACCTTTGAGTTGTTTAACAAGTAAAATGTAAGGAGTAAAAAAGTGTTTTTCTTGGAAATGTAATTACTCAAGAGTTTTCAGTTTCAGTTTTTGTTTTACGCATGCTTCATGTATTTTCGCATGGATTTTTTTATAAGTTTATGATATGATGTCATATGCTTACTTCAGGTCTCAAGTGCAATTGCACTTTCACACGTTTTTCATGCTATCACTCTCATAATCCCGTGTGGAAAACAAATCATCACGTGTGAATATAAATGAATCATGTTCTACATGTGTGAAACATGACATGTGAAGTATCTAAAACCAACATGTGACTCATGTGATTACTCTCATGTGAAGTGTATGTGACTTTTCTGTAAGAGAAGAAGATGGAGATACACCCCAGAGATATACCGTAGAAGAATAACCCACTGTTCAGGCTGATGGTTTTCATTTCTTTTGGTCATTCTGTCATTTTGTTCCTTCTGCTCAGATCTTTTCAATTAATGCTTCCGAGTCAGTCTCCATTCTGAGTGTAAAGTTACCAGGCCCAGCCCATGGACCTTACCGCCACACACACGTGCAGTCATACGTTTAATGGCAAAGTAAGCGGAAGGAAACTCACGCTCTGAGATTACCAGAAACAAGGGATGAGCTCTCTGTTAAAGATCAAAGCCGGCAGAAACAAAGACTGATTTCAAACAAGCGCAGGAAACTCGGCAACGAAAACCCACAACTCATCTGATAACACTTAGATCTATAAATGTTTGTTGAATATACTTATTTATTTGAAGATTATTTGCCACGGTAATAAATTGGCCCCTAACAAGCACTTGAGGGAGACGATTTTCTTTGAGGCTTCCTTATTTTGCCGCACCATTGAGCACCAAGCTTTGGGATTTAGGAGACTATTAGAGGGAAGGCTTTTTTTTTTTTATGGATTTGTAGTTAATGAATGATATGCATGTGATTTCGCTCTTCTTCTGTTCTTTTTATGGCTGTGTAAGATAGGAGAAGAGAGAATTCTGGAGAATTAGGCACATTTTCAAGGATTTTTATGGATTTAACCCTGCTTCGCCTGAAACCCCATACGGGCCAATTTAGTGTTTATTTATATAATTATTTTACGCATTCATTATTTTATCTCACACTCATGTAAGGATATGGTTTATATGAATTATGCATGGGAAGGTATTAATTGTGTTAAAGAACCATTTAGCAGCATATGTCTGTATGTACAGAAAAAATAAGCCATACGTCTTCAGCCTCTTCTATCGATTTCTTTGCCTGTTCAAGGTTTTAACATCGAAATAACTTTTTTTTGTCGTTGTGGCTTTGTGCTCTGGGTTGTATTTATAGGGTTGGATGCTAGAGGCCATTCCGAAAAGCAGAGAAGAGGCTCTGTGTCTGCAGGCGTCTGGCATTGCCCCCGAGCATGTTGGTCAGTGCTGCGCTCCTCTCACACACATATATACACATAGCACATTCACACTTGACCCGAATGCTCGAGTCTGCACCCAGGACCCATTCTAGGCTTGGAGGTATGCTTTCACACAGACTAATTCCTTCCAAACCAGGGATTGACTCTTCAAATCTAATTGTATGCATGCACAAATGTAACACAATAACATCATCATCATCATCATCAACATCAGCATTTAAACCATGATGACTTTGAACATCAGGGTTTCAAAACGTCTTTTACACAGTACTTTTTGATCCCTTAAAAATGCAAAGAGTCAGATGTGAGTTTTTTGCACACCTATTGTTTCTAGGGGGAAAATGGACCTCTATTTTATCACAATCTATCTACAAAAGAAGCAGAATTTCAAGAAGTTAAAAATGATATGTGGGTGCATTCTGCAATGATGTAAGACACAAGGCGAAACTAACACGGAAAATGGATTGGACATGTGTTTCGTCTTGACTCTGTCAGTCTCCAGACCTGTTTGAAGAAGGCAATGAGTGACATTTTTTTTAGAACATAAAATATTACGAAATATTACAAAAGGGAGGATTGAAAAATCTGTTCAGAAGACACATAAAAGCAAAGGGTGGAAAGGGCATGAGATTTATTTGAGAATATTTACATAATATTCATAAAGTAGTGATGCGACTTGTGATAAAGAAGTAGCAGATGTGAACCTACCAAACACACCAAACACACATGGTCCTAACGGTATACATAATTTTGTGTATTAATAAATTTGTCCAATAATGGATTTCTTTTTTAAATCATCCATGCCAGTGTACAAGTCTGTCCTTTATAAACATATTTATTCCACGTCACAGTGATGCTGCAGGCACGTGATGACGTCCTGATTGAAAGGAGTCTGGGCAAGAGGATAGACCCTGTCACAGGAGGTAATATCGGAATCATTACTGCAATTTTTCAGTTCAGAGAGCTGAGCTGAGAGACAGACAGCCGAGACACAACCTTGTTAGAATGCATTTCGTGAACCGTAGACCTCAACCGTACAGAACCTGTTCTCTGAATCCCAACTATGCTGGCGAGTCCTCTGGGTATAGCAAAGGCGCACTATAATGAACAAAAAGCTCTCGCTCCCTGTAGATTTGTTCCACAGTGTAATTGCAATCTTCTGCTTTTTCAGAATAGAACTCTGACACCGTGTTAAAGTATGCTAATTGGTTTAATCAGTCGGTTCAATTTATTTTTAATTTATAATGACAAAAAGTAGAATAATTAAGAAACATTGAAGCATTAACAGTACATACACAGTACAACTTTGACCAAATTTGTCATTTTTGCAGCAAATATTTATAATAAATGAAATTTTGCTATAAATTATGTTAATGTTACAGTGCATCTTTGGATGTTGTAGTCATTTACACCTGAATAATTATGGGCTTGATTGCATCACTGGTGTTGATGCTGAATCAGATACACTGTAGTTTTGCATAGTCATGATATGAGCTACAGTGAAGCTGAATTACACACTCCAGATGAATAATTTTATGCTACTGAGATGGTGTGTATAGCCTAAAGCTAACTTTTTAAAGGTTTATTTGTTAGGTCGGATCCATTGCATGCTAATACTAATTAAAT
Organism: Pangasius elongatus; assembly: GCA_033441825.1. NCBI lineage: Eukaryota > Metazoa > Chordata > Actinopteri > Siluriformes > Pangasiidae > Pangasius > Pangasius elongatus. Next base: position 12,893,943 of record JAKKZN010000024.1, read on the forward strand.
TAATGTTCGAAGTGAGGTGAAGTTACGTTTCAAAAGGTAAGTTAGCTAATCTGTTGAATGATTGAATGTAAATTTCATTCAGCATTTTTTTTTATGTTGTTCACTATTTTGTGTTGTTTCTGTGTTTTTGTTTATTTTATTAGGGAAAACCTGTTGCGTTCAGTTTTATTTCTCCAGTTATTATTAAGATATGATAAACAGGCGACAGAAAAGCGATCACTCTATAGTTTGGAGATGGGAGAGAGTCCAAGAGAGCAAAACTGTCTGTGCTGTCTGGGTGGGTGGGACGGCATGCTCTCTCTCCCTGTCAATCAGTGACATTAGCCAATTATGCGCATCTGTGAGCTTCACATCTGGATGCAGAAGTGGGTGGATAACCTTTTGGGAGGTGTATGAATAACACTTGGTTTTATTGTTTTATTCCTGGGTGCTGTTGTTTTTATGTTTTACAAAGCTACATTGTAATGTGAGTTGCTGTTATAATATGGTAAAATTGAACATTTATTGTTATAAAGATTATTACAGTAGGACTGCAGTTTTCCTGAACTATGAATTTAGAGTATTTCACACTAAGTACAGCTTATAGTTATTACACTATCTTACTGGCAACTTACTTCACAATAATTTACCGGAAAGCTTTACAGTGTTTTATTCAGGTGCATTTTTCAGGTGCTGTTTTATGTCTTCAGACGTGTACCACCTTACCTTCGTGTGGCCTGAGAGTGCCGAGGTGGCTCAGCGTCTTGAGAGGCCAGATCGCCTGATGGCAGAGGAGGAAATAGGCCGTCAGCTGCAGGCGTACCACCGGGAGGTCCGGGGTCTACAGGACACTTACCGTAGCTGCCTGAAGATCATCAATGCTGACCAGCCCCATGTAGATGTGTTTGCTCAAGGTGAGAACACCTTCAGCTTCTCTCCTCTCCTCCTCCTCTTTCCTATATGCACGTTAAGCTGGGATTTATACATTTCATTTCATTTCATTGCTTTAACAGAGACTGGAGAATTTATTTCTACAGCAACTTTTTGGACACTAACCTTAAACTCCTGGCCTATTATTCAGTTATTCATACTAAATCATATTATTCAGAATGTACTACAAATGGTTTAGTAACTACAGTGAAACTAATAGGACCTGTTCATAGTTTCAAGAGTGAGAAATATAGGTCCGGACATGCTAAAGGAATGTTCAAGGAGGTAGGCTTTATATCATTTAAAATTGTACAAAAAAAAAAAAAGAAAATATCTGAAAATTAAAGAAATTAATACTCATAAAAATCATAAACCAGAAAAAATATAATTAATTAAAAACTAGACTAAAAATTCTGCCTGTGAAAAACATTATCTGAATTTCAAATATTGATCATTTCATAATTGTGGGGCTCTGAAAGATGCTGCTGTAGATTTTTTTACCCTTTGTATCACTAACACTCTACAGCTGAGTGCAATTGTTTGCACCCCCTTATGACTAAACGAAGAAGACAAGTAAGGAATAAAATACATCTGAAAATGCTGTTATAGGAAAATAATCAACAATAGGGTGGTTCAACATGAAGAGTTACTCGCAGCTGATTATTTTCCAAATACATGTCCCAATTAATAAATGAAATATTGTGCGTTTTAACCTTTTATAGTTACATCTAATGTTGTGGAACATCCGCAAGACAAGTTAGTTGACTGAAAAGTGTAAAGCTTTCATTTGAATTACAGCTGGCGTTGCTCTTAGAGCTGCTTTTATAGAAATTAATCAGTACCTTCCACCTGATCAGATTGGAGAATTCCATAGCACACAGTCATATAAAGAAATGTAATTAATAGCAGCAAGACATTTAGTCCATTAGGTTTCACAGATAAGATATTAATAGTAAAAAATATGAACTGGATTCATTTCAGAAGTTTGAAATAAGCTCTGGATAGCTTGTACTCCTTTAGTTAGGACCCTTTGTCATGTTTAAAGTCTCCCACAAAGTCTCCTGCAGTAGTACACATGTTGCAAGACTTGCAGTCCATAGTGTACGTACAGGATTGTATTTCCCCTCTGTGCTGACCTGAGCTGTGGTCAGAGCTCAGCAGTGCAGCTGCTCCACTGAGAGCCAGTGATTGGCCTGGTTAGGGGACTTTGCCTCGGGCAGTGCTGCAGGCGCCTAGTGTCCCGCGAGGACCCGATCAACGGTGTGCAGCCTTCACCAGAGCCATTAAAGCCGTCCCAGTACAACCTGTCTCAATATTACACCACTCAACTTGACAAAATAATAATATGCTTCCTTTTGTTGCGGGGATAAGGAGCAAGCTGTCTGCTGAATATTTTAGCTCTCTTTTGCATATATCATCCGATTATAGTGTGAGGAACGATCTTTGGGGGGATTTGAAGGAAATTTTTTTTTCCAAATTTTATTTGTGTACATGTTCATATTTAGGGTTGGGACCTGAATAGTTCATTCCTCATTAGTTCCTTATATTTTTTTTTTATTAAAATAAATAAATAGATCCTAATATATTTATAACCCATCACCAGATTAATGAGAGATTCCACTTTTTTGGCATTTTGCTCTCTCTTTGTGTAGCCAGATTATGGTCTTAATTCATATTCATATTCTCTAACTGCCGTGTACAGCTGAATAAGAGCTCATTGCGCTATTTCAGCCAGCATTAGTGCATTAGTATTGCATTCACACTGCCATATAGTGCACCAGGAGAGCAACTCCACACTCTTCCACTAATGGTCTGAAGCTTGAATGGTTTCAGCTTGATTTTTAAATGTGAGGTTTGTGCCAATGAGATTCGGCGCGTCCGTCTTTATTTAATCACACTCGGCGTGCTTGATTGAGTTAAACGGTGGAAATAAAACAAATATTTGCAATCTTTCGCCTCTATAAAACATTCATGGCTTCAAGACCGAGCAATAAACTGCAATAAAGATGTTGCCTTAAATATTGATTATTGCTAATTCAGCATGCGGTTTGATTGCGACATTACTAGCCTCCCCCTGATGTAGCCTTTTAACACATTAGCATGTTTTGCATATTAGCCATTTATCGGCGCCGTTGTCTGGCAATTAGTGTAAAGCGTAGAACGAGAGAGACTCATTAGTTATAATTAGACCACTGTTAATTATCACACATTAGAGGGAACAGATGAAAGGCATTGTCATGGGTGAAGCCCAGCTGCAAACAGATGTTCGCTGCCCTCACGGAGCACAGATGAGGCCTCTAATGATTTATTAATCATGCCGACTTCCTTATATTCAGATTAGCCACGATGGCTGTTTATCATCTGAGCATGTGGTATTTAAAAGGGCATTCTCACCGCTCCTACATAAACACTGTATTATCCAGCTCCATTAAACGGCTAAAGAAGATTTCTTTAGCGCAATACGAGACACTGAGGCCCAGTTTGTAGAATAAAGCAGGCCGAGTTGAGGCGCTCTGAGGACAATTTGTCACAAAATAGCTTGTTTTGCTTATGTTTTTCAATCTCTTAAAACACGCATACAGAGACGTTTTATACACGCACTAGGTTTAATTACATGAGTCATTTGTGACCTGTATAATTAGTGTATAATTGGCACTGACATATTAACTACAATTAGGTTCACCAGCATTAATGGTTTATTATTGATTAGTTGCGTGTGTTACATGGCACAGTTGTTTATCATTTGCTGGAAATATAGTTGTTTTCCCAGGACAAAGCCACAAAGCCACTTCACTTGTCTAAATCTGTTTGTCTTCTCTTGCCTTCTCTGTCCTGCAGTGTTGAGCTACGTTCTGTCCAGGCATCGCTCTAACGCGCCACATACTCCCAGAATCCTCTTGTTTGGACCACCGGGATGTGGGAAGAGTCTCCAGGCTAGCTTGCTTGCCCAGAAATACAGCCTAGTCAATAGTGAGCTAATGCACTGTTTTCAAACCAATCTTTATGTAATTAAGTAAGGAATAAAACATGAAGGGGTATTCTGCTGTAGGAAAAATAATCAAGGAGTTACTGTTATCCCAAAATAACAGCACAGCTTGAAATGTTTTATTCCTCTTATACCACAGCAATTTTCCAATGCTTACAACTTTTTATTAATTAAACATTAATTAAACATCACAAGACAAGTTAATTCCTGTATTCACTTATGTTACAGCAGCATTATAGTAATGAAACAACAACAACAACAAAAAAAACAAGATTAAAAAAGTGCAAAGCCTTCTATTCTGAAGACTTTCCCTGGACTTTAATGCTAAATGCCTCTTTACAGAAAGCTTCACCGTGCCAGTGATTGTACTGTTATCTTTAAATATATATATATTTAAAATTAGTCTTAGAGTAAGTGGAGCATCCACTGTATAACTTGAGCATATTCATATAAACCCATGATTTGAGTTACAGCCTGCACTATTGTCAGAGCTGCTGGTATAGAAAATGAATCAACACCGTCTGACCAATCAGGTTTGAGAATTCAGAAGTGCTGTGGTATAATAAGGCTTTTAATTTATTTATTTTAGCCTATAGTTTCTTCAGTTGTGTTGTTGTGTTGTGTTGTGTTATTTTATTTCCTGTCCGTTCTGGGATACGAGCTCTGTCCTGTCCCTCTTTTTCCTGCCTTGAAGCTGTCTTAAAGGTCACTCAGCGCATTGTGCATTCTGTTTATTTAAAATTTAAAAGCGCTCTATTCCTCTGCTTTTCTATCTTCCGTGCTCTCTGCCTGATACTTTTTTCTCTTTTTCTCCTCCTCTCGTTTTCTTTCATATTCTCTTTTTTTCTCTGTTGCTTTTTCTGTCTCCCTCTCTCCCTCTGTAGTTTGTTGTGGTGAACTTTTGAAAGCAGTGGCGGCGGATGAGAGCAGTATGGGAGAGCTCATTAAACCCTTTCTGGAGTCAGGACGGCGAGGTAAACTTCTTCACCTCCTCACACACGCATGCTGTCAAACAGGTCACGCACCGAGGAGAGCTGAAGCTGAAGTGTAAGGGGCCTATTTGCAGTCTGCCGACTCTGTGAGAGTTTTCTGCTTTCAGGCAAATAATTAGACCCCCCACATCATGCACAGTGCGTCCAATTACATCATGATGTTTGCATATGTATAACGGTATGGTAAAAATAAACCTGTAACATCTCTCTGTCCGGTTAGTATTACAACACCGTTACCAGGGAATGTTCACTTTCTAAAACTGATGTTTATCACACAGGCTTGTGCTACTCTTATTAAGTTACATAGCAAAGGACGTGTTTTTTATCAACCATTCTGATTAATGTGGTGTATTGTGGCGTAATGTAGTTAATATGTAAGCATGTGCCAGTTCTTTATTTTTGGTACCTAATTTCCATATGTACAAGTACATAATAACTTACGCGAGAACTGATGGGAAAAGAAAGGAAGAAAGCAATGGAGAGAGGTACAGAAATGCAGGAGAAAGAAAGAAGGAGAAAGACAGAAAAAAGGAGAGAAAACTAATAGAGAACGAGAGCGCTAGAAAGAGAGGATGCAAGAGAAGCATTAAGAGACAGAGGACGAGAGTTAGAAATCTAACAGAAAGATGAGAAAAATGAAAAAGAGACAGAAAGAGGAGAAAATAAGGAGAGGAATGAGGGAGCGAGATGACGGGGGAACAGTGTACAAGGCCATTGAATGTGTGAGTTTTAAGTGAAGTGAAGTGACTTTGTGGCCAAGTGTGGTGACCCATACTCGGAATTTGTGCTCTGCATTTAACCCATCC
>JAKKZN010000024.1:12916179-12927349 GCA_033441825.1 Pangasius elongatus
ATGTTCCTAACAGAGTGGACAGTGAGTGTATGTATCGTGATATACATTTGTCCAGTTACTTAATTGATTTTCTAGCAACAAATTTGAGCAATTCACTGTTCCTTCTCCTTTATCTCTAGCCATTCACCTGGATCGTACCTGGTGTCCTGATGGGAGGAGAAAAGAGGAAAGCAGAAAAAGCCAGGCAAGAACATCACACAGTGTAGGTGTGGATACCTGTATACAGTTGATTTTAGTATTAAACCTGTGTTCTTCTGTTTCAGACTGAGGAAAGGCATAAATGTTTTGATCTCCACTCCAGGACGACTGGTAGACCACATCAAGAACACTCTTAGTATCGCTTTCAGCGCTGTACGCTGGCTTGTTCTGGATGAAGCAGACAGGTTTGTGTGTGTGTGTGTGTGTGTATATGAGTATGTAATAGTGACAGAATCTCATTTCACATTTGTTCAGTATCTTCAGGTCTGTCAGCCTCCATGCTCTGTTTTTGGTAGGACTCTTGACCTGGGCTTTGAGAAGGATCTGACTGTAATCCTGAATGCTCTGAATGCTGCTGGCTCCACTAGGCAGACGGTGCTGCTCTCTGCCACGCTCAATGAGGGTAAGTCAGCCTCTGTTTTTTTTTTTTTTTGTTGTTTTTTTGGTACCAGTTCAAGGCACCAATAGGAGCCAATGGTACTTGATTGGCAACATGAAATGTTGGGTGATACCATACAATACACAGACAAACACTAAAACACAACACACAACACAAAAAGCCCCTCATTCAAATTAAACTTAACAATGGAATTGTACAGTGTAAAACGTCTTATAACACTTTTTTTTTTTTTTTAAACAGGGCTCTCCAGGTTAACCAGCATTAGCATGAACGACCCGGTGTACATCCAGGTCTCAGATGTCACTGATGAAAGCGTGGACTCATCCGAACCCTCTCTCTCATCCCAGTCTCCACCTTCTCAGCAGGCCGACAGCTACGCCGTGCCTGACAGGCTGCAGCAGTATATGGTGGTGGTGCCTAGCAAGCTGCGCCTGGTCTGCCTTGCGGCATTTATTCTGGCCAAGTGTAAGGTAACTACTGACATGCTCACTCAGAGATTTGGAATGCGGCTCAGTGTTGATTATGCTTTTTTTAAATAAACAAGTGGTTATTTTTAATTTTTTGACATAACCCCTAGTGAGTAAAACATTGCAGTTCAAGTATAAATGAGACAGATGTCTTCTTTGGTTCCAGTTATTTTTTTAAAACCCTTTTCTCCTTGTCTTTAGTTCGAACGAGATCAGAAGCTCATTGTCTTCATATCCAGCTGTGAGGCGGTGGAGTTCCTCGTCACACTCCTCTCCACTGTCCTGTGCAGCAAATCCAGCACTGCAAACAAGCAGCAGCTGTCAATCAACTTCCTCCGACTCCATGGCAATATGGAGCAAGAGGTGAGATGTCTTGTATCTGGAAATTTTACCCTTAGTGCTGTACATCTTTCATTTTAGGACAACGAAGGCCTTCGTTATTCCCCACTCCATTATTAGCCTGATTTAACCTAGCCTAGGTTCTGAACCTGCCTGAATGTCACAATCCCTAGTCACAATTTGTACTACAGCCATGACTCTTGTTCACTTCCTGCCTTGTTCAAGTAAGTCAGGTCGGATGAACCAGCTGGTGGAGTGGCAGCAACAGTAGGGTGCCTTCCGGCAGTGCCATGGGACGCCAAGATGAGCCACCTTTGCCCAGGCCTCAGACCTCATTCACCCATGCTAATGGGCATGACCAGGGCCGCTCATATGGCCCAAGTAGACTGGCGAGCTCAGGGCATAGCTGCTCGACGCCTCCTTGTCTGTTTGCCTATTAACGAGAGGCATTCGGCAGCTTAATGGATGGGTTTGGTAATGTGACAGCACTGGTCATCTTCTCCAGTGAAGGAAAGGACAGGAGACACACAGCTGTTCCAGCACAGTTAACAGATTGTGCTCTACTTACCAGGAGTGATGTCCTCTGGCTGGACAGTCATTCTTGGCACTGCATCTTTGTTCTTCTTTTTGGATAGAAGTAGCAGGAATCATAATTCTCTCATTGGAGTGGCTTCTACCACTGGGTTTGATATAATGAACAGTGAAGTAAAATATGTCAGGGCCATTTCTGACCATGTTTACTTTGGCTAGTTTTTGTCCCTGGTGTCACATTATTAAGTACATATTGTCCACAAATTATCGGTAAAATCACTTAAAAGAGAAATCCTCCATATTCTATAATCTCTCAGCAAAACAAAGGGAAAAAAAAAACGCATAAAAAAACAGTAATATCATGTTTAACCTCCTTCTCTGTCTACTCCAGCTAGCATCAAACAACTTTGCTACTTTGTGCAAATTTTAGTCAGATATTATTTCTCACTTGAATATTGTTTTCTACTCTGAAAAGGAATGCATTGAATTTATTTAAAACATCTTTAAAATGTTTTTAAATTGACTAGTGATTGGTCATTGCATGCATAGTGTGGCGTTTCCCCTGCTGTTTTCCTGTTAACTCATTATCAGAACAGGAAAAACATGCAGCGATATGACTGTCTGGGACTAGACTTGAGAACCAGGCCTTATAATAAGACCTATAATAATGACCCAGCGTAAGTAGACATTGTGTGTTGCTTTGTGAACAGGAGCGGACGGAGGTGTTTCAGGAGTTCTCCCAGAGTACCACAGGCGTCCTGCTGTGTACGGTGAGTCCTCCGGTAAATCACATCTTACCCAGGGTAAATGGGTTTGCAGAGGTTCCTGTTTATTATTTTTATCTTGCTTAGCTCTCTGTTTTATGTTAAAGAAGCATAAAGCAATTTATAATTTTTAAGAGCGCTCCTCAAGGAAAGGGGCAGAGGCAGAGCTCATTTCCAGGCCAGAAATCAGTTAACAGAAGCCTTAAAAAACTCAAAATGAATTTCCAGATCAATAACATTGCAGATGTCCAAGTTATTACTGAAATTATATGATTATTACAGGAGTAAAAACACGTTTTAAAATTACAAACTGCACCTTTAACTGCAGTCTGCCATCTTTGCCCGACTGAGTCTTGTACCCCACAGCCCTCTCTTTCTCTCTATATCTCTCTTCCTCCTTTCTTTACCTCGCTCCCCTCTGGCACAGCTGTTGGCAGTAGGGCCATAAGGGGAAGCCCTGAGGGAGCGAGCGCTCTGTTAGCCCTGGCTTTGAGTGCGAGTTGTCTCTCCAGGCTACAGCTGCCAGGCCTGGCCTCCGCTCTCCAGCACTCCAGTAGCAGTGTCTCCTTCTCGCCGCATGTGAAAGGTCTCACAGACAGCGCTGGCTACACCGCTCACTAAACCACATGTGTCCTCTGCTGTCCGGCAGGCTTACTACCGTCCTAAAGCTTTTAACCTCAGTGTATACTCAGAGGAACATAGATCCTGCCTGGGATACGTGGCTGCATTAAATCTCTAGTCACCTCTTACCACAGACAGGAATTTCAGAAAATCTGTTTCTCCAAACTCTTATAACTTGCAATGGAGATAGTTGTTGAATTTCAGCAGTAAGGATTTATTTATTTGAAGTGTATTTTACAGAAGGGATTATGATTTCTGACAGATAATTTATGGTTATGGGTTACCAACATAGTCAGTGTAACTCAACATCATTACACTCATTTATGATTTTTATCATATCACTCTAATGTGAGAGAATTAAAACTCAACTGGAACATTTTGTAAGGCATCCTCTAATGTTTGTATTGTCTGAGATTTGAATTTTCCCGTTCGTTGAAGTCATTCAACCCTTAGACTTCGATTATTAATGAGTTACATGTGCATACGGTACTGTGCAAAAGTCTTAGGCACCCTTTTTTTTTTTCTTTTTTTTTTTTTAGGTACAAATTTTGTTATAGAGGTGTATTTTATGACTTCTGCATTACTGAGTCCGTACAGATACAGTTTAGATTTCCAAACATTACAAAAGAAAATATGTTGCAGAAAAATTCATGTATGTCAGTAAAGACAAGATTTTATGTAAGAGACCATTTTTCAGACAGAAAACATAATGAAGGCTACTGGGTTTTGCATGCAAAAAAAAATAAAAATAAAATAAATAAAAACAAGCAAGTGACACTTTTCAAAATCTCCAGAAGAACTGCGGCAGCTTGTCCAAGATGATCAGTAAAACGTAGCAGCTAAATTCCTCATAAACCGAACAAAGACCTGAGACTACTGTTTTTTAAAAGATTTATTACAGTTTGCTGCTCTTTATCCTTTTTTTTGTGTTAATGCTTAACTCCATTCTTTTTGAGGCATCTTTGCTTTACAGCATTTCTTTGTATGTTCGACTTCTACACAGTAATGTGTGTTTTATGTTCTTTCCTCAGTACAGGGAAAAATGTTGAATGTTNGTTTCTTTTAATTTTGAGCGTGTTTTGATAAAGACTTTCTTTTGTAAAGAGTGACATTTGCTCAGTGCAGCTAAGCACGGGATGTCAAATTTCATGGCACACTAATTCCTCACTAATTAAAACGAATCAAACCGGATTTGGACTGTTATGCGTCAGTACAACATGATATTGATATGGATATAGATTTGGTATATTATTTCATATATATGGGATGTAAATGTGACTGAACAGAGAAGTGGTAGTCTTCTGTTTGGCATCAGCTCTCGGCCAGTCACTCTGTAGCATTATTCCTGGATTAAATGAGTCGTTTTAATGGCTCTGACAGACTTTCCTGGCCCTGCACCGGCCTCCATCTGCACTCTGCCCAACTCTGGCTTATCCCAGCTGGGCCACAGGACCAGAAAAGGGAGGAGTGGAGGCCCAGAGCTCAATACTAGGCTCTCAGTCTTCTATCAGTTATTAATAAAGAGCTTATCTTGGCTGGGCACCACAAATCTGTAAAGGATAATGGGGAGAAATCGAGAGAGTAAACAGTCTTTGTTTAGAGACAGGGCTGTTTTCTTTCACACTGCCTGTTCTGAGCTATGCCTAATGTTGGCTGTTTGAAACGGTTCACGTTATGCATGTCTGTTCTGCCAACTTATTATTTGGATGTTTTGTGAAGGATGTGGCAGCGCGTGGGCTGGATCTTCCTCAAGTCACATGGATAATACAGGTACATCTGCTTTCTGCCTGCCTTTTTAGATTATACCATAGAATGTTAAATATATGTTCAGAAAGGGTGTAGTATAATAAAACCATGAAAATTCTTTTACATTGAGGTGTGTTAAGGAGAAGTCATTTCTTGTTTTGCTGTCTCACATTTGTATTGCAGTTTAACCCTCCCACTTCTGCAGCGGAATATGTGCATCGTGTCGGCCGTACAGCTCGCATCGGAGCTCAGGGCAACGGCCTTCTCTTTCTCACCCCCTCAGAGACCGCCTACGTGGATGCCTTGGCCAGTCACAATATCAGGTCTGTGATATTGTGATATTGATGGCTAAACTCATACACTGTAAAGGTACAAATCAGGTTGCGTAAGTGACCAGATGTGAAGCGAAGGTGGTCCGTTTTCTTGGTTTTATTTAAGCACCAACATTTTAAACTAGAAGTTTGCTAGACGGATCTTCCTTTATGAATTCAGTTGTGCCAGCCAGTGAAGAGAGCTCATGAGCAGCACACATTTCCATTCTCTGAAAAAAACTATCATTAAGCTGCGGTAGATTAAAGAAGCAGTGTAATAATGGTTTCTTCCGCTAATCTGACCTTCTCTCTCTGTGTTGCAGTCTCAGTGAGATGAAACTGGAAGACATCTTGTCGACTCTGATGCAGGACGAGCGCTTCAGAGGCAGGGGAAATTGGGACAGAAAGGTCATTTGGACGCCTTTATGCTGAAGGCTGTTGAACTTGGCTTGAACACATTTGCCTGAAGTCCTTTATATTGATCTCTGAACACTTAAGGCATAAAACAGACCTGCGCTCGTAACGTGTTAATGTGGCACTGTTGAGAAAGTGGTCCTCTCTCCCCCCCTTTGCTCTCCTCCCTCTCTCCGCTCGGTAACACGACAATGAGGGGGGACGACGGCCAGCTCTCAGGCACTCTTAATCCTGATTTAATTTCCCCCTTCCCTCTCTAAACCAATCGGCTTTCTCCACTAATACCCCCTGTGGGCACTTTTCATCTGGGAGGCCAAAGGTCAGGGGATGGCAGGGGGCTTAGGGAATACAGTGTGTTTAACCAATGTCCTTTTTTTACACGAACGTCTCTGAGGTGAACAGCTGTTTACACTAATGTGTTATTCTGGGTTGGGCTTAATATGTTACGCTAGATTACATTTACATATATGTAAAGACTATACGGGGTTTTGCGTCCACATAACATGATTAGATTATTAATATGCATTAATATTAACTCTGTATGACGACAAATTTTCCTCTTAATCTAGAGGGATACTGTTATTTATTTTGTATATTATTTCTGGTGTAAAACTAAATTAAATTATCTTATTAAATAACTTGTGTTGCTCTCCGCTCAGAAATCAGCCAGCGCCCGTGAGCAAGATGTGCGCGAGAGAGCTACGGTTTTACAGACAGACTTGGAGAACTATGTCCATGGCAGTGCGGAGACGGTGCAAGCTGCTAAGAAAGGTGAGTCTCGTCCGGGATCGTGCACATTTACAGCACTGCTGGGTATTACACTGGTGTTACACGTTATTGGCTGTGGGGATATTTTTACCAGATTAAAATCAGACTCAGGGCTGGAGTGACAAGCTTTGTGCTGAGAGAATATATATGCTGGAACAAATATGGCAGGACAAAGTTTCAGGCAGGAAGTAGCAAAAAAAAATTATTTTCTGAAACTGAACATTTTTAACCTACAGATCTAAGATAATAAAATGATTATATGACCTGAATGCACAAACCTTGTGTGAATTATATTCAATTATATTTATATTCACATTTATTTTTCACAAAGGAGGCATCTATATCAAAATCTAAAATAAAAAACGATCACATTTAAGATGATAAATGAATTTTCTGATTAGGTTATTCCTTTCAAGATTTAAGATCTCTTTGGCTCTCTGACTTGTTCACGTTTCATGGTTCCTCCAGCCCTGCAGTCGTTTGTGAGGGCGTATACGGCATACCCCTCTGCCCTGAAACACATCTTCCACATCCGTCACCTCCACCTGGGCCACGCTGCCAAGAGCTTCGGCCTGCGAGACGCACCACAGGGCCTGTCCTCCGCCATCACCGACTCCACGGCTAGCAGGAAGGCCAAGAATAAAGCTAAAGGAAAGGATAATAAGAGGTACGTTCATAGGTTTAATATACGAGTCGTCGCTTAGGGAATATNTTTTTTTTAGCACCAAGCAAAAGTCTCTCTTTTAATTCCAAATGCATGGTATCATTTTACTGAGTTCAAACTCCAGTATACATCTGACTTTAAGAGAAAAGCACTTTATTTAAAGGTTTTTTTTTTTTAAGTTTTATTTTAATATTTAAAATTCACTTCAAACTTTTCTGTAAGGAGATTGAGTTTTATGTATTTGTTTTTATTATATTTAATATCATATTTAATATATCATTCGCCTCATATTTAATATATTGTTAGCCTCATAGTATAATTGCCCAAGTCATATTTGGTCAAAAATAACTTAGGCAATTATGGTATGAGGCTAACGATATGAAATGTGAATATTTACTATATTTTAAGGATCTTTTTATTAATATTTTTGCTATTTTCTTAAAAACAGACCCCTGCACTTTCAGCTCCACTTTCCCACTCGTTTCTGTGACCTACGAGCGAGAATGAAAAATACATTTACACGTCTTGCTATTGCTGGATGTACACACATGAATATTTTTCATAAATTGTAGCTCATAATAAATAAGTAATTCCTTTTCTACTCGTAAACACACACAGCTTCAAGTGAAGGATCTGATTCTGCATTTGTGGCAGAGTTTCTCTCTTTTTATGAGCGATGCATGAAATGAGTATTAAATCGTATTCTCACACAATAACTGAATTTAAACGTTTGAAGTCCAAAACCAGCATTTGCCCTTTTTTTCATTTTGATGTATTATACATATTATTTTAAAAAAAAAATTTCTTCAGATTTTCATCTATTTTTTTTCCAGCTTTATATACTTAAACGCAGTACACCAGAGTGTTTCCCCCCATTTTAAACATATTTTAATAATATGTTTATGATATAAATACACTGCTGTTATTATCTCTAATAACACCTTTACTGTGACCCGTGAAATTAACGTTGCAACAGTTCAGACTGTATTTTATTCCTTTTTCTTTTTTAGCCAGAATGAATAATTAGTTTCATGTTTTCATTTTTTAAACCGGAATGAACAATGAGTTTTACATGACACGCTGTATTAATTACGCTATTGCAATATATTTTTAAAATTATTTACCACTGTTAGTCAGACTGGACAATATGGCAATATGTCACAGTGTTTGTGTGATACACACTATCGATCACTATTTACGTTTGCCAGCATGATAAAAAAATGCAGTGATTAGATTATTAAAATATGATAAAAGTCAGTTAAATAGAGACAGACGCTGGGAGGACTGGGAGGAACTAGATTTTAGCAGTAGGTTTGATCTGTTATTGAGTAATAATGCCATTATTCATTATCGCATAAGTAATGACCATCTCCAGATATTTCTGTATTCTTAGAAATGTGCGTAGTGACATATACTGCCTAGCTTTGATATGACAAAAATATCATATGATCATACTGTAAAAAACAAAAATATACTGTATACATAATATACATAAAAACTGTTTAAAAAAAATACATTTTACATTTTTAAAATGTAGCACAAAATTTTAACATCAGCTCGGCTGTGTCCAGGCAGAGTTCGAGAGCGAGTGATGTAGCTTTCTCCTGGCGGTGTTGCTTCCTCTTAAGCTCTTTGCCAGTACACAAGCAGGCTTGGCATCTGCACATGGTTCTCTATCCTGGGGCCTTAGAAGGTCAGAAAGGAGTAGTCAAGCCCCGACCTTTACCTGCTCTGTACTCTCCCTTTCTTCCTCTGTGCTTTTTGGCAGCTGTTACACTTCTCTTCTTCCTTCTTGCTTGTCTCCTGCGCTTAACACTCACCAGGGCCAAGAGGAGCAGCTTTGTGGCACGAATGGGGCGTGCCTGACCGACACGGGTCTGTGCTGGCCCTCACACCTACAGCTCGGTTATCACACAGAGGAATTAATCCTGAACCTGAACCTGGTTTAATCCAGAGTGTATCAGAAGACTGATCCGAAGGCCTTGTTAGGTTTTGGGACCTCAGGTCTTTGTAGGAGACAGTTTTTGGAGTACAGGTGGCGTGTGAAGATGAAGGCTAANGATGAAGGCTGATGTGTTGTGGGTGGACATTGCAGCGTGGTTGCTAGGCGGAAGCAGCGAGTTCTGGCCATTGCTTGATGCCTCCAGGTTATTAGTGGTCATCAGATTGGCCTCCCTTAGGATCCAGAATGCACAAGCTGCAACCTGAGTGTGGTCAGCTGGGCTGCGTCCAGGCTCGTCCCGCAGTGTGTGAGCACGTGTTTGTGGTCAGTCATCCTGGCTGGCTGTGGTCTATATTACCCTCGCCCTCCAGGCCATGGCACATGGACCAAGTGGTGTGTGTGTGTGTGTGTGTGTGTGAGAAAACTCCTTTTTCTACCTGACTGAACTAGACTGAACCTTTCTCTTCCAGAAATAGCAGTAAATGTAACTTTATTTCTGAAATAACGGATATGTCTTGCTCGTCACTGTCTCTCTTTCTTTTTTTTTTTCTTTTTTTTTTTTTGGGGGGGGGTGTTGTCTATAATTCTGCTTTCTCTTTCATCGTGTCTCTTGTTACTTGAGTACTTGGGGAAACGAGAATGAAAGCCTTTTTTGTTCAGTCTCTCCACCACAAAGCAGATGCCAGATTTCATTAACTAAAGTTGCATGTTAAAGTTGTTTAAATCTTGATTTTTAAATATCTAGTTTTCATAATAGTCTTAATAATTAGATCATCCTGTTACACTGAAGGAAAAATCTTGTAAATTCTCTGTATGGGATCGCATTAGAGATCAGTTTACAAATCTCTTGTGAACAGGAAGTGGTTTATGTCATGTATCAGGCGGTTAATATCATGTATAAGGCAGTTTTATCCTTTATGGATAATATAAATAATCAATTTTCAGATGCATCACAGTTCTCTTGAAAGCTTCTGCGCCAGTGCATAAAACATCGTGATCAGAACTGTGTGCATATAAATTAGGCTTATATGTCTTTTTTAAGTTGAATTTATTTAATTTTATTTTAAATAATCAAATGTATTAGTGTGAAAATGAAAATAGTGTGCACTGACCTGATATGCATTCACTCTCCAGTTACTGATAAAGTGACTGAAAGCACAAACATCTATAGATGTCTTAGAAAATTGATCAGTATCACACACAATCATCACAGGGCTCGACCCAAAGAAAACAAATCAGAAATGTATTTTGAATTACATTAGATGAGTAAAATTCAGTTAAATCTTAAACATTTACATTTGGATAGTTTTGCATATTTAATGATGTTAAATTACATGATTATGTATTTAAAGCAGCAGGTGGTCATACTGGGAGAAAAAAAACATAATGCAGGCTGTAGAAATAAAAAGTTAAGTGCGTTATAAAGCCTAAAAAGTCTTTTCTAGAGTCGCTTCTTAGAGATTTCCAACCTCTCATGTTACATACACGTGAATATCACTCCTTGTATTGAAAAACTGCTGGAGTATATTCATATTTATTCAGGGTACTAATATTGCTGTGTCTTTGTTAGCTCTGTGTGTGTGTGTGTGTGTGTGTGTGTGTGTGTGTGTGTGTGTGTGTGTGTGTGTCTAACCACTGGTAATTGGCAGGTGACCTGCAGCAGGACCTGTGAAGGGAACCCATGGCGCAGGACAATGAGTCCGTCCCTGAGGGTCAGACCCCTAAGCACCCATCCCTCACACACAAACACACTCTGATGTCCAGACAGCAGCTGATTCTCGTAATATATTCATCAGCCGTCAAAGCAGCGAGTCAGCGTCTCCGTTTAACTAACATCACCACGGTTGTCTTGGACGTGGCTCTCGTCGGCGTTAAATCGATCCAGGACTGAGCAGAACCGGTGCCGATTATAGCATCCATCTCCAAACTCCTGTGTGTGTGTGTGTGTGTGTGTGTGTGTGTGTGTGTGTGTGTGTGTGTGTGTGTGTGTGTGTGTGTGAGAGAG
>JAKKZN010000024.1:12943212-12958879 GCA_033441825.1 Pangasius elongatus
AACCCCAGTTTCCACCCATGTACACAAAGCTCCGCTCCCAAAACCATACCGTGGTTCAACTAGAGTTAGCATGCTAACTGGAGTTACCATTAGCAAGCACTGTCATGACATCCCTTTCAAGTGCATTCAGACATTCAACTACTTGAAATCCAATTTACAACTCCATAAACATGCAACATCTCCTCATGGTGATTTATGAGGATGTGAAGGGGCGTTTCGGGGTGTGTCTATAAAATGGCTGACAAGATTCCAGACTATGTTTTTTTTCTCCAGTTATATAATACACTTCTTCTAAGACAATAGCTTAAACTATTATTATTTTTATCATTTCTACATAATTTTCCACATTATCTATATTAGTCAGAAATCAAAAATGTTGACTAGTGCATCTGTATGGTCAATGTTTATTAAACTACATGAGATCTACATACACCCTTTATAAACAAAAAGACTGTCTCCCAAAAATATGCACTTATATGGATTGGCTGCTATAAATCCAGGGTGAATTCCCAATGTTCCCAGTAAAGTCCCGGGATAGATCAATAAAGCACTTACTTAAGGTAAATGAATTAAAAGTCCTACATCTTATTATTTTCAGACATTTTTTTGTATTACTCATGAGTGTCTATGAAAAACATTTCGAATTATTTCTACTCTTAAAATGCATTTTAAACGAATACACTCATAGATCAATCACAGTAATTATTCATATGAACATCTTCGTAGATAAAGTCAGTGATTTTAAATCATTTGTAAAATTAAGGAGAGTTTTTGTCACAGCTGAACTGAAGAAACTACAAAAGTACAAAATTCCCATGTTCTCTGTTTTGTTACAAAAAACACTAAAACAGAGGAACATCCATTTCCACTATATATGCATTTTATTGTTCAGGCAGCATTATGGATTTTTTTTTGTTTGCTTGTTGTTTGGCATTTAGGTTTGAAAAGAAACAGTTAAAGACCCTCAGGGTTCATTTGATCACCTACCCTCTGCTGCTCCACCATCTTGGAAGGTGGTCACTGCACCGTAAACAAAATCTGGTCCTGGATAAGACAGTCCTCTGGATTTGGTCTTCCCAAGTTTAGGCTATAGATAATAAGAAGAAAAAAGAAAAAAGAGGGCTCCTTTGTGTGTACTGCGTTACTGGAAGGGTACAAGTTCAAATCCGGGTATCGCAAATCTAACGCTATTCAGGCTGTTAACGATCAACTGCTCGGCTCGATTTTAAGTCACTTTGGATGAAAGCATCTCCTACGTTGATAAATGTAAATACTAAGGAGTAAAAATATCATATCATAATATTCCAAAGCATTCCAGTGATACTTGATATATAGTACAGTATATCGCAATATATAGGTTTGTTAACAAGCTACCAGCAAAACAGACAAACAGCCCTATTGTACAAAGATCACACTTTTGAATCCATAAGATGCCACAGCCATCTGTGGTCTGGAGCCTAGGGAGCAATACTTTCTCTAATACTTTCTCTCCCCTGTCAATCAGAGCAACACTAGCCAATCGTGGGCATCTTTGAACTCATGTATGTGGAAGAGGGTAGATAGCACTCTCTTTTGAGTGTGTTATGCTGCCCTTTGACATCGTATGAGCAGCAGTTTGAAAAGATGTGGTTGGTTGGCTTCATGTATCTCGGAGGAAGCACATATTAGCCTTCACACTCCCGTGTTGATAGCTGTCATATGATAGAGGAAAGCTGGCTGGTGGGTGGCAATTGGCAGGTGAACAAATTAGGGAGAAAATGGGGGATGGGGGTAATCAGTGAACACTTAACCATTTTAAACATTCAAAAATAATACATTATTATTATGATATTGATATTATATTGTTATAATACCCCACCCTACACCATACTTCTACAGTGTCCAGCACTACATTCCCAGAATATCTGAAAACTGTGAATCAGTTCTGACTCTTTACTTTCCACCAAACTGTAAAACACACAAAAGCATATGCTACAGGAAATGTAAGAGGCATTGATTACCATTTACATTCCTGAACAACTATGATCAGCACCTACGGTTAGGGTGAGCTGAACTTGACTAAAGTGGGTGAATATGATAGATCCTCAGTCATGAACATGCAGGACTCAATCTGCATTCCTAACAGGTTGTAGTCCACTTCCATCACATAATGCATGATTAACAAAACAAGACTCGTACCTACAAGGCAATTGAGAAGGATAAAGCAGGAGAAAGGAACAGCATGAGGCTGTCATTGAGAATCTACAGGAGCTGATTGCTTGGCAGAGCTACTGACTGCTGTTCTGTTGATATTCAAAGTAAAATACCTTAAGGCCTTGTTTTAAGAGAGATGTACTATAGATTAGATATCAAAACTGCAGCAAGGATGACAACTGAATTGCTGGCGAGTGAGCACAGAGTAACTTATGTTATTCGAGGTTCGCAGTAAAAGAACACTTTGATCCGGTGTTTCTTTATCATACTGTAACATGAACAATCTAGTTTACAGGGTAGCATGCAAGCACGTCAATCATGATTCAAAATTGTGAATTTGTTTGTGCTTTTGTGGAAGACAAAGTTCTGCTATATGAGACTGTAAAAGTATAGGAGGGTTCATCAATCTGTCCTGAACACGAAACTGATTTTTTAAAAAAACCTGCTGTATTCCCAGCTGTTTTCAGTTTAGCTATCTATGTGTGAAAATGGATTAGATAGCACTGGACCCCCCACAAATGATCCTCAATCCTCGATTTTGAGAATACCCCTACTGTAGATCATATAAAGATAATGGTGACCACCGGATAGTGACCAAAAGCCACAGGACCTCCAGACATTTTCTGATTCGCACCCAGTCTGACCTGTCCGGAACCTTTGGTTAACATCTTTGCTGAAACACATTTAAATCTTTCTCCGATCTTAAAAGGCCTATCTTGTGGGTCTGCACCAGTGTGCTGTGCTTGGCCATCCCTTTAATCCTCTCAGCAATTTCAATCTGCAGATTGTTTTGGAGGGATCATTTAGAGATGCTTGAAGGAACGTGTTGACTGCTGGCGCAAAACGGCTAATCGGACCCCTCCGAACATTATTGTCCCCTTTCAGGACCAATAAAGGCCTTGAAAGAGAAGGGGACAACAAAAAAGGCAAATCAGGAGGGGGATTATGTTAAGCAAAAGCTCCTTTTATATTCTCATTTACTGGTGATCTGTCCCTTTATTGTGTTTTGATTAACCAGGCATGGACCTGCTGAAAAAGAGGGGAGAATGGAACTGCTCCACAAGTGGGGTCAGTGGGAGCATATTATTCACACAGTCTTAAAGGGACAGAGAATAGGGCACATAATCATCCCTTAGTGAAGACACCCCTTCTGTCTATCCTCAGTCTATTCCCTCGCGCTGGTTTTAATTTTGACATGCCTTTGTCCCAGTCTTGCTCGTGTATGCTTTTAGGATTTGGCTCAGCTGAGCTTAGCTTAGCGCTGACCCTAAGAGTTTATCTGTGCAGTCTATGGTCACATCACTCTCCCACACACGCACAAACACACATTCATGTCCTCATATTGGCCTATCTTTACACAGGCTGTCTCTTTCAGATGACATCTGTGACTGTCTAAGCAAGATTTAGACATTTAGACAGTCATAATCAGCCAGTGTGCGGACTCCAGACTGCTGTGTGTCTTTTTATTACCAGCCTCAGCCTATAATCTAATTTACTATCACATATGGCCTTATTTCCCTTATTAATTAGGCACATTTTGTTAAACACTTAAAACTAGTGGACCCTTTACAGGTAAACAGTTTATTCACTTCATTTAGGTCTGAAAATAAAATGATTGGCTGCCATATTTATTTTGTGGAGGACTTGACCTTATCACTGCAAAAAAGATATCTCAGCATGTAAAAGCTTCTTAAATATAGGTGAATTGTATTCTAATGAATGATAATATTGCTTTTGCTAGAAATACAGTAAATGTCTAATTGCCAATAGACAAAAGACAAGTTCTTAACTTTAAAATATTAAATTTAATTAATTGACTTAAAATTAAAAAAAAAAAGAAAAGTCTAGAAATAGGTTTAATAAGCTCATTTTTGTATTATAATAATCTGATGAAAATTATGAGGTACATTTGCCTAAATTCAAGATGTGAATGAGTGTGTAAGCATGTGTGTGTTTGTGTGTGTGTGTGTGTGTGTGTGTGTGTGTGTGTGTGGGATGGGTGTGAATTCTCCCTCCAAGAGCCAACACTCCAGAAAGTCTCTGGCTCCACTGTGACCCTGACCAGGATACAGTGGTTACTGCAGACGAATGAATGAACGAGTGAACAAAGTATAGAGTTGTGTATTTTAAACATTGTCTGGTGGAACAGCTGCCCGTGTTTCTAAGTAAACACGATATACTTTTCTCAGTTCAGGGAAGGTCAAAATTACAGTATAGATGTTTCATTCATTGATTCATCTTAAGTAAGTAAGTGCTTTATCCTAGTCAGGGTCGCGATCATCGGATCCAAAGCCAATCCTGCTAATTCTGGGCGCAAGGTGAGAGAACACAACCTGAATGGTACGCCAGTCCAGGACGGGGAACCATATACACACATTCTCACAGTCATTAACATCTAGGAGCAATTAAGTGTAGCCAGTCTGCCTATTAGCATGCTTTTGGGAAATGGGAAAAAAAAACCCAGAGAACCCAGAGGAAACGCACATGGGGTTTTCATGAGGAGAACATGCAAAACTCATAGGCATAGGCAGTAACCTGAGTTCAGGATCAAACTGGGGACCCTGGAGCTGTGAGGCAACATTACTACCCACTAAGTAAATAACTAACTAGCTAGATGATCCTAAGATTCGACACACAGTGAGCCATGAGCCAACGTCTAGATTATGTGGTTTTTGGAAAGAAGATGTGCCTCCGAGATGTGCCTAGTTTCTGAAGTCGCAAAGTTTGGTTTAATCCGTTCAGTTATTGCCCCTGAAGCCCCTCATCTCGTCTGACTCCTCCCTGACAGACAGGCACCAGGAATGTCTTTTCCCTAGTCCCACACTGAGATGAGGAGTCGATGGTGATGATTAGAAGATAATGGCGAGTAATGCGTCCCGATCTGTCTGCGCTCATTCAGATCAGCGCCATCTGGTGCCTGGCCAGAGCACAGCAGGCTTAAACCTAATCTCCAGCTCTCCCTCAGTAAAAGGGGAATACTCTGTGTATTTCTTTGCATTACAAATGATAAATCTTATCTTTCTATGTATGGAGATGTTTGGTTTCTCTTTTGTTTCTCTTTTACAGTCCATAAAAAGTAGCACGAAGATATAAGAATATAGAGTGGTTATAGATTCAGCGATTATATACCAGTCTATTATCACATGCTAGCATAAAGGCATTCAAATCTTACTTTTATTTCAAACAGCATTAATCATCTAGGCACAATGAGCCAGTGTCAATCCATATATATATATATTTTTTTTAAATACAGACCCACATTTATTCACACACATGAAACTATTAGGTTTTTCCATTATCAAAACGGTAAAATCTCTGAAATCTTCATATCAATCTATTCAACCCCAGCAATCCCCAAACACACACAGATGTATACACACACACACACACACGAACACACGCGCACGAACACACGCACACACCTTCTTTCCCTTTAAAATGCGTACCCTTCCTATTATGAGTGGCTAATCCTGCAGCTCTGGGCATAACTGATGAGACGCTTCCAAATACAAGAGCAGCTAATTGGCATCATGTGTCTGGGTTACCTCCTGCAGTAAAAATGAGTATATAATGCATAATATCTGTCTTTAACTTATACAGTTTAAGGCAAAAACTCTGTTAAATTATCTAAAAAAAAAATATTATAGATGTAGGCTTATATGTATATATGTGTTTGATGGCATCTCTAAAAATAGTTGGAGTAAAAACCTAAATGTATAATTACATGAACATCACACACCCCTAGTTGTTGGTAAGTTGGTAAATCACAATGATGCATGTGTGTACCTTTCATTACTTCCTCATTATATTGATTCACATTGTACATCAGGTACACACTCATTATGTCTCCCAAGCAGTGTGACGTATACGCTCCTGCACTCCCTAAGCTATGATAGACTACACATGGGCAATGGTCACTTTACGCAGCTCATTTGCATGGGGTTATTTATTACGTGAGCACTTTATGGTTTATGCATTGGGCTTTGTGCTTATGTATCTGTGTCGCTGGGTTTGCACCTACACTGGGCCCAGCTGGATACCATTAATAATGAGCTAGTGCATTGCTACAGTGTCCTTATGGAAGATGAAATAGTTTGGCCTAAGAGTTAGTGAGCTTGCGAACCTGAATACAATCCTGACATACTCCGCATTTACAAGATATATATATATTTTTAAGTTGCCCTTAATGCAAATTTAGCTTATGTCCATGAAAGTTTTCGACATCATGTCACATTGGCATAACCTGATATCATTTCTAGCTTTCTGCATCCTCACGAGTCCGTATACGAGTTACTGATGGATTTGTGTTCTGATCAATGCAGTACATTTTGCTTACATACTGTACAGATGTAATACACAAATCGTCTGCTTTCTCCTCACACATGCTACAGAACACCGTGTGCTTAAGCTAATGCTAATGAGTATGAATAGGAGGCTGCGAAAGGGACCCAGCCGGCCTGCTGCCCAGCAGGTCCCATTCAAGTCACTGAGAACAACAGAAGCCCCAGATCTGCCCCCCTGATCTCTCATTTACTGGCCATCAGGGAACGCAGGCATGAAAATGGGATTTATTGGCCATGCCTCATCAAATGGGAATTAAGTGTGGATGAGAGGAGAGGAGAGGAGAGGAGAGGAGAGGAGAGGAGAGGAGAGGAGAGGAGAGGAGAGGAGAGGAGAGGAGAGGAGAAAAGAATAAGATTCTTCTAAGTTCTTGTCCGGCTCAAGAAAACACAACCCATTTCATCACGCACGCAACAATACAATGCGCTTGCTTAGACACAAAGCCAAAGCTCTGGTCTAGACACATGTGCTACTCCACACAACTTAGTCCAATCCATCTCATGTACACCCTGAGAACCATTAGCACTGGGGTATATTACTGTGATACATGTCCCCTTTCCCAGCGGGACAGCCATACATCACAACTGCCTGAAGCACACACAACTTCACATATGATAAACTGCTCTTTCACACTATACCAGAAATCCCACAGCAGTTACTGTAAGTAAAGTACAAAATTCTCTCCTAGTATGTGACATGTCACGGTACATCCTGATAATAACTCTGGATTAAATCTTCAGAGATCTTCAGTAATCGGCCAAGAATTTTTTTCACATCATTTTAATTTGATCATGTAGTCTAATATTTCATATTAGTATTTATTTATTTATTTACTCACAGTAATGTTTTCTTGTTGCTAATATTGTCAAATGATTTTACAGTTCATACCTGTGACCCATGTGAGATTTGGCACTTCAAATGAAGCCAAATGGATTCTTATTCAGTTTTGTTCAGCCTGGTTTCTCACTACAAACAATATCATGTTAAAGAAGAACACACCACTTAGTGCTCTACGTGCACAATAGAACGCCATTTCAGGTTCAGGCCCAGAAATGGCGTTCTATTGAACTTCTTGTATTTTTGTGGTATTTTATCGTCACACAACATTCACGCTGTTGCTACCACTACTCCAGTCTAACAGTATCTGGTGCTTAATAGTCCACCTTGTGTGTGCCCACATTTCACCATAAAATAAGCTATACGGAGTCATGAAATCCTGAAGTTTTTGAGAAGGACCACTCCTGAAGCTACACCTTCTTCCTAGTCAACTCTCTATAAATTCCTCTCTCTCTCTTTTTCTAGTAGTGAATGAGTTCCCTCAATCTCTGTCCAGAGGAAAAGTGCTGGTAGTTTCCAACCTCTGTCTCTCACAAAACACAAATAGTCTTTGTAGGTCTGAGGGTGAATGTTCTGCATTACAGCTCAAACCCAAGTCACAAGAGAGGAGAAACAGAGAAACATCAGGCAATGCCAAAATGACAAAAGCCTTAATCCTCACAGATGACTCCTCCATTGTTCCGGAGCAAGGCCAAAAGCTGTAGCTAAAATGGCTCACAATGGAAACGAACGAGAAATCCTTGATCTTGTGGGACTATAGCAACACGCACACGGTTCATTATCATAGTCATTTAAATACAGTAATCCTATTTTCTGCATCAGTCAAAAGGGGCATATCAAATAACCCTGGAGAACGGTGAGAAGCAGAGGAGGGGCGCGACCAGGCAAAGATCAGAATGGCTGGAGGAGTGTAAAAGGATGGGAAGGAGGTGGGGTGGGAGAGCTCGGCTGTGTCAGGACATTATGTTTAAGTAATGCTGATAATGAATGGAGAAATAAAGGATTGAACTGGCTTGATTCATCCTCCCTTCTGCTCCACTGGAAGAGTTGATGAAGTTGAAGGATGAAGGATATGTTGCGAGATGCAGCAGTGGATAAACAAGACGAGATAGAGAGAGAGAAATGGGGGATTAAAAGGAGCTGTGTGAATCATTTTGAATAGTTAGAGGTCCACAGGTTTTAACTGAAGCTAAACCAGTAGGTGGTACTTGGTGGTACCTCTCAGCCAACATGAGCTGGAGAATTATTTGTAGACAATTATTATTTATCTCCTATGATTTGAGGAAATATACTGCCATCTGGTGGTTGTATTATAAAGGTTGCTTACAAACCCAGATAGATGTCTTATCCAGTCTTTAATATATATCCTGATTTAAAAGAAATACCTCTGATTGCAGTAGTGTGATGTGTTTATTAGCCCTTACCTTCATTATAAGAGGATTTGTGGTCATTGAGTTTCTGAAAGCTCCAACATGTGCAGAGTCCATCTCCACCACCCTGCAACGAGATTTCAATACCAAGCATTACAAAATGCAAAGTCAACTTTTGTTTTTTTAATCTAAGAGCAAACCAAACAGATAGGTTACATAGCATGTAGTTAACTAAGTTACCTGGAGGAGCCGCAGGACAACCCGGAAGTCCTGCGACAATCCCTTTAGTCTACTAAATTCAGTAAGAAAACAAAACAAAACAAAAGCAAACAAAAAACTAGCAGTGATGAAATTTGTAGACAATCGTGTTTAAGCTGAATTTCTCCAGGACGAGATAAGAAACGAATTCAGTTTGAATAGTCGGATTTCGAAAGCACACAGCTCCGGATCCTGGGCCTTTCGCGTCCTTTCTCTGTTGCCATGGAGACGTGACGCTCCTGGTGAAACGCTGCTTGGTTTATATTCAGTTATTTTTTTAAACATTAACTAACTACTATTTAACTATTTTTTTTTCCTGTATGAAATACACCAAAGAATGAAGGGTGGTCAAAATATTGTAAATATGTATAGGGTGATATATATATTCAGATATATTGGAACATGTTTTGAATTTCCAATCTGTCTACCCTGCTAAAAACAAACAAACAAACAAATAAAATAACTAAAAAAAAACTCAAAGAATTTGCAATGGTTTTAATGGATATAATGGGAATTGTATTGGTTTTATTGGAAACTCTAATGGTCCCTGTGGGTCTCTGTTGGTAATTTGTTGCCTTCTATTGCTTGCATGTTATATCCAGTGTCTAGTGGTCATTAATGGTAATGTAATTGTTTTAATGGTTAGCTGATGGTTTGTAATGGTATTTGTAGTGGAAAGCATTAGGATTTCTGTGATGGTTTCTGGGTTTTCAGCATGGTAGGCTTTCTTGTGCATTTCTAAAATCCTCAAGGTGTTGAATATCTACATATGAAGGAAAGAATTACATCATATTCTAAAGTACCGTGATTTCACCTTTCCTCAAGACTGAAACCATTTTAATGACATTTTTGGTACTTTGGGACACATATTTCATTGATTTAAGCCTTTCATTACTTTAAACCTTATTTATTATTAGCATACTTGTTCATTGCATCAGTAAATCATATTTCAATAACGGGATCTAAACTCATCATCAGCACATTCTAATGTCGTATGAACACAGCAAAGGAAAATGGCTATATATTAAGAGGTTGGTGTGAGTAACATTCTATAATTCAGTTCATAATGCAAAAACAATAAATATTATAATAATAATACTAAACTTCAGTGTGAAGAGATTAAGCAAAAACCACGGCAAAAACACCAATAACGCTGTTTCCAATATCAAACTCTGTAATAATATGAACACAGCAGAGTAAGTGAAAATCTCTGCATACTCAGTATTAAGCCTCAGTAACAGTCAGTATCTCCCAGTCCACCAATTACTCCCCTGCTTCTTCAGAGGTTTATTAATATATATATATAAAATCACATAAAATCAACCAATGCATAGTTTAACCACTGATGTGGGTGTTTAATGCATCCGTTATATCCCTTCACTTTCCCTCTCTCCACTTACTGTATTTTAAGACTGTCCCAATTAACCTGGGGTACCTTTTGGTCATTTTTTGACATCTTGAAAAAATAAATAATCATAAGCAAAATCGTTTTCCCCGCCTCTCCCCCTCTCCCCTCTCCCCCTCTCCCCTCTCCCCCTCTCCAGTCATTGATGATACTGAGCAGTATTTTGCGAGCTGCTTTGCTTTACTTTTGGAGAAACCAAGCAAGCATTCAGTGACCCCTAGCGACAAGTGGATGCACGTGCCCCAGGCTCCCAAATATGAGCACTGAGAGTTAACACACACACACACACACACACACACACACACACACACACACACCACCTGGCACAGATTACTTTTTTATTACAGCTGCCAGAATAAAAGGTTTAGCATAAATCTGCAGCCCAGAGAACCAGTGGGCATGAAACTAGGTGGAGACCCTGTCAATCACTGGCTGCTTCAGCCAATTAGCTAACAGATTTTCACTGTCCCGCCCAAATTGCATTGGCCAATCAAAAATGTGTGTGTGTGTGTGTGTGTGTGTTTTACTGGAATATAATTATACAGTGAATAAAACTAAAATCAATATCACTTTGCACGTAATCTCTCTCTCTCTCTCTCTCTCTCTATATATATATATATATATATATATATATATAGAGAGAGAGAGAGAGAGAGAGAGAGAGGCCAATGCAAAATGTGATTGACGGCCATAAGCAGCACTTTATTGGCTGCCCATGTTCCCGCCCCTTGCTTCTGCAGGCTTCCCTTAATTCCCCACCCCTTTTCTAGGCTTCCCCTAATCAAAAAAAAAAAAAAAAAAAAAAAAGGACAAGCCAGAGTCCATCAGCAAGATGATCCGTGCCCATCCTTTCATGAAATGATCTCTTTTGCTGGATTTCCCAGTGGTTCATGCAGGATGACTGAAATGTAGGTCTTTAATTCAGTTTAATTCCCATCACACCTCCAGGAGCCGGCTGAGGTAAGCTGGCTTTAAGTTCAGTCAAATTACTAGCTAGTTCTGATTTTGTTGTTATTCCCAACTTTCATTGTCAGCATTCATCCCAACATGGTTATTAAATATAAGCTAAGCAGTAAGCCAAACTGCAGGCCTATCTGGATTCTGGATAGTAAACAAACCAACAGATAAATAAGACAAATGTCTGGATTGTTAATAGTCGAGCAGTTTATACTTCTGAATACTTGCGTACATTTAAATGTAGATTTTTGCCTTTCCTTTTAGCAGAAGTACTTTGTCTACAGTAGTCAATTAAATGTGCTTTATACCGTAAACATGGCCTGGTTATTTATTTTCTTTACAACAGTCTATGAGAAGTCATGAATTAGCTCATCTTTATTCCACTGATGTGTCATTAGAGAATGAATCGATTCTGAGAACCGGCTCTTTTTAAATGGACGTTTGGAGTCGACTCGCATCCGGTCATATATATCAGTGAGAGAGGTGTCTGGCTCAGCATGATCCTGTTTGACTGAGCTTTACTCAGATTTACTCAAAAGTAATACAAAATTATACACCCTACACCACTGTTTAGCCAGGGTCGACCCACTGTTTAACGTTAAGCCGCCACTAGGAGGCGCTGCAGCCAAGGTAGTGTATGAACCTGCACTCTCCTAAGGAATGGCCCTGTCACTTGCTTCATACGTGGAACCTAAAAACCCAGTGGGGTTCTGGGAATCCAGGTTAAATGGTTGTTTTTAGAGCCATTTAGGGGTACTTTATTATTATTATTATTATTATTATTATTATTATTATTATTATTGTTGTTGTTGTTGTTGTTGTTGTAGTAGTAAATAAATTTAGACAAGAAAATACAGCAAATTCAATGTATAAATTTCAATAAAAACAATAACATTGTGTTATGAAAAAATTGTATATAGTAATGCTAACAGCAAAACCCCTACCTGTTATTTAAGTGTTCATCTATCATTTCAGTGTTAATTATTTCACGAATTTAATCAACTATTTGACTTTTTCTATAATATGTTTCATAAACATGTCATTTCATATCATTATGATTATGATGTGATGCCAGTGTGCATGGTTTTAGTGTCAGACCCAACACCAATACTCTGTACCAGATCATTACATTTCATTGCAAAACTTAAAATCTGGATATAAACCAGTGTGTGAAATGATGTGGATGTACCCCATACCGCCGTCAAATAATTCTCAGTCAGTTTCCAAACATTTATACGAAGATCGCATTCTGAATAAGATTTTCTCCCTGTAGCACAATGTGAGGATCAAATTTTGAGGATCAGTCAGTAATAAAGTCTCATTGTAGTCTGAAAATCTGAGATGCACATATCAGGTCACTATTTAGAGCCAGATTACAAAAGTGAGAAATATGAATATATTTTATTAAGCATAAAAAGCAAAAATAAAAATGTAAAAACAATTTTAAACAAAACAAAATTTGTCTTAACAGTCAGAATTAACTAAGTATTTAAAAATATTTCAAATTGCATTACGTTTTATTGCTTCTTAAAGAGATTATTTAGGCTAATATGTTATCACAGTGAAATTAAATATTTAATTAAAGTCCAGTTATTTTTAGCGGTCACCTTTCATGTTTACCTGCAATGCGCTGGATGAACCAACAGAGGTCAATATCGTGTAGCTTTACGCAGTATTGTGTTTTGGTTTTTTTTCCCATTTATTTAACATTTTTTAGGGTAGGTTTGGCTCCAATTGTTTTCATGCAAATATATAGAAATGCAAATCAAAATTTAATAATTTCCCTCAACAAAAAAAAAAAAAACAGTATAAATAATGTAGCAGTAGTTTCTGCCCAGACAGCAGAGTGTGGCATTTAAGGCTCGTACAGAATTTGTAAACTGGGCCACGACTGGCCCAAATGCAAACAAACATAAAACTAAAACTCGTGCAGTGTTTTGATCTGGGGCAAAAGTAGCCCATCTCTACGTCATACCATTCCTGAGATAGAGCCTCATTAAGGCTGACTTGTGACTTTGTTCTACTTGCAGCAGCCAGGTACAGATGAGATTACCGATCAGTTCTGCACACTGGTGCTCCAGGATTGGAGTTGCGTAGCCCAACTCTGTGACACTACATTACCCAACGCTACCTATTTTTCCACGAGTGATTATATTATTCTGTTAAACTGTCCATTATATTGTGTATGTACTAGCAAAATTAGACATTATCACTGTCTTTTTCTTTCGTATTAATCTAATAATTGTGCTCCTTAGAAGTAGGGGTTTTACAGAGAAGTGCAAGGGAGCCTTTAGTTTATGTGAACGGCACTCAGAGCCGAGCTTGGTTACTAAAGCTTATTGGAAATGTAAATCATAGCACGGCATAATGGTGATGATGATGATGATGATGTAATATAGCTTCAGACTGATTTATAGAAAAATCTCATTTTATACTTGTATCCCTTCAGTCAGTTGTATCCCTTGTTGCTATATATCTGAATTTTAATCATTAACATGTGTAAAATAAATGTGTTCATTCTGCGAGCTGAAAGACTTTACTACATCATCTGACGACATTTTTGATATCATTTTAATGGTGAAACTGACAAAAAGGAAACCAGTTCAAGTTGGTTATCCAGTTGTAGTTGGTTAATTTAAACCCTTAGGAAGCAAGTCTAGGTTTAATCACATTTCCATGACCATCACTGCTGAGAACTTCATATAACAACACATAGTCATCCTGTAAATCTGTGATTAGACCCTAGTTGGATCATCCAGGCTTATGTAAACCTGCAGCTACCCGGAGGTGTTTGTTCCACACAAAAAAAAAGGACCTGCAAGAGAGAGAGAGAGAATGAGAATGGATGTAGAGAGAGGTGATATGATAAATATTTCATGTGTTCCTCTATGTGCCCTCAGCCTAGTGTTGTAATATTGATGTGCCATGGGTCCTGAAGGCTGTGCTCTTAGCCCTATACATAACACACACACACACACACACACACACACACACACACACACACACACACAATAAGGAACGCATTTGTGGCTGTACAGTACAATGACCTTGATTCTGTCACAACCAAGGACTATACTGACATCAGCGTTATCTTAAATAATGTTTTGGGCTCATAGAGGAACAAAACAAAAAGTGCTCTACTGCATGAAAATCAGTGTTTGGAAATGCAATGTACTCTTGAGTTCCTAGGAAAGACTCCCAGTTCTCAGCTGCTACTTTCCCAAGGACCATGAATTATTTTTTTCTGTAATTCTGCACCCTTCCTCAGCCACTTTTCAACCACAAACCACTGCAATTACCTTAAACTACCATATTCAGCCAGGAATCGCCTGCTATCTGCGGTCGGTTTTATTGGTGCACTTAACATTTGGGGTAAAATGAAATACACACAGCTGCTGTCAACATGCAGTCATTCTACAGGAAGAAGCACAGTGTAGGGATTAGCGCCGAGCTCATGCTTAAGCCCGTATGATTTATTGCTGTTGTATGCAGTAATATTGTCCCCATTACTGGAAAGTGCTTTAACACTACAGTGTTACAGTAAATCAATTTACTATGAATTTCCTCTTTCCTCATCATCCTCGGATGTTGTCAGAAACGTAAATGAAGAAAGAAAGCAGAGCATTTACGCTATGAACTTTCATGTGACTTTTGGTATTAGGTTATTTCAGGGCAGTTACGTTAGACGAGGTGACGTTAAGCCGAGACAGTTTCCTCCTGTCTACACTGTGTGGATGTCTTAAGGCATAGAGCAAGAGACTGTCAAACAGGACACATAGAGGGAAAGGAGAGAGAGAGAGAGAGAGAGAGAGAGAGAGAGTGAGAGAGAGTGTGATGGGCTCAAGGGGATGCCACTTTCCTGTTAAAATCAAATGGCAACAAATGACAGCATCATCCTTTTAATCAGAGGTATAGGTAGGGGGTGAATTTCCATTTTTTGAATGCTCCATTTCCAAATGCTTATTCCTTATCCTGTCTGTGTTATTCCATACACATACAGCACAGCTCAATATACCTTATATATACTGTTATACATCATTACATCACAATGTCTGTGCAAATGCTATTCAGTGTCAGATAATATTGTTTTACATAGTGAATGTGCTATAATGATGTTCATGAAAGGTTAATAGTCTCCATTGCGATTAGACTGAATATTTAACCACTCCAAATGTCAAATAAACATATTCCTTAGCATGTTTAAATACATTTTACAGCCTGAAAGCTACTAGGGGCAGTCGTGGCCTAATGGTCTGAGAGTCGGACTTGTAACCTGAAGGTGAACCTGAAGGTCGTGGGTTCGAGT
>JAKKZN010000024.1:13001954-13014173 GCA_033441825.1 Pangasius elongatus
GTGGCTTCTGCTTGGTTGGAATGAAAACCTGCACCCACACTGGCCCTTTCCGGATAAGATTGGACACCCCTGATATAGATGCTAGTGCATGCATGTATTTTATATATCAGATACATAAATAGATAGATACTAGCAGTTTACTCACTATAAATACACTGATAATTTAGTTATTAAGCTGGCATCGTGGTGTCGGTTCACTTCGGAGTCGATTCCAAAATGAGTCAAGCAAACTTAATTTAGCAGACAAGGAAGGGGATATTTATTTTACTTTCCCCTTTGTCCCTATTCCGACGAGATAAATTCAAAAGAAAAGTAAAATAAATATCCCCTTCCTTGTCGCGTGTGCGTGACAGTTTTCATTTTCATTAATCAGTTTTCGGAGTGCGGAATCGACTCCAAGGTTTTGAAGTTGACTCTTAATTCGAAACGCAAGTAACCTGAGAACCGACTCATCTGGGAATCGACTCCGAAGTGAACCGACACCACGATGCCGGCTTAATAACTTGCCACACACGACGTGTTATACTGTTTATGCAATTAACATTAAATAATGTAAAGTTTGTCAACGCTACTGAGACGGATTTTGTTGTTGTTGTTTTTAAATACTTAAAAGCTAACTGATTCAAATAGCTTAAACAATGAATAATGTACAAGTCAGAAAGCGTTCAGAAAGCACGTAATGTAAAGCATTTCCATAGTTTAGGGGTTTTTTCTTTAGTATCGTGCTGTGTCATTTCCATCATTGCGTTTTCAGTCTACGTGAAGTTTTGACTGTAGTTTTTACGGCCTACAGACAGATAGATGAATTAATTTTAGGGAATAATCCATGTACTGCCACTAAAGAGGTTTCCCGTCGAGTGAGACTCATATGAGAAAATAAATATAAAAAAATACTTTTTGTTAGTTAGCGAGTTTAGCGATTGAAAAGTAATTAAGTATGGCATAAACACATCCTATGTAGTAATAAAATACAACACACACTAATAAGCACGGATCCACAAACAGCTTCCTGGATCTCAATGAATGAAGTAATCAGCTGGTAAAATAAACCTAGTTAGCACAACTGGGTCCAAAACAACCCACAAAACCGAATCTACACTGACTGCTCTGGTGCTAAATAATAAACCTCAGCTCGCTCGTCTAAACAAGAAACACTCTATGGCCATAAAAATTAAATTCCACAGCTTTTC
Source organism: Pangasius elongatus (assembly GCA_033441825.1). Lineage (NCBI taxonomy): Eukaryota > Metazoa > Chordata > Actinopteri > Siluriformes > Pangasiidae > Pangasius > Pangasius elongatus. The sequence goes on from JAKKZN010000024.1 coordinate 13,003,145, forward strand.
TGGATATCAGTTTCAATCTAATGTCAGCCAGCTAACCGAGCGAGTTGAAGCCGCAGGCAGGAAAGGTAAACAACCCAAACCAGCGCTGCTCTACGCTACTAGCTTCCGAGTTAAAGACTACTAATCTCAAACAAAAATATCAGCTCATACTCAACAAGCTGCAATTTCCCATGACTCGAAATGACCATCGGTAGAAAACAAAATCGCATCAACAGTAGGAAAAAAAGTTGCAAATTATACTAAAAACAAACAACCCGCTGTTTTCCGAAGCTGTTAGCGCGCGGAGACAACGATGAAGCTAAGCTAGCGGATTAGCAAAAAAACGCCGTTTACTCATTCAAACAGTTAATAACGGCAGACACACGCTACATTCAACAAAACGCAAAAAATTACAGACACCATAAAGCCAAACTAAAGAAAAGAAAAAACATACCATTGTAACGGTTGGTTGTTTGGGACGCGGATCCGGGAGGACTAAGCTAAATCAATTTGGCCTCAAACAGAGAGGAACAATAAACCTCCGTTTAGAAGAGAAACACTTCAAGGTAAACGAGCAGAGACATTGACCAATCATGTTCGCCGTTGTTGATTCGAATTTTACTACTAGCCAATGATATTGCAGGTTGCTAAACGTTTTCCCCCATCCCCCACCGATGAACGGTATTTTGCACATACAGAGTGAAGGCGGGACTTAGTGCAACTATGAAATGTACTCAAAACTTTTACTCCCTCTTCGACTGTGAGAAAAAAATAAATAAAATAAAATGCAAAACTCTATAATGCAAAACTAAGCATTATATATATGCAGTTAAGATAGTTGTTTGTATTTTCTGTGGAGGTTATATATTATGGAGTTAAAAACATAAAATTGTGCAGTTCATTTAACTGTTGTTCGAGTCCTAATAGTTTAAAAATAATTACTCATAGAATTATTAGTGCTCAACTGTACAATCTTTATTCTACGGGTCTTTTAGTTTTGTATGACAAAATCGTAATCACTTTTGAGAAAAAGGGTAAAACTCCAGTCCGCCAGTAAACGCTACTGACAACAGACTGAGGCGGGACTAAGAGTTTGATTGACGTCGCAAATAGACCAATAAGAAAGCTATGTTTGGTAGCAGTTGCCTTAACAGACAAGATCCTAGTCCAATCGGGTTATAGGGAATCCATGCTCAGTTGAGGTCGCGAAGGACTATTTTTCCCACTCGTATTCCAACAAACCCCGCCTCCTACACCAGGACTGGTTAATATTTTATGAAAACGCTCATCGATTGGACAATTTAGAAGTCGTCACGTCACCGTGGCAACCTATGGCCCTTCAAGCGCATCCGAGAAACACCGTGGCGGCAATAACAAAATCTTACAACCGCGTTTAACCAAATCATAATTAATAATATTATTGTTTAGCGCAATGTTTGTCTTTTTTTATTATTTTACCACCAAATTTATGATCTTAAACTACAAGTCAGTATTAGGGTAGGAGGCGGGTTTGTGTCGGTATACGGGTGGGAAAAATGACTCAGCGGTAGAGTGCTAGAACACAGAGAAGCAGCTGCTGGTGATGGTGAAGATGGCGGATGGGGATAGTGGGAGTGAGCGCGGTGGAAGCAGCGGTGGTGGAGGTGGAGGAGGCAGCGGATTCCCCCATTTCCAGCGGGATCAAGAAGAGACCCAGGAGCTGGCCTCCAAACGCCTGGACATCCAGAACAAGCGTTTCTACTTGGACGTGAAGCAGAACTCGAAGGGCCGGTTCGTGAAGATCGCCGAGGTCGGTGCCGGGGGCTCCAAAAGTCGCCTGACGCTGTCCATGTCGGTGGCGGCGGAATTCCGCGACTACTTGGGCGACTTCATCGAGCACTACGCCCAGCTCGGGCCTAGCACCCCGGAGCAGATCGCACAGTCCTCGGGCGGGGAGGACGGCGGTCCAAGACGGGCCTTGAAGAGCGAGTTCTTGGTGAGGGAAAATCGGAAATACTACCTCGATCTGAAGGAGAACCAGCGCGGGAGGTTCCTGAGGATCCGACAGACCGTCAACCGCGGCGCGGGGTTCGGGATCGGAGGGGGAGTGGTCCCTGGGGCGGCCATGCAGTCCGGACAAACCATCGCCCTCCCGGCTCAGGGACTAATCGAGTTCCGCGACGCTTTGGCCAAGCTGATAGACGACTACGGCGGCGATGATGACGAGCTAGCCGGGCCTGGATGCGGCGCCGGCGGCTACAGCGAGCTGCCCGAGGGCACGTCCATCACCGTGGACTCGAAGCGCTTCTTCTTCGACGTTGGCGCCAACAAGTACGGCGTGTTTCTGCGGGTCAGCGAGGTGAAGCCCAGCTACCGGAACTCGATCACGGTGCCGTTTAAAGCCTGGAGCAAGTTCGGGGGCGCTTTCTGCCGCTACGCCGAGGAGATGAAGGAGATCCAGGAGAGGCAGAGAGATAAAATGTACGAGCGGAGAGCGGATGAAGAGTCCGAGGGAGACGACGTGGACGACGACTGATTTCTCCTCCCCAGGACCGGGCTTTAGTGTCCACACACGCGTTTGACAACTTTGAAAGGATGTGCATGATGAACTTTAATACTAAAACACCTATCGCGAATAAAGTTGTGTGACTGACAAACATGGCGTAAATTAAAATAAACAAACAAACAAAAAAAAGAATCTGTAAAGCATACACACAGCTAGCTAGCTAGCTAAGCTAAGTTGAGCGACTTTTCTCGAGCTAGTTAGCTAGCTAGCTAGCTGCACTAGGCCTAGTTAGTGAAAAGCTCCTTTTTTTGGTGCAGACCTGTTTTAAATGGCATGTAAGAAAAGGCATAATTAAACCAACCAAAAAAACCTGTTCTTAATGTGTTTATGAACACAACGTGAGCATACAGTGTTACTTATTGAGGTTATTTACAGTATGCATTGCCATAATAGACAGAAGACCAGCAAATTCACAAGCAGCTTATTCAGGAAGTTTGTTTCTTGGATTTTCTCACCTTTGTTTCAGGTCTCTGGTAATGGATTTATTTACTTTTGGCTCCAGTTTCTGGGCTAAGATTTAATTTCAGAAGTTCAAGCAGAAACTTGGACATTTTGCAGTATATACAGACACATTATGTGGACCATATGACACAAAAAAAAGGTGCTATGAAACATTTCACCACCCCCTTAAACATTACATCTATGTATTATTACTATTATTGCTATTATTATTAACCTGTAAAATACAAAACCAGTTGAATGTACATACTAAATTATTATAAATCATTCTGACAGAGATGGTCAAAGGTTGACAAAGCACAGAGCCACTATTATCCTAAAACTTACTGATACTTTAACACTTTGCTCTTAAATTACAAAAGTTAGCACAGATACTGAGTGTCAGTATTTTTTAAAGGATGCTACATTAACCTGCTTTAGATAGTCGCAAGAAGCGATAGGGATTCAGTATCCGTCTGAGTTTGACTGTCCGATTACAAGTTAGAAGTTAGTGAATTGAAAAGAATTGAGTGTAACTGGAAAATACATTAGATTCAACGTAAAAACTCACCCAACGGGGGTTAAATACTTATTTTTAAACACGCAATACAGAAATATATATAGAAATATATTTATATATAGGAATATAGGATTGATTCAATTATAACAGGCTAATTTAAACAAATCTTGGATGCAATTATCCAGTGGGATATTTCTTCTGTTTCATTTTTGTTTTAATATTTTCATGTGGTCCTTATTGACATAAGGCGATAAGAACATCGGAACAGTATTTAATGCTTTGTGACCTTTCTCACTACAATTTGACTTTTTTTTTTATTTTAAATCCCTCTTCTAGAGAAATGTTTCTTTTAGCCTTTTGTATGATTTGTATCTGAATATGCATAAGACATCAATAATCTCCCAGAACAGCCTTTTCTCATCGATCTACATGTCTTTTTCCATGAGATTTGAAAGTATATGTCTGTTACAGCCACCCTGTCTGATCTTTTTGTACCTGTTCTGATCACTGTATGCTGAATTATTAAACACTTCATTTTCTCTAGAGAAGAACAAGCAGAATTTTAAAACTGTGACATTTGTCACACATAGCCTTGATGTGTGAACTCTTTCTTCAGGTTTTGCTTTAAAACCCTTGTCATATTCACCACCTGGGAGCAATAGCAGTTTTCTACTAGTTTTAAAATCCGTTTCAGTTTTGCCTTCAGTTTAGATCTTTTCTGTACCATGTCCCATGAAAAAGGCAGCTGTTCAGTCGACATCATTCTGCTGTAACACTCCACCAACTTCCTTTCAACAACAAATAAAAATTCTTTGCTGATGATTCTTGTTTGAGCCGTTTGTGTATGTTGTGTGTGTGTGTGTGGAGCAGCTGAAAACAAGCGTGTACCCAGAAATTTGTAGAAATTTGTCAAAACTAATGGAATATCACAGATAACAGATGTGCTATGAGTTAAAGGTACACAATCATTTGTACAGACTTTGAACATCCAAACGTTGTTTATTAATGTTTAGCGTGTCATTAGATTGTGCACATCCTCAGAAATTAATGCGATGTGGGTGCAATACCAACGTTAAAAAGTGGAGGCAGTATAGTGCTATGTGACACTGTGTCCTCAACTGACTAAACAAACTAACATTGTGTCTGAAATCATATACTCATATACTATATATATATATATCATATTCTATTCAAGACCGTTTTCTAGATTAGTAACTACTTTTAAATGTAAGGACAGAGTTTACGACTTGAGACGCAGCCCAATAAGAACAATCACACTCACTGCAGAAGGTTTTAAAGGGAAACAGAGTTTCTGTGCATGTTCTTTCTGTGTCCATGTGGGTTTGCTTCAAGTTCTATGGTTTCCTCCAACCTCCCAAAAAAACATGCCAGATTGGCTAAAATGAATTGCCAGCGTGTGTGTGTGTTCATGGTGTCCTGCATGGCCCTATTCCAGGGTGTATTCCTGCCTCATGCCCAGTGTTCCTGGGATAGGCTCTGGATCCACGACAAACCATGATAAAGCACTTATGAGTGAGTCAGTTCTGGTAGCTTCCTGTTTATCTAGGCCTTCCATCTGCATTAGCTAGTGAATCAGCTAGCTAAACAATGAAATAACCTGCCCTGGAATATCCACCCAAAGCAGTTGTAGTTCTTATCAATTTACTTCCATCACCAAGAAACATCACCAGAAATAAACCGAATAACCATGCCCTAGGGACTACTTCTTGCCATTTTATGAAATAATAAATTTTATAAATTATTCTTTATTGATATAAGGCTAGCTGTCTCAATTTTAAAAAGTTTTTCTTCTTGGTCAGTGTTCCTTTAAGAAATTGTTCCTTAATTAATTCGTTTATCTTCAGTTAGAATCACATCCTGGTCATTGTTTCGTTGGAACCAGAGCCGATAACCAGGAACACTTTGCACAAGGCACACACGGTGGTAATTTAGAGTCGCTAATTCACCAGCATTTGTTTTATGGGAGGAAACTGGAGAACGTGTACAAAACCCACACAGGCATGGGGAGAACATGAACAGAAACGTCACACAGACAGTAACACGAGCTCAGGATCAAGCCAGGGACCCTGGAGCTATGAAGTAGGAACACTACACGCTGTACCACTGTGCTGAATTTAAGCTAGAGAATGCAGCGAAACACCCAGAATACTATTCAAAGGTAAACAAATAAAGCATGCCATCACAACCCTATGGCAGAAAGTGAATCAAATAGTCCAAATACACATTCTGTGGTTCACCAAGGCCCCAATATACAAGAAGAACCTGGCAAAAAATACAAGGCTTCATGTGTGAAAGATTCTGTGAATAACAGTTCTGTTGTGATCTGGGGTGTGTTTCTCACCTGACAGGGTTCAACACTACTGCTGAGTCTGCTTTCACCGCGTTAATAACTTGCTGAGCAGACTACCATTACCAGACCTTTAAACCTACACATTTACAAGCCCTGATTTTTAGTGCTGCCTCACTTGTGTTGGATAGATGAGCATGCTTTTGCCACATAGACAAGTACAAAGATGCTTTTTGTTAGCATGGGAATGAATAAACCACCCTCTCTTGATAACCTGATGTCATGGTCTTCTACTCTCACCTAAGCCCAAACAACTACTGAATTTGCGATTTGCTGATTCCAGTTTTCTGAGTTGGAGAAAAGAGCGAAAATGGCAAAACAGTGATAATTTAATACCTATGAATGATTTTATCTTAATCCCTTAAAACCGGGTCCCTGTGCCAATAAAAGTGACTAACTTCAGAATTATAAATGTGATTTACTGATGTAAGTCTGGTTAAATCTACAACTGTATTCCGTATCTGCACTACTACATTTAATTTAACTTGTTGTATTTTATATTTTGTGTGTGTACGTGTTGTATCTTGCTACTGACCATGCTGCTGTAACACAAGAATTTCCCTCATGGNGGCTGGAGTGGAAGAACTCGAGTGTCCTGCACAGAGTCCTGACCTCAACCCCACTGAACACCTTTGGGATGAACTGGGGCACAGACTGAACCCCAGACCTCCTCACCCACCCAACATCAGCGCCTGACTTCACTAATGCTCTTGCACCTGAATGAGCACAAATCCCCACATCAACGCTCCAAAATCTAGTGGAAAGCCATCCCAGAAGAGTGGCGGTTATTACAACAGCAAATAGGAGACCAGCTCCATATTAGTGCCGATGATTTGGGAATGGGATATGGCTGTGATGGACAGGTGTCCACGTACTTTTGACCATACAGTGTATGTGTTTAGAGCTAGCATGCCTCAAGGCAGACATCCGGCTGCCATAAACATTTATGCTATTCGTGATGAAGTATAAATGTGCTATAAATTAAATTTCTTTGTCTTAATTTCAGGCACAATGATGATGTGCTTTACTGTAAATAATATTCAGGAGAAAAAAAAGATCACTCTGTCCCACTGCAGTGTGTGAGGGAATCTATTCAGTGTGCAAGTCCAGTTACATCTCCGGCTGAGGTGTTAGCTCTACTCAAAAATTCACTTGCTAATTTTTTTATTTTTTACTTAAATTACTTTACATTTTTACTACTTAACCTCCCACAGAACAGGATTATTTTCTTCAGGAATCCCACATGCAAGTTGATCCGATCTCAACCACAGGGGCAAACTAATTAAATCACAAAGCAAACACTTCTCCTGTGTCCTCTCAATTAGGTTGTGTTGAGTATCAGACCATCAGATTGAACCAAAACCAGAGACACGAATTGCTCTGTACACATACTTTTACAGACATGCACTATACAGCATTGCACCTCTTTTGACATCACGTCCATATACAACAGATGTGTGTTACTTGGAAGCAGATATAGCCTCCTCGTGAGAGCATGCCGCACTGTGCGTGCTTCACTGAAAAGGGCAGACAACACATATGTATAATGTACAAACTGTTCTGACCTTTTAAACTAGTCACTAAGATGAGCAAAAAAAAAAAAAGAAAAAAAATGGACTACTCAGTATATTGGGATGTAATGAGTAGTCTGTTTTTTTTTCCTTTGCTGCTCTTAGTGTTCTTCTTGTTTGGCAATACCTCTCAGTATTTTTATTTTTTTTTTTAAATATCCCTGAATTGAAATTAATAAAAGTTCTACAAGGTGATATAAGGCTGTACCATCTTGAACATGTACAAACAACACAATAAATAACACATAATAGGAACGTATGTTAGTGTATATTTTTTACATCGCTCAATTTGTTTCTTGTCTGAGCAAATCAGCATGCTTGTCCAAAACAGTCATAGGCACAAATCACTTTCGGCTAACAGGATTGCTTCAGAATGGATTTTTTAGCTGAGTCACTCAAGAGAATATTTCAGATATTTCAGATATAACAAATAGTACTCTCTTCTTCAAAGCAAGGCAGATGTGGAGAGACTAAAAGCTCTTCGCCTGTAACCAAAGTAACCACTGTAATTAAATGTATATAGCTATAAAGTGTGATGCTGAACTCTTTTCAGTGTAAACAGAAAAAAAAAACTGACACATAGATGCAACTAGTAAACAGAAAGATATTTTAATGATAAATCATGGATGGGTGACTTTAAAGGGAAGGTAAAAAGGTTTCGCCTGGCTAATGAGTCTATGAGTTCAAGTGACGAGAAGAGGTGAGTCAGAGTCTGAATAAGAGGCAGAGATAAAGAGTGAAATCATACGTATCTTGGTATGTGTTCCACAACTCTGTGCTCTTGTATGTCATATACACGGATTAAAAGGAGAGTTTGCTTCCATTTTATTCATTATTTTCATTAATCTCATCCTTAACACCTCTTAACACGTCTCTTAGGACCTGCTTGACTGCTTTCTTGTTTATTTCTGTCTCATTGAGCTCATCCCGAGCCTCAGCTTGTCTTCAAAGTCGCATAGCTGGAGGCTTCCTTACTTCGAAGTTCCTAAGGGTTCTTCCTCTCTGAGGCCTGGCTGCGCTGGTAAAGGTCAGCCTCCAGGTGGTGTCATAACTCCGTTATATTCTGCTTTCTCTTAAGGCAGCGCAGAACCCAGCCACTGGGAATGTACTCTCAGTGCCAGTCCCAATCCTGGATGAAATGGGAGGGTTGTGTCAGGAAGGGCAGCCAGCGTAAAAAAAAAAAAAAACCTGTGCCTAACCCTAACCCTAACCTTAACTCTAACCCTAACCCTAACCCTCCTTCTTGCATCATCAATTGATGCCTGTTGTACATTCAAAGAAGAGTTAGTGGTTGTAATTTATCATAAATGACAACACATTGGAAATTAATGTTTCAAAGATTTTTAAAAGATTGAAATCAATGACAAAATGATGAATGTATGAAAATATGTATGAAGCCATAGTATTATTGTGGATTACATTTACAAACCTCAATTACTGTCTGGTTTGGTTCAGCTAACAAATCAGATATAAGAAGACTTCAGCGGACAGTCCGAACCACCGAGAGACACCTCTCACCCTGGCCACAATCTCTTTGAACTGTTGCCATCCGGCCGGCGCCTCAGATCACTGACTACTAGAACATCCAGGCACAAGAACAGCTTTTTCCCACAAGCCATTTCCCTCATGAACAGTTAACTTCTTCTAGGTCCTTCTTAGTGTATTACCTCTCTGTGGATACAATTTTTTTGTGCAATCTGTAAATTCATTCTTTACTATACTACCTGTGCACATATCCTTAACGCTTCTGCCATTGCCTTCACCTTGCACATAGCTGCATTATATCTGTACATATATCTATTCCATTTAAGCCTATTGTGTCTACTGTATGGTGTTATATATTCTCTCATATTATTATTATTTGTAAATTTTATTATTATATGTGTTGCCATCTTATTGGTATGTGTGTTCTAGAAGCTTCATAGCAAGTCAAATTCCTTGTGTGTGTGTATGTGAGCACACTTGGCAATAAAAGCTCATTCTGATTCTGATTCAAACTCTGATACGTTTATATATTTTATGATGAGGGGTGGTGGTGGACTGCAGTATACGTGTGACTTCTGAAAGCAGTTTTATTTCATATGGAGGATATTTAAAAATGAATTGAATCATCGCACTCCTGATGACAGTGTAATGATTCTGTTGCACCACTCAGAAGCCCCCCTCAATAAATAAACACTCGTAATTTTACATGTGTCACTGTGTATGGCGTAATAAACACTGGATCCTGGGAACTTCCTTGTGCACTTTGTATCAAAGGTTACACTGTGAGTAGGAGACAGGGATTACTAAAGTTGATGAACCATGACAGTGCAAGTTTCAGTCCAGATAGTGATGAGGTAGAATACAGAAGATTTAGCTACCAGACAAAACAAATGAGTTCAGGTAAAGTCCAGTCAGTGAATCATCCATGACTATACCTTCAGGTTATCTGCAGGTTAGCAAAAGTCCAAAGACTTTTGAGTGATCAGAAAAAAGTAACAAAAAACGCACCCAGCACATAAAAAGACTAAAATGACTGAGAGGTGATGGAAGAGTGCTTACTGTGACAGTGGAAATGATCAGATTTGGGTAATGGGAATGTGACTGATGACTAGTTGCAGTGATGCCAAGTGCAATGAGTCACGCATACACGTCACAGCAATCAGGAAATCCTTTATATGTGACAGTACTCACATTTGCTTGATCTGATTCAGGACAGAGGCGTGAGAAAGGACTGAGAACAAACTGGCTGATTATATTCTCTTCTTTTAGTTCTGAAAAGTTCCATACTATATTTTCCCATCATGCTTGGCGAAGCAGAGTCCTTCATGGGCATGACTGGTAAAAGAATAGAGCAGCTCAGAGTTCAAACAACATCTATCACACTGAATAGAGTTGAACTGAAAAGAAGGAGAGTGTACAGATAATAGACAGATAATGATTTATGAATATCTATAATGATGTTATAGGCTGTACCAATTATTTAATGATGAATTATACATTGATGCACCTTAGCCAACGATTTTGCTCTGTTTAGTCTTATGTAATTACACGTAATCACAAAGTGTCTCTTCCACTCTAAAGACGCTGTCTTCTGTTCTGCTCTCTCATTTCTGTCGGTTCTCTTCTGTCCAAGACTATATAGTTGGAAACTGCTTCTTATTATTGCATTCAGCTACACCAATCATCAAACATCAAGCTTGCAGCCATGCAATCTCCAACACAAACACTGGCAATAGAATGGATCATACTGAAGAGCTCAGTGACTTTCAACTGTGATGGGATACCATCTTTACAACAAGCCAGTTTATCAAATTTCTGCCCAGCTAAAGTGTGGTTATTCTGAAAAGGAAGCATCTAGAAGCAGAAACAGCTCAGCCATGAAAGCGGTAGTCAATAGCTTAGTGCATAAAAATTGCCTGTCCTCAGGTTACACTCACTACCAAGTTCCAAACTATTTCTGGAAGCAAGTTCTTTAGAACTGTTCTTTAGAAAATGGGTTCAGAAAATGGGTGAATTTTGAATGCAAATACTTGAAATGTTTCCCCCACATTCCAAGTATTCGCATTTCGTGCTGGTGGATCATAACCAGGTTGTAAGAACTGCTTCAAAATGTCAAAAGAAGA
>JAKKZN010000024.1:13018684-13030709 GCA_033441825.1 Pangasius elongatus
ATGTCATGTGCTACACTTGTTTGTGTGTTGTGTTCTGATTGGTTCCTTGGGTTCATGTGTCTTATTTTCATTTGCATCGCTATAGAGGTATATGATGCATACTATATAGGTTTACTATTTATATCTATGCTATGCGTACATTTTTATTTTAAACTGTAAATTATTTTATTTTTCAATATTTATTTTACTTTTTTTTTAACTTAAATTCTTAGATGTACTTGTATTTTATATATCCTGCTGGTACACTAATTTCCCCTTGGTATTAATAAAATCTTATCTTTATATGGTTTTATTAGCAGACTTTTGTGTAGCATTGTAATCTTGCTAATTCATTTTGGTTTACGTTTATGGTTAATGTTTGGTTTTAAATGCCATTTTCCCTCACACCTTTTTCAGATACAGGCACAGAATGAACCCAAATGTTTCAGCAAGAGATTCCTGTTCAGGTGGGCTGAGAATAACGGAGAGTATGGAAGCTTGAGCTCGGTGGCAGAACCCAGCCAATACCTGTGTGTGTTTAAAAACAAGGTCACCATTAGCTCCAACCCAGAACTTGGTTTCAGAGTCCAGTTTCTTGAATCTAAAGGTTTTAATCTGAATGGTCAGAGTGCACCACAGTGGCATAGGGGAGGCACACGAAGGGCATGCAAGGCATTCAGTGCGGAGGAATGCCTTGCAGTGGGTGGCCACCAGTGAAGGTCGGAAAACTTGTGAGATGAAGAAAAGCATGGTTTGAACACAGTCAAGAGTATTTTGTGTTCTACCGACCATTTTAAACACTTTCACATTTACAAATGTAGAAGCATAAGTAGTTTTAAAACTACCAGTGCGAAAATGAACAATGGAAGCAAATGCATTTCGCAATCACTACAGCATCTCTAAACACAGAAGTGGGTTTGTATTAAGCCACTGGTGCAGGAGGCTAGAGTTCATACTTTCTTGGTTCACTTGTAGTCAGCTAGAACAAGAAAGCATTTTGCACTTTCCCATCCACTTTGGTGAGTCCTCGTATCCTGATATGTAATCCTGATCTTTTTAATATTTACTACAGGCAATGTTATACTGTAATACCAGTATAGAAAAGATCTTATATTGTATATGCAATGTATACTCACAGTACTACATTATGTAGATATGATTAGCTTAGACTACTTGTATCCATTTCCTGCTTGTTTTATGAAATAGACTGTCTGAAAATAATGGATGGAGATTTTGTTAAAAATTGGTTTTGTCATTATGCATTTACTTCAATACTACTATATTCTTGTGTTCACTGTCCTATGACCAAATATATGGGATATGTTTTATATGACCATTGATTATATATGTACCAAGTATAGGTGAAGGATTTGTGTTTGGCTAACTTGTATTTTTCTCTATCATTATATCAACAATAATAAAGCAGTTATTACATTTTGTTCAAGGTCTTTTTGGTAATATTAGAATCACAGGACAAGTATGGATACTTCAAACTATTTTTCTGTTGATTTTGCATTGTGTGGATTGATGTTTTATTGGAAAATACACCTTGGATTCAGGGTGATTAACCCTGTTTTGATTGAGGGTGCAGTCCAAATGTCCAAGTGGGTATCTTTTACAATCATGCCTGCTGACAATCAATTAATAAATTATTGCACCTATCTACAGTGGCCCCAAAAAGGTATTTGGACACCTACACCACACACACCACAAATGTGCAAATTTCACTTTAGAAAATATGTCAAACTATTGTGAAGAAAGATATCTCAAGCACAAATTTCAAGCAAAACATTTCCCAAAAATAAATTATCTATCAAATGCATATAAAATACCTATGCCAATATGTTTAATAAGTTAGAGATGTCAGTCATGTTCCTTCCTGTTTCTGTAAATGGCAGTTTGTTATGAGGTTCCACCCTTTTGAGAGGTCTACCAACCATCATAAAGAGAAGCTGTGCATCCAGGTAGGACAAACGAAGAGCCTACTGTATAATAAAGTTTTTTCTGGGCAAAACGCCCCCGCCCACACTCCAGTCACTCCCAGTGAAGCTTGTGCGTCTGTGTGTGACACAAAATGACACTTTGAAAGTCTGTTGTCCAGTGAGTGTTAACAGTGAGTACACACCTAACAGACGCTAATTGAAGCACAGGAAACTCTGTGTGTATGTTAGCTCTTTGTTGGGGGCTTCAAAGGAGATTTTCACTAAGTCTGTGCTGTTCACCAGAAAGACTTTGAGTTAAATGAATGAACAGCATGATACTGCAGAGAGATATTTGATCGTTTGATTCACGAAAATATTGAATTCCACCAAAACTACACTCGAGGCACTTCGGTAAACATTTCCGTGCTGCATTTTAATGAAATTTTAGAGGAATTCGGGCTTCATGTGTATTCACCCATGGTTTGGTTGGAATTCTTCTGGCTTTCTCCATCCAAACACTCTGCTGATGGATGGTTTCTGCCACATTACCCCCTTTGTACCCATGCCCAGTGCTCTTTGATCAGTTTGTGCACTAAGTTGTATCTGGTATTTCTCATTGATGTCTGGAGCAATCTCTGCTGCTGTTTCTCAACTCTTCTTCCTGTTAGGCCTGTACTTTACCTGTTTTCTTTCACATGTCCTTTGAACTTTATTTTCCGATATATCCAAGTGTGGAGGAGGGAAGATTTAGTTTTTTTTTTGCTGATCTGGCGAATAGAGTGGCCTTCTTTGGGCAAACAGAAAATACTAGACCTTTTCTCAAAAAATACTTCCCTCTTCTTGGCCATTCTTGCAGTTACTTTTACCCAGCTGTCCCTAGGTATTTTATAGTGGATGGACGTAGTCGGTTACCTTCAATTTCATACAGGTGCCCCTAGCAGAGTGTGTAGCTCATCACATTAACTGTGAGAACAAGGATAGGCTTAAGTGTGCAAATACTTCAGTACATCTTATATATATAATATTTTTAAACATACAGTTTTTGCTTGTAAATTGTGCTTGTGGTATCTTTCTTGATACTTGGTTTCACATGTTTTCTAATGCAATGAGATTCATACGTTTGTTAGTGTGGCATAAGTGTCCACATACATTTTGGGGTCTGTCTGTCTGTCTATCTATTTATCTAGCTAATCTCTCTCTCTCTCTCTCTCTCTCTCTCTCTCTCTCATTAATTTATTTTTGGCCATATACAGCTAAGCTAAACTCAAATTCAACCTAAGCCACATCAAGATTTCTGTGAGAGGCCATATTATTAAACTGTTATTTTATTTATTTATTTATTTTACAAACTTATTGACTTATTGATCAATAATCTAGGCTCTGAAGTCAGAATAGGGCTTTTCTGGGAAAAAGAAGAGCTAACAGCCCAACCCTGCTCAATCTATCCCTTAAGCTTTGGTGAAGTAGAAAAAGTATTTGTTTAAAAACAATTTTTTAAACAAAATTATATAATATTTTTTGCTTATCTGGCAGTTGCTGCCCTGTTTCTTCACTATCATTGTCTGTGGGGGCTCTGACCTGGAGATCTTTACCAGACCTCAGAATTCCTATCATGAGTGTAACAACAGGAGAAAGGGTTACAACTAATTAGTCAAATGCAAACCATGAGTCACTGTAAATACTATACTTTTGGCAGGGACACAGTAGAACTATACGTCACCCAGGGGATACATGAGACAGATCAACCTACATTTTCATTACATTTACATTTATGGCATTTGGCAGACTCCCTTATCCAGAGCGACTTACAATTATCTCATTTATACAACTGAGCAGTTGAGGGTTAAGGGCCTTGCTCAAGGGCCCAGCAGCTTGGGCAGCTTGGCGGGGGTGGGACTTGAACCCTCAACCTTCCGATTAAGAGTCCAGCATCTGCCACAGTTAGAGGAAGACTCTGTTACAAGCAACTGGACAGAATCCAGCTGTACCTCCAAACCAGCAAAGCAACAAATGTTGCATGATAGGGAGTAGATAGGAAAGAAGCTTTTTGGCCATAAAATACCAGCTGGAGCTGAGCCCCATACTCATGCTCTGTTCATGCATATTTTATGCTCTGTTCTCCAGGAATGGTGTTGCTAAAGGTATTACACAAAAAGTCTTACCAGAAATGAACAAGAAGAGATGAGAAATCTAAAAAAAAAAAGAAAACACGCACACACACACACACACTAAGGAGGAGGTTAAAGGAGGCTGCGTTGAGCAATTAATGAATTTTGGAATGAACACATGGTGAACACAGAGTCTGGACAATCTGGAGTGACTCTTTGAGACCTGGGACCTGGTAATGAACCCAAACAAAACTAAAGCAATGATATTTCAAAACTGATTTAGATGTCAGGGTATAAATTATACATTTATTTTAGATACAAAAGAAAACAAATCAAAAAACATTTTTGTCATTCATTCTTTCATCACTAACCAGTGAAAGTATGGCAGTGGTGGCTCAGCGGCTAAGGTTCTGGGTTACTGATCAGATGGTCGGGGGTTTTAAACCCTAGCACCACCAAGCTGCCACTGTTGGGCCCTTAACCTTCTCTGCTCCAGGGGTGCCGTTTTATGGCTGATCCTGTGCTCTGAGCCCAACAAGCTGGGATATGTGAAGAAAAGAATTTGACTGTGCTGTAATGTATATATGACAAATAAAGGCTTCTTCTTCTATAATCGCTTTATCCTGGTCAGGGTTCCTATGAATCTGGAGTCTACCCCAGGAACACTGGGTGGGAGATGGGAATACACCCTGGATGGGATGCCAGGATCCCCTAGATCCCCTAGATGGTATGCCAGGCAATCGTATGGCACCATGCACACACACACACACACACACACACACACACACACACACACACACACACACACACACACACACACACACACTCATTCACATCTTGGGGCAATTTAGTGTCAGCAATTCATGCACCAGCATGTTTTTGGTGAGGTCAGAGGAAACCAGAGAACACAGAGGAAACCGATGCGGATACAGAGAAAACTCAAAGCTTAAGATCAAACTGGGAACTCTGGAGCTATGAGGTGGCAATGCTTCCCACTGCACCACTGTGCCACCCAAACATTTTTCTAGATGTTCCAATTTCAATTTGATTTAAAATAGCTGAATCAGTGAATGAACTGAGTACCCTGTGTCAGGAGTTTGTCAAATGGGACAAATATCCAGTTGTGACAAATCCAATTGAGAGTGCATGAGAATTCTGTGGTATGGAAAGTTTATCCAGCTTGTATGTATGTATGTATGTATGCATGTATTTATTTATTTAATTAATTAATTTTTATGTGAGCCATGCAAAACACCTTTGTCACAAAGGTGGCACATCCATATAGTTCAGTAGACAATTCTGTATTAAGTGCTAAATTTAAATAAATATAGACCTTAAGTATTCCTTTTTTTTAGGTTTAGCATATTAAATGTGTATTAAAATACCTGAATATTCTGATTCTTTTCTAATAAAAATATACACGATTCATTAAAGCCTTTAAAACTAGTGAAAGAAACAATTTTATTTCACATGTTAATAATAACAATAACAATAATAGCAAGTGTCTATACAGAGCAGTTCACAATTACTACATTTTACAGATTTGAAATTAAAACATTTCTTTATAAAGCCATGTGATAGTGTTTTATGTCATCAGCAGTATTATTATTATCACCATTGTACTATGCTATGATTAACATTTCCATTAAAATATAATACAAGAGCTCAGCTACGCTTGCCAGTTATAAAACCCAAAGGTGCCCTGTGCTCCCCTGCAAGCCTCTGTACAACCCTACATTAGATTACAAAACGTTTGGGTCGACATGGCAGCAACTGTCATTCATTCATCACTTTATCCTGATCCAGGTCACGATAGATGACAGGATCCTATCTAAGGAACACTGAATGCAAGGAAGAAAACACACCCTGGATGGGACCCCAGGACATTTCAGGGCACCGTTCACACACA
The DNA here is from genome assembly GCA_033441825.1 of Pangasius elongatus. Classification (NCBI taxonomy): domain Eukaryota; kingdom Metazoa; phylum Chordata; class Actinopteri; order Siluriformes; family Pangasiidae; genus Pangasius; species Pangasius elongatus. The sequence continues at coordinate 13,024,603 of JAKKZN010000024.1, forward strand.
TTCACACCTAGTGGCAATTTAAGACAGCCAATCCATCCATAGCATTGTTTTTAGAAGGTGGGAAGAAACCAGAGAACCCAAAAGAAACCCAAGTCAACTCCAGGAAAACATACAAAATTCCACCTAATCAAATCAGGGACCTCAGAGCTGTTAATATATATATATATTTCTTTTTTCTGAGTTCTTGTGTATGTTTCATTTGCTAGGAATCAGTTGGTGTGATAAAGTAATATAACTAGTGAGTGAAATCTGTGAAATCTTTCACAGGTATTCACGAGAAACTGCTTAAAGTTCACCTATTAATTCAAATTAAAGTACATTGTTACAGCAGCAAGGAGACCGTGGCCTGATTTTTCCTCCATATGGCCCCCAATAGAAATGTTTGGACAGTGCATTTGATTGAATCTTGCATGTCGATGTATGTATGTTAAATGTTCTTGCACCAAGTCTATTTTTGTTTACTAAGAATAGTGATCCTGGATAATAGGTGATAATAGGTGGTGATAAGTGACCAGATCTACCTGGTACAGGGGCATCAATGGATATTACAGGATTGCTGGTATTTCTCTGTCTTTCTTCATGTCTGAATCATCATCAAATATGGAGTGATCTGAGTATGCTACCAATGGCCAATTCTGGAATAAACTGAAGTGAAACATAATTCGAGGCAGTGGATCCAGCTTGCTCGAAGCCACTCTATTTTTCGGTGTGCTGAGATTGATTCTGAAACTAAGGTCTGGTGTGGATCTGAGGGTGATGACCTTTCTTTCAGAAACAGAAAGATATTGGCTAGGTTCTGCTACTGAGCACAGGCTTCCATACTCTCCATTTGTATCCCATCTAAACAGGTAGGTCTCAGGGAATTCCTCGAATGGCTTATTTCTTGGCCCCATTATCTGGAAAGGTGGGGGAAATTTGGCATTTAAATTCAATATACATATCATTTTAACCTATCTAACTTTTTTTATAATACAGTATGTATTTTTGTATAGATGCATAGAATTACCTTCATGCAGGGTTTTTTGGTGGCTGAGTTCAACTCCACTACAGGATAATACTTATCTTCTTTCAGCTTAAAGCAGAATGCCATGTGGATGCTTCTGTCTTGTCTTAGCACCTTGTACACAGTCACTGAACCATTAAGAGACACAAAGAAGAACAATTTCTAATTTTAAATAATGTTTCAGCTACCATGTATTATTGAGGTGTTATGATACAAATAAATAATAAATATTATTGAATTTCTTCGCTTACAGTATGGTACATCTTTCTGTGAATGTTTAACAACTAATTGAGTCCCGCTGGACCTCGTCAACTCAATCATGGCGTATTTCCCTCCAATGACCTCTAAACATGTTGTGACTTTGTCTGGCGAAGGAGTTACCATGTTTCTGTAGGTTAGAATTGGAAACACATACACATACATTCACATAAGTCAACTGAAGGTAAGTAGCAAGGCAAGTAGAAAGGTCCCAGCTCACTTCTTAATGCCTACTCAATGCCCAGCTCGATGCATATAACGTCAGTCTTCACTTTACGCATCAGATAAGGGTACCAGTGCAGGCAAAGAACCGAAGCTCAGCACCTCGGTCATGGACCACAGCACTACCAAAACCCATACTCCTAAAATAACTAAAGCACATGTTCTCCAGGAAGGTCTGGACAGAAGCAACCATTATTGGAAGATGATAATCTGCTCAAACGACTCATGCCTGGTAGACCATCTTCTGAGAGGAAATAAACCATCTACAGAAAGATGGAACCCGAAGACATTCGATATGTAGCATCATTTAGCTCTGTATAATCTACGTCGACTCTCTTGCTCTGGCCTTTCAGACAAGATTTTATGCATACTTTTACAATCATTTTAAAATATGAAATAATGTCAGTATTTGTTTTGGTTCACACATCAGACAGAAGGTCACATATTTATGACATTCATAAAATACCTTCATAAAAATAGTCTAACTGGGTAATTTTTTGACCCGGTTTAACAAACATATTGGTACACTGAGTTAAAAGAAATAGCTCTTCTGGCACTTTTTTTTTTTTTTTTCTGAGGGCGTGAACAGCAAAGCCAATAGTACAGCACGCACACTAGCACGCGCACACACACATACACACACACACACACACGCAATATTTGCTCACAGCCTTAATCGAAGTTAAGACGTTATTAAAGTGTGTTAGCAGCATGTAACAGACTGCATCTTTTGTACAAAGATGACACTGACCTGGCTTGTGGCTTATGTGGAAGTTCCTCTCAGTGAAGAAGAGCACGCGCCAGGCGCTTCAGACGTTCAGGCGATGTGCAGAACGGCGCGCGCTTCACGATTTTAAACGCGCGCGTAGCCCACGCGCTCATGCCACGCCCGCCTATATAGGTTATCAGGAAATAATTACATAATACCTCAACATCTAGTCATAACTCTGAATATATATACATGTAAATAAGAATATATATTTCTAAATCCTGGATATAGTTCTAATTCTGAATTTATATTGATAAATCAGGAATATAGAAATGTAAATCCTGAATATCTAATTATAAACCCTGATTATATGCTCATACATTTTATCAGGCATATTGATAGTCAAGCTGTTCCTTTTTCCATATCTGACTAAACCAGTAGACATGCTTTGTGTAATCAGTTTTTGCTTTTGGCTCAGTAAAATCATTTTTTTCATCAGCAGATTGTTGAAAATTGCTCCAGCCCTCTCAGTCATGCTGAATTCTGCAGGGAAGCTATAAAGCATTAACCCTGTTAATGGACTGTGAGGAGTCTTTGGCACTGCAGCCAGCCTTCTGTAAAGTAGAGGAACATACTCCCTTTGCTTTAGATAAGTGATGTGCGCTTAAAATAATGATATAATAGCACAATATTTGTATTTATAAATATGTACATGATGTATAGGCCTACTGTTTTCATTAAAGAAAAAAATCAATAAGGACATCTGTTTATTCACATGCCTGATCATACAGATATATTTATATTGAGATGTAGACAATATATATTCAGATATTCAGATTCAGATAGATATATATTCGGATTTATATCCAGGTTTACACAGTTTGAAATTAATGCAGCCTGTTCTGAGGAATCTCAATTTCTGCTGCTAACAGGGCAGTCGTGGCCTAATGGTTAGAGTCGGACTTGTAACCTGAAGGTGAACCTGAAGGTCGTGGGTTCGAGTCTCGGGTCCGGCAGGGATTGTAGGTGGGGGGAGTGAATGACCAGCGCTCTCTGCCACCCTCAATACCACGACTGAGGTGACCGAACCCCCAACTGCTCCCGGACACCACAGCAAAAAAAAAAAAAAAAAGGCTGCCCAGTGCTCTGTGTGTGCGCGCGTGTGCGTGTGTACTTGGATGGGTTAAAAACAGAGCACAAATTCCGAGTATGGGTCATCATACTTGGCCACACGTCACACACACACAAAAAAAAACCAGAAAGTAGGGTGTTGGCATCAACAGCATGAAACCATGACATGTTTTTTAAATGTGGGGACATAGGAAAAGATGTTGCTGTAAAAAAAAAAAAAAAAAACAAGCATGCCCACTGCTCCATGGGTGTGTGTGTGTGTGCACTTGGATGGGTTAAATACAGAGCACAAATTCCGAGTATGGGTCATCATACTTGGCCACACGTCAAAAAAAAAAAACAGAAGGCAGGGTGTTGGCATCAACAGCATGAAACCATGGGAGAAAACCGCCTAGTGTCAACAGTACCATTAAAGTAAAATAAATATTAAGATTATAAAACAAAAAAAAAATTAGCTTAGTTAAATGCTTCCATGTTTTTTAAATGTATACATACACGCACAGATACATATACATTCATATACACACACAACTTATGCAGACATTGTTAGGAAAAAAAGAGGTAGAGAACAAAGGAGGAAGAAAATAATGTAAAGAGGGGAAAGAGGGGAAAGAGAGAAAAATGTTCCTGGGAAAAAGTGTTGCTGTAAAAAAATAAATAAGCAAATAAAATAAAATAAAATCCTACCAAATTAAATGAATTAAGACTGCTCTTTGAATATATCTTTTTTTCAGATTAGCCTATAACCACTGAAAAAACACGATGGACTAAAGTACGCGATGGACAACATGATGGACTAAAATCAACAAATGATTAACACAGTCTGATTACCACCAAAATGTTATTTATTTCATTTTAAAAGTGAACATTATAAATCCATCACGGAAAGGTAAACCGGTGTAGTCTATCATAGCCACCTACACAAAAATCCAACATCCTGTTCTCTGTTTTGTCTTCAGGAGAGACTCAATCCATTAGGAAATGACCAGTGACTGGTCATGAACATTGCTTCAGGCTTGTCTTGTGTAGGCGTTTAACACCCGCTATTGTTATCTCCTGCTGGTATGCGTCGCCTTTTATATTCTGATAAATCATTTTAGGATCTTTTAAAAGTTCTGATAAGCACTGCCAAATACAATGCACACAGTCTACAGAGTAATATTGCCGTGTTACTGTTGCTTAAAATTCATTTTAATATTAAAATAAAAACACTAAACTGTGTCAATGAATAGGAACAACACAGGTAGGAACTAAAATTGCGAGAGCATAGAGTTTCATAAGTAACAAATTTACACATAACTGAGAAAACAAAACTAATGCTGGTTCCTTCTCACATTGCCACAATTTAAGCGCATATCCTAAGATTTATAAATACTAGGAATGTCTTTTTTTATTACTGCCTTGAGCACTGCCAGCCTGAACAAGTAGTCATGATTCATGTCTTTCATACTTTTTTTTTTTTTTTCAGACTGAAAAAGTGTGTCACTTTCACAGCACAGCAAAAGTGATGACATGCTTGGCTTAAAAAAAGAATTTGGAAGAACAGTATCCCTTATGTAATCATGAAATCTTTTTTTTTTCGTTTTCATCATCATGCATCATCACCATCCAGCTGACTCAGCACATGCTCCTTTAGGGCTTCATGATGCATCGGTATCATCATAAACCAGTTGAATCTGCACGTGGTCTTTCAGGGCATCATTCTCACGGTACACGTAAAGCGGAGAGGTTGGCGCTTCTGCTGTACACGTGACCTCACTCTGGCCTGCACCATCGGTCAAGAGTTCATGAAGAGAGGTCACACAAGGGTCGTGCTCCTGCAGGACTGCCGGGTAGCGGGAGGCTGTCTTCTCGATACGGAGGGAGCGGCGTACTGGAGTGAAGAAACGGATCTCATGGCCGTTAACACGCCCTGGCCTCTGGCTCTGCTGGCTCCTTTTCCCACTAAACAACAAAAGGGATACATTTTTCAACACCTCTTTGTTCCTGGTACTTTTGGTACTAGATCTTGTTATACGTAAACACAGGCGTAACTTATGCTGTTCGAAAGTGTAGTTTGTTAAAAATCTTATACAACAGCGCTAATTGAATGCCTGATTCTGACCGGTCAGAGGGTGCTGATTCATTTAGGCACTCTTATTTAATTAAAAAAGAAAAAACAGCATACCACAGAGCGTTTTATTCCTTATTTATAGAAAAGCTCGTGGCAGAAACCGAACCAAAGCAGATGATGTAAAATACAGCATCTGCTTTTCCTCAGTCTTGTCCCCAGCATGTTTCAAAAGAAAGTTACGCCCATGTATACAATGGAGAATGATGATCTACCCAGGAGTAGCCGTGATCTTGTATTTTATTACAGACGAGTCTCTTTTCTCTCCACGGATCAGTGCGCCGACAGGTTTAGGGGTGCACATGTTGACGCCGAGTTCCCCATCTTCATCACTGCCTGCATCATTCTCTCGCTCTGAAGATGAACCTACACAAGTTGGAAAGTGATTAACCTCTCTATATTGGTGTACTAAAATCACCTAGGTTATTATTATTATTTATTTATTATCATCTGGTATTCTAACAAATATAAGGTAAAAACTAAACTGAAAATAAATCTAGAAAAGGAAGACCCAATTTCTTTCTTTCTTTTTTTTTACCTTTTGCTTCTTTCTTCTTAAGGATCTCAAATACCACAGAGCGCAGTTCATCAACAGGCTGTAAAAAGGCAGTAAAAGTTATTATTAACCAGCAGGATAAGGTGCTTTTGTTTAGATCTGACGGGTAAAAAAAAAA
>JAKKZN010000024.1:13127554-13143165 GCA_033441825.1 Pangasius elongatus
CACACACATAAAATCTCAATAAGAGTTTGGGTGTGAGGCCCTTACAAGCAAAGACATGCTGCATTTCTTTTGTACCTTGAAATCTTTCATGGACTTTTACTATACTCAATTCATCATTGATGTATGCTACACTATAGACATCATTATTTGCTTATATGAATTATTGTAGGCCTATATAAGGCACATTCTTTCTTTGAAAGACTCAATTTAGTCACCTGCATAGCCAAATCAATACTTTAGCTTTGAGATTAAAGAAGACAGGAAAGCCTTTCTATATGGTTTAGATTCCTAAAACATCAAATAACTGAAATAAAATGAATGAACGGCTTGAGATCGAAGAATACCTGTGGTTTTTGTGTAATTCTGGCATGTATGAGACTTGATGAAAAACATAAATGCTCCATGTCTCCATGAGAAAGGACTGTGAATAAGCTGTGAATCAGGATCAGTTTCACTGTACAACTAAGATTAGTTTATGAGAAATGTGACTTGGCATTCTCTCAGTTTCACACAAACACTCTCACAAGACTAAAAAGAGAGTAGTAAGAGAAAATATGGAAGAGAAAACGTGCAAGTATTAAATACAATCCTCTTTGAAAGTATTGGAACAGCAAGGCCAATTCTTTTGTTTTTGCTATACACTGAAGATGTCTATAGGAGACAAGCAAGCCATTTTGAAGCTGAGAAAAGAGGGACAATCGATCAGAGCCCTTGCACAAGCATTGGGCATAGCCAATACAACATTTACATTTACATTTACATTTACGGCATTTGGCAGATGTCTTTCTCCAGAGCAACATATCCAGAGGTCACAAACTAATAATACCATCCGTCCAAAAGCTCTGTTGGGGAGGTAATATAGTAACAAGCACTCAGACAATACAAAGTTTTTTTTTAAGTGCTATTTTAGTACTTTATAAAGAGGTAAGTTTTTAGTTGCCTTTTGAAGACTGCCAGTGACTCAGCTGTTCAGACATCTAGAAGAAGTTCATTCCACCATACAGCTGCATTCTGGATCAGTTGCAGAGGTTGAATGGCACTCAGAGGTAGACCTACCAGGAGCGAGTTGCAGTAGTCCAGTCTCGAAATTACAAAGGACTGAACAAGCACCTGTGTGGCCTGTGTGGAAAAAAATAGAGGAATCCTTCTGATATTATAAAGGAGAAATCATCATGATTGTGTCAGATTAGCAATGTGAGAGGAATGCAGTAACCGAAGGCGAGATCAGAGAGTTGTCCAGGGAGATTGCAAGATCCTGACATGGGGATGAATCACCTGGTATGAACAGCAGTTCAGTTTTGGTGGGATTAAGTTTCAGCTGATGAGCTGTCATCCATGATGAAATGTCTGCCAGACATGCTGATATCTGAGTGTCTGAGGGAGGGAAGGAGAGGGTGAGTTGAGTGTCATCCGCATAGCAGCGGTATGAAAGCCCATGTGAGGATATGACCGCACCAAGAGAGGAAGAACAGAAGAGGAACAAGTACTGAGCCTTGTGGGATACTAGTGAAGAGTCTGTGGAGAGCAGATGTGGATCCCCTCCATATCACCTGATATGACCGAACTTCCAGGTAGGAAGCAAACCATTGCCATGCTGCACCACGAATTCCTAGACTCATGAGGGTGGACAAGAGAGTCTTATGGTTCACTGTGTCAAATGCTGCTGAAAGGTCAAGGAGGATGAGGACTGAAGACAGTTTGGCTGATCTAGCAGCATGTAGTTTCTCAGTAATGGCCAAAAGGGCAGTCTCTGTGAAGTGTACCGGTTTGATAAAATACAACAATTTGAAGAGTGACAAGCCACAAAATTCTTAATTGTTTTATATTTCACTTTTTTTCTTAGCAGTTCTGTGAAATATGCACATATTGTCATTATTCAAATTGTATATAGTGTATTTTCTACCTACTGCAAGAAACCATATGTATTGGAACAGCAAAGCCAATTCCTTTGTTTTTGCTATATACTGAAGACATTCGGGTTTGAGATCAAAAGATGACGATGAGATGATCAGAATTCATTTCCTGATATTTACATCTAGATGTGTTGAACAACTAAGAACATAGCACCTTTGGTGGCAGACCACCCAATTTTTAGTCTTAATGTAAATTAACATAAATAACACTTAATACTTGGTTGCATTTCCCTTGCTTGCAATAAATGCATCAAGCCAAACTGTAATGAAATCACCAAACTGTTGCGTTTTCTTTTGTGATGTTTTTCAAGGCTTGTACCACCGCTTTTTTCAGTTTTGTTTCTTTTGGGGGTTTCTTCCTTCAGTCTCCTCAACACTACTGCTACTGTTGCTGTGATCCTTTCTATCTCCACCCTTTGGCCTTTCCATCACTTCGGTAGAGGTTCATCTAGAATTTTGTGGCTAATCTCTGTATTTCTTTGCAAATTCCAATCTGGCCTTCTGATTCTTACTGCTGATGAGTGGTTTGCATCTTGTGATTTGACTTCTATATATCTGTTTTTGTACACCAGTGGATTCTTCCTTTTTCTTTCTTTCTTCCTTTTTTTTTTGACCACTGAAGGTTTTATGTGGAACTCTACAACAGAGGGTTGCCCTATTAGAGAGGGTCCCATGGAAGTGAAGCAAACTATCCAACATGCACTTGAAGAAGCTCAGTATTTTTTCTGAGTGTACACAGTGTGGTGATTTTAACAGACTGGGAAAGTGTATTGTGAATAGAAGGTCTAGTGTGTAGTATGAGTGCAGCATTCCAGCAGAGATAGTATCATGCTAGTGTAAAATTTAAAAAAATTCCCAGCTTAACAAAGGTGTCTGGTTTATTGAGATGGTAAGCAAGTAGCATGGTAGTGGCCACATGTCAGAACCCAGAGCAAATTCCATTTCACCAATCAACTACATTTTACCTTGGTGAAATAACACTGCCTACCGAAAGAGGCAGGTCTATTCACTCACATGGTTTATAGGAAACAGAGAAAGTAGTTGTTTGGTCCTACACTCACGTGCATGTGTATCAAACCACTAATCAGACTGGGAAAGTCAGGAACATACACAGACAAAAAGATCAGGGCTTCTGATACTATGATCCATGTAATGCCAGTTAGATACAGTCTGGTCCGGGCAAAAATCTCTATGACATAGATCATCTGCTGTGATTCCCTTGGTATTTTCGTGATGCAAATGTTAGGGGAAATTGTGGTTTGATAAGAAACACCACATAATAGATTGTAAAATATTATGTTTCTTAAAACGTTTAGCAGCTTTGCTCTTACCCAAGTTGAATTAGGGGAGAAAAAGGCTGCTATATAAGAAGTTATTGGCATCACCACTAATTCAAGAAATGGCTAGTACACCATACCATGACTAACTAGGTTATATGCTAGCATATTCTTTAGGTCTTCTATAGTGCTGATATCCTAAATTCATCTGGTTGCTTTAAAGATTGGATCATTTCTGTCAACAAATTCATATCAGTAGGTTTGATAATTAAAGCAATGCAGTGACTATAACTTAGTGTTGGACATTTTATTGTTGCCAACACAGACATACTCTAAGCAAAATGTGCCATATTACAGCATTATGCAGTTTACTGAGAGCTGAATTCTGACACTAGAGTGACATCTTTTGGTCACAGGAAGAAAAGAGCTTAAAGAGCTCAGATCTCAAAGATTGTTTAGTTAATAATGTTAATGGAAAGGTGTTATGTAGCCTACATAGAATCACTGTTGTTATTAGGCACTCTAGTGGCAAATGCATGGTATGTCTAAGGCCTTCTATTTCAAATTTATTGAAATTTAAATATTGTAGGTATTGTCCATTACAAAGCCTTGATGCACACCTGACTTACAATTTAATTTATAAAGGACATTGAGTTACACCGACTATGAATGGACAGTCAACAAAACACTACTTCCTAGAATCAATGTTAGTCAACAGAGTTCATCCATATTAGTAGTTAGCTAACCCTTCATCTGTTAAATAACTGGACTTGACTCCAGTTGTCATTACACAACCTTGTCCTTTAAAATACATAGAAAATGTGCTCAACTCCATCCCTTAAAATCTGACATTAAAACCACAATATCTTGCCAAATCTATACAATATTTCTGGGGAAACTCTACATAAAACAGTCTTAATTCAAGGTATAACAGCCATCCATTTTCTGTACCACTTATCCTACACAGGGTCACAGGGAACCTGGAGCCTATCCCTGGGGACTCTGGGCACAGGGTGGGGGACAGCCAACCCATCGCAGGACACAATCACACCCACACACACACCACGGACAATTTAGAGATGCCAATCAGCATACAGTGTATGTCTTTGGACTTGGGTAGGAAACTGGAGTGCCTGGAGGAAACCTGGAGGGGAGCATGCAAGCTCCACACGCACAGGGTGGAGGCAGGAATCAAGCCCCCAACCCTGAAGATGTGAGGCAAACGAACTAACCACTAAGCCACTATACCCCCCAAACAAATTAGCACTTAGGAGAAGGTAGCTTACAAAACTGGGGTTTAAAGATACATTTGACTGAGGAGGTGAGCCTTTTGTATCTTTGGTTAAATGAACATAACTAGAGAAACATAATTAAGGGTCAATAGGATGTTAAGGACCACTGGTGTACCTTTCATGGAAATTATTATTATTATTATTAGTAGTAGTAGTAGTAGTAGTAGTAGTAGTATTTTGTCAGTGCTTTTACCAGTGTCATATTATGTGAAACTGAACAACTTGGCAAATCTCACTGTGTCAGTTTGAATTCTAATGGAATGGCCACTACTATGTCTCTGGGAAGATAATTTCGTCATCCAGTGGTGAGGATTGTCAACAACTGTAATGTTGTGTAGGAACAAGCAACTTTAGCTAGCACAGAACACAGAAGCGAACAAGTCCCTAGCCCCACGACCACATTATTTGTAGGCATATCAGCTAAAGTTAACGCTAACGAGCTCTTATGAAGGCATACATGATAAGATGTAGTCTGAGGTTATGTTAGGTTTGACGGTTTTGTTTACAACAGTTCTAGCTTGCTAGGTGACAGACAGTGTTGCTGGGGAATGGGGATTCTAATCAGAATGTGTCATTTTCTATGGAAGCAGATCAGTACATTGCCACCCCAACAAGGTCACTGGGTCTAACCTGGCCACCCCACTGTAAAAGCGCTGGCTACGCCCAATATTTAAACATTTCTATTATTTGTCTTTTGGAGAACAAACATAGAAATTTCAGTTGTGTGATATAAAACTGAGAACCTAACTTTTTGTGCACTTCTTTTTAATCACATTTATTTTTAGGTTACTTTTAACACTTTTAAACGAGTTTAATTAGTTTCTGTTGGGTCTTGTTAACGCGGTGCATTCTGGGAGTTGTCCAATGATTCAAGATGGCGGCGAGCAGGAGACTGCACAAGGTAGAATCTCTTTATTTCCCTGTTTTTTGTTTTTATATCGCTTTCATAGGCGATGGCCGAATGAGGCTTTTTTTTAAATCGATTATTACTGGAACTGAATGAGTGATCAGTTCCTCCACATCTGTTTGTGGTTAAGTTTCGTTTAAAGTCACTGTATCGCTCAGGCGGTAGCTAGGTCCGAAACAGCCTACTACTATACTAAATAGTGTGTAAAGAATAGTACGCAAGCAGCGGCGGTGTAACGTTTTGACATACTATTTAGTACGGTAGTATGCGGTTTAGGCTGTAGCCGGCGAGTCTCGGTTAGCTTTATTACAGAAGCCGGGTTTTGTGGGTGAAAATAGACAGCACAGCCCCATTGTTAACTAAATAAGTGTCTTTTTTTGTTAGATTTTATCAAGAAATGGTGTGAAAGCTTAATAATAAGGGCATTCAGTAATTTGGTCAAATAAAAGTTATGTCTCGGATAAGGCGTGCTAGTTGGCCGAGAGCTATTTTGTGGAAATGGAAAAAAAAAAAAACGGGTCATTATGTCTTGCTTAAGCTAACCGTAACATTTAGCGCTCTAAAATGGGGTCTGTTAGTCGTTTTATTAACATAAAGATGTTGGATGTGACGACTAGCAGTCAGAATGAACAGAAGTAACCTTAGACTAGCTGTGGCTATTAACCTAAAACGGCAGTGTAGATTGCTAGCTAGATAACTGACTGTGTTGGTTGTTAAGGTAATAGAATGAGTGCCTTTACTGACAGACTGTGTTTTTTTTTGTTTGTTTTTTTTCCCCTCCCTTCTAGTTAGCCATTTGTATATTCATAGCTTTTAGCAAGCTAGTTAATAAGGCCCTGAAGAAACGAAACTGTAAGTAGTTTTTATTCCAAGAGCACAGATCAGTTCCTCTACGTCAGCTAGTCAGATGCCTGAAAGCTGTCTAGCCTGTGTGTTTACTATACTTCTCAGAAATGAGTGGCATATTTTACTTAAGCCTTTCCCTATAGATTAGCTGACTATCAAAGCATTCATATGTACCATCATGCTTTCAGTGGTTAACACACTGACACACAGTGAGCAATGCCATAAAGTGTACTCGTAAGGAGGACACTTCCTCATCTGATAAACATGGTGACTGCTCAATTGCATCTTTGTTAACAGACAGGGAAATTTCTAATCATAAGATTTCCCATGTGGGAGCGTAACTATTTGCGGGCAGCTCATTCATTACTAAAATGTGCTTTGATGTATTTATGGGTTTACTGATGGTATGGTATGTATGACTTGCGTATGTGCTGGTGGATCAAGTAGAGATGCGTCATCAATGTGTCATTGAGTTCAGTTCGTTTTTTGGAAACAGGTTGGTCCTGGGTTTGTTTGGTTTTTTTTTGTTTGTTTGTTTTATTGTTAAGCCTCAGATTCCTGTTCTTGGCTGACAGGGGTGGAGCCCGATGCAGTCTGCTGCTGTTGTAACACAACCACCTCATAGTTCAGCATACCGTGTGTTCCGCGATGCTTTTCTGCTCACCTCGGTTGTAAAGACTGATTATTTGATTATTTACCGTAACCTTCCTGTCACCTTGAACTGGTCTGGCCATTCCTTTCTGACCTCTCATCAATGAGGCATTTCCACCTGCAAATACCACACTGTATAGACTTGTGTGTGTGTGTGTGTGTGTGTGTGTGTGTGTGTGTGTGTGAAAATCCCAGGAGCTCATCTGTTTCTGAAATACTCAACCCAACCCCTCTGGCACCAGCAGTTAAGCCACGGTCAAAGTCACTGGGATCACTTATTTTCTTATTTTCATTATTATATGAATGATTTCATTCATTGTGCTGCTGACAAGTGATTTGTAGGTGTACAGGTGTTCCTATTAAAGTTGGCAATGAGTGTGTGTAGTTTAAAAAAAAGGTAAATAATACAAACTCTCAGATTGTTGATTTTTTTTTTAAAACAAGAACATATTGGAAATGCATTGTGTGCCTTCCGGGACTATAAATGAAGCCTGTTTGAAACCTCGATCCTACGTCCTTCAGTTCATAACCTGGTAGACCAGCAATTTTAGGGACATATTAATTTTTAGGTATACTCAGAGAAATCAAGCGGACATGATGGGTTCCCATAAACATTTAAGTATGTCACTTGGAAGTGAGCAAGGACATCTCCTTTTCCAAATCCATTTGCCATTCTTTTTTTTTTTCCTTTGTTTTTTGGCCTCGTTTTCTTTTCTTGTGCCTGTTCCTTTTTGTCATCAGAGAGAGCTTAGACGTGCGAAAAGGAAGTAAGGAAAGGAAACATGAAAGTGCAGCTGAAAAAATGGGAAGCGCCCATTGCCCCAGATAGTGCAATGTTCAGAGATTGACTCATTAAGGGCGAGCTTGAATGTTGAAAATTCAGGAGCACGTCATATTGAAACACCCGTGTTTATACATTTTGACAGGAGCTTGAAGAAATTCGCAAATCTGGAATGAAAAACTTCCGGAACATTCAAGTCGATGAATCGAATATACTGACATGGCAAGGCCTTATTGTTCCAGTAAGTCCCTTTTTCTTTTCTGCTTTTTCATTTGAACGGTCATTGTCTACTGCTGTATGCATGCTTGCATGCCATTAGCTTTACTAAAGTTTCACTTTTAGTTTGTGCTTCTCTGATGGCATATGCAGAGTTTATAATGGTGTGAATTCTTTTATTTATTTATTTATTTTAAAATCAAATTCACCCTTCTTTAGGACAACCCTCCATATGACAAAGGGGCGTTCAGGATCGAGATCATTTTCCCTGCAGAATACCCTTTCAAACCCCCAAAGATCACGTTCAAGACGAAGATCTACCACCCCAACATTGACGAGAAAGGGCAGGTCTGTCTGCCTGTAATTAGCGCTGAGAACTGGAAACCAGCCACCAAAACCGACCAAGGTAGGTGAAGCTACACAGCACCGAACATCACATGAACATGGTGCTGTTTTTGCAAGCCAGTCATATGTTTTATAGTATTAAAGCGTTAAAAAATATATGTACCAAGAAACTTTGTCCATTTCCCCTATATGCTGAAAAATAAGTCATTTGAATGCTGCAATTTCTTTCTGTTTTTAAAACAAAACAGAAGAAACGCATTAATTAGTTTCAATTTAAGAACAATACCATCTCGCATTTAAGGTATAAAAAAAGCAGGAGCGGACGGTACTTCTGCTTCCTGTTGATTTTGCATTGTGCTTCGATCTAGATGAAACTCGTATATAAGTAAAAATGTTCCTAGGTTTATTCGTTGAGTTTTGCGGGCTCCGTGTTTGAATACGCACATCTAGTCATGTGTTTGAAATACAGTGTGTCGTTTGCATTGTGTGTGAGATCTTGAGTCTCGACTACAATCACTTAAACTATAGTACCTACCTGGGGTGAAACTAATCCAGCACAAACAGGGCTTTACAACTGAGTCAGAATACAATTAAAGCTGTACTATTGAGGGCTGTGAACTTTGAACCTTCCCTTCTGTAGTGTAGAATTTAACTGCTGAGTGACCGGTAACAGGCTATAAAGCCTGTTTTTTTTTTTGTTTTGTTTTTTTTTACAAAGTGAGATTACAGCATGCAAAAATGAAGAGCCAGCTTAATAGCTTTATAACTGTACTTTCTCAGGAGTTAATCTTTAACCTGCTTTTAGCCAGTTGCATAATTTGTTTTTTCAACCCTGAGTGATTAGTGATAAGATGCTGTATTTTGTAATTTCTGAAAAATAATAATTTAAAAAAAAAAAAAGTTATCTTCTGCCTTTGGCAAAACATAGAGCTCCGTCAGTGATACTTGTCTTGTCTGAACTGACTTCATGGACCTCGTACTAGTAACGTAGCAGACACACTCATGCGTGTCGTGATAAGATAAGATAAGAGAGACTTTATTAATCCCTGAAGGGAAATTCAGGTAGTCTTGTAGATAAGTAAGAAAGAAAGTAGTGAGAGTAGTGAGTAGTCATCTGCTATTGGCTAAGGTGTTGTAGAGGCTGATGGCAATGGGGTTGAAGGATCTCCTGTATGGAGTGGAGTCATCCACTGCAGCTGCTCCTCTGCTCCATCGGGATGTTGTGTAGGAGATGGTCAGGGTATTCCACAATGGCCTCTAGCTTTTTTCTGTGTGCATCTCTCTACCACCAGTGATTCAAACCTCATTCCAGTCACTGAAGAAGCTTTCTGCACCAGTTTGTCCACCCGCCTTGCATCCTTCTGCTTTATGCTGCTGCCTCCCCAGCAGACTGCAGCGTAAAACAGCACACTTGCTCCTGTAGTTTGGTAGAACGTATGTAGCATCTTCCTGCAGATGTCGAAGGACCTAAGCCGTCTTAGGAGGAAAAGCCGTCTCTGCCCCCTTTTTTTTTTTATAGTGTATATCTGTGTGAAGTGACCAGTCCGACTTATTGTCCAGGTGCACACCTAGATATTTGCAGGCTGGCACCACGTCAATGTCCGCACCATAGATGCTGACTGGATAAGGAAGGGGTTTAGCCCTTCGAAAATCCACTACCATCTCCTTGGTTTTAGAGATGTTTACTAGGAGGCAGTATTTATTGTTAATGTCGTGAATGTCTTGTAATCAGGGCTTACATGAGGTGCTTCACAATGGATAGGTTCGTGAACAATTCTCCAACAATACAGTAGTGTTGCATTAAAAAGAAAAACTTGATAAATTATCCTTTATTTAATGTCTACAGTATTTTTAAAAAATAATCATTTTTATTTATAGAAAATAAAGGAAACTATTTAATGCTGAAAAGGAGAGAAAAATTAGTTGTTTATATATACAATTTTTTTGTGTTTACGTTCTAGTATTTCCTCTAATAAGGAATAATAATTAAGGAATTTAGAAATGTTATAAATTCCTAAATAAATAAGGTGCTTAGGAATTTTAAATGATTGTTTGCCTTTTCATATGGCATGCCTAAATTTGTGTTTTTGCTTTTTGTTTGTTTTGGGTTTTTTTTTTCCTCCCCTCCTCCCCAGTTATTCAGTCTCTCATCGCACTTGTGAACGACCCACAGCCAGAACATCCCCTGAGGGCCGACTTAGCAGAAGAATACTCAAAGGACCGTAAAAAATTCTTTAAGAACGCAGAAGAGTTTACAAAGAAACACGGTGAAAAGCGGCCAGTGGACTAATGACACCTGACAAGTGTGTAGCCCCACTCCTTCAAAACATGAATCCTCCTCTACACCCTCCTCTCTCCTCCCTTTCCTCACTTTCTTCCTCCTTCTCTTTCTCACTACACGTATCTTTCTAGTCGAGCTGGAGAATCGCACCGCCGCTGCAGCCTCCGTCATAAAGCGGGACTCCGTGTGGATCCGTCACCAGTGTCTCTCCCTGGTGTTAGCTTGAAGCCTTTAGGAAAAATTCTGGATTTGGTCTTTTTTTTTTATTATTATTATTTTTTTTTATAAAGTTTGTTAAGGAAAAGTGGTCAAGAAGTTGTAACGTGGTATCTCAGTACTGAGTCCCGTGTGATGCTGTTCTGAGTGAAAAGATCAGTACGCACTTCTTTAATATCTTTAATCCGGAGTAAAGTTTAACAGTTTATTCGAAAAGAATTCTAAAGAAATGTGTTCAATGTAATTTATCTTGTGTAATATTTCGTTTGTGTCCAATTCATACATTTATGTTCTATGATTTACACACAAAAAAAAAAAAGAAGGAAAAAAAACCCTGCCCAGAATGTTTGATGTTTAAAGCGACGAACGAGGTGACGGAGGTTACACAGCTTGATCCTGGAGGAGTGTGTTGGTCATTTTTCATCTGCTCTTCTTATTTCCACGTATTGAGTTGCACTGTGTTCTGTGGGACGGTGTCCTTATCTGCTCCTAACGCACCATAGATTTGCAGATGCACTGATTAATCAACAACAATGGAAACCTAGACATGGGTATTGTAATCATCTACTTTTTTCCACACGGGAAGAAAGGAAGGAATACAATTCTTGTGAATCAAAGTTTTATGGTGATGTCTAATTTTAAAACCACCCTTTATTTTAAATATTTCACAGAGAGATCTTGTGTTTTTGTTCATTTTTTGGGTTTAGGGTATATATATTTTTAAGCAAAAAAAAAAAAAAAAAAGGAAACGGTGCCTCCAGACTGAGAGCGTTTATTTTTGTTTATTCAGAATAAAGATTAGTCGGCACCTCTTTAGAATCGTATTGACATTATCAATGTTGGGATTCATCTCTTTCATATTTCTTGTCAAGATACTGTATATTACACTCAGTAGTGAAGTAGATGTTGATGATGAGGTGTGCTTTGGCACTTTTTTTTTTTTTTTTAATTATTCGTAAAAAAGGCCTATGAGGAAAAATATCGGTGATTGGTGATGTGTTTGGAAATCTCGTCTCTTGTCCCTTTAAGTCACTTTACCCACTTCATACAGTAAGTAATATCCGATTAAGATATCCATACCTTCATTCTTTCACATCCACTATATATTTTGTGTGTGGAAATAGAATAAACTGGCACAGTCATGGGAATGACGTTATATACTCAAGTAGCGGCTGACTCTGATTGGTCACTCTGAGTGTGCTGACTCTCTGATTGGTCAATGGTTTCCTAATAAATCCAGCTAACAACAAAACTGACTGTGTGGGATTCTCCAGTGCAAACAAAAAATCAACCTGAAATAGTGAAAGCTCAGATATGCTATCAATTCATACACCTTATAATAGAAGAAATAATTCAGACATTTATATACACATAGAAAAGACTTGGCATTAAACAGCATCATTTTTTTTTTAAAGTACGATTAAGTGCATCATGTGCTTTCCATGGAATCCCATTAGATGGCAGCATTGACCGAAATATTGGGATCGCAAACCAAACCGCAGCTTAAGGCCTGATCCACACTAAGATGACGACGCTGGAGCTTCATCTGAAGATCATCTGTTGGAGGTCTCTGTGGGGTTTTTAAGGGTTCCCCCAGAGGGACAAATCAGGAACCATTTATTGTGTAACATGGAGGTTTAGAAATTATGGAGATTATAAATATCTGCAAAATGAGAAAATAAATTAAATGGGTTAAATATTAACTCCTTGGAAAGTAAGACTTTACAGCTATTAATCCGAGATAGAATAGTTAAGTAGGTCGTTTCTCAGCTGACAGGTTTCCTCAAGAGTTCTTTGGATATTTAGGTTCCTGGCTTCCTAAAAGGGTTATGCTTGGAACCTTTCTGAAAGGGAAACCATGTGGTAGGGTGTGATTGTTTAGACCCTCAATCAAGTCGAAACAGAAACAATTTCTCAACTATATATACAGTGTGTATGCATGTATATAATATTTATTATATTATATCTAAATGAAAATGCCAAATATGCCAAGGAGCAGAGCACAAAAACTGGATGCATGTAGGTGGCGGCTCAGAGACCCAATACATAACAATAAATTATATACAGAAAAAACGCAAAAGAAAGAAAAGACAAAAGTAGTAGAGAAGATAGAAGTCTTACAGGTGTGTTTGAAAGGAAACAGGGTATTCTTTAATTTATAGGTCACAGCTGATTCGTGTACAGTGGCACTGTGGGTAGTATTGTGTGATCCTGAGCTCAGGTTACTGTCTGACGGTTTGTTCTCTCTGTGTCCTTGTGGGTTTCCTCTGGGTTATCCGGTCATCTCCCATCTTCCAGTATGTAGATTGGAAACTAACTTACCCCTAGGTGTGAATGTGTGCGTGCGTCCATGGGCCCTTGTGGTAGACTGGCATCCCATCCAGGGTTTATTCCTGCCACACACCCAGAGTTCCTGGGATAGGCTGATGAATTCTGTGAGTGAGTGACGGTCATCGTTTATGCCAGTGCAGGTCTGCTGTGTGTAATGATCTCGGCTAGCTAACGCGCAGTCAGGAGCAAGAGTCAGTGCTGATACTATTACAGTCTGTGTAGTAATCACTAAGAAGCCTATAGCGCCACACTGTTTATCCTCAGCTCTCTTTCACAGGTCATTAGCTCCATTAGTTACACAAACATATGGAGATTTTGTTAATGGTTTCCATTACTTCGATTCACATTACTTCGATGTCTTTTTCTAAATCTAGATAAAAAGGGAGGGAAAAAAAAAAGACTTCAGAATGTTCATATGGAGTAAAATGCTTACAGTTTTAATTCAGTTAATGTCATAAAAATATCATACATTTTTTACAATAGATGTAAGAAAAATATACATTATGTATGTATTTATACATTATAATTTTAAAAGATAATATATATATTATATATAATTTTAAAAGATATAATCACCGTCGCATGCTCAGTCAGACACTAAAAACTTCATATGCAACACTATTGCAAATTTCACAGTTCAGACATTTTTGAACCGTCTGCTTTTGGTTAAAACAACGTAGAATATGTTGCAGTTATCGCTAAGATTTGAGAGAGCAGCCCACATTTTGAAGTATTTTGCACTTGTTCTTCATATAAGACAAACACCTAAAACACTATAATAACGGTTATCGGAAGCATGTCCCCGGGCCTCACACAGTGTCACAGTGTAAGGTGTATGGTTTGATGATCCAGTTTAAAAGCTGCTAAGAACCCGATCGTTCCAGTGATCTGAAAAACAATCTCACAGCTGCTTGACGCCTGACCGGGTAATTAATTTATCCCACGAGGACTGGAAGAAAAGCTTATTAGTGAAGTCAGGTGTTGTCTGTTAGAAATCCCGTTGAGACGTGCAGCACCTGAGGACCTGGTTAAGTGGCCCTTAATGTTTAAAAGTCATTAAAAGCACAGAGCAGGATTCCCTGCTGCTGATAGTAACTAAGCAGCACCGGGTCTCTGAGTGTGTTAAGCTCATGCAGACGATCAGACGACTGAGAGAAGTCATCTGGTCCTTCACCACACCCGCCCTGCAGAGGAAAACTCGGATATCCAGGGTGTACCATCAGCTCTGCTGTGATTGGCCGATACGATTCAGATGCACAAAGGCCATCAACCTGGGCGGCTATAGATGTCCGTGCCTCCAGAGCAAAGTTCAGGACTCTTTTGAGGTTGGAAAAGGACATGTTCTGCCCCATCGTGCTGAGGCCCAAGTATACATCTGGCCATCTGTAGAAACACAAAATCATGATTAAGACTGAGAGAGGCGACAGTCTGCATTAAAAATTACACACATCCAGCTACATAAAATTCTTTGCTTATAAACATGACTGAATAAAAAGTTACATTTTAATGCTTAACCATCAAGGATTAGTTTATGGCCATAAATAACTATTACAGTGGTTATGTTTTATTTCGTAGCGGCAGTTTAAGTTACCACTTCTGGACTAGTGGCACACACTCTGAACAGATGAGACACGTCTGACATGGGGAGAATAATCGCATACTTCTGTCTATTTGTCTTTAAACATTGTTTTTTTTTTATTGACTTTTCTTTAAAAGAAGCCATGTTGTCAGTTCACGAAGACCATAAAGGGTAAAATAAAATGAAAAATCTGTGAAAACTCACCTTTTTTTGAACTAACATCTCTAGCCCTGTAGCTAGTCTCTGGTCTGAGGAGCTGCCTTCAGCTAAATTTACATAAATGCATGTGATTGACTAAATCGCATCAGAGGATCTGCTATAAAAGTGGGCAGTGGTAGTTCATGTTTTTCGAAAACTGGAGTTGCTGAAGTACAGCTGGACCACGGTCTGCCAATAGACAGAACCCCCTTGTCTACAGGATTGTAGTGATTTAGACTTTTCTGAACAGAAAAAGCATGAAGATTGTAGTTTTAAAGTATATGTGTTAATTTAATCACATGGCATGAACTATTTAGATTTCATTAATAAATGAGTTTCAGGCAAACAGGTTTGTTCTTTTCTCACTATAGCCAGGGAAACATACCAAGCCTTGTCGGTGGTCACACATACGCTACTACAGACACACAAGAACGACATCAGGTTGATAGACACAGGAGTACTTTTTTAAATCTCCTGCAGTATGTATGTAATAAGGATTCTGCATTGTTATCCTGTATAGATTTAAGTGTTTTCTCACACTGTTGCTATTCTAGATAGCATACCAACTGCTCCCCGGGCGCCGCAGCTAAAATGGCTGCCCACTGCTCCGGGTGTGTGTTCACTACTGTGTGTGTGCACTTGGATGGGTCACCACACTTGGCCACAAAAGTCACTGGGGACAGTTGTGGCCTAATGGTCTGAGAGTCGGACTTGTAACCCGAAGGTGAACCCGAAGGTCGTGGGTTCGAGTCTCGGATCCGGCAGGGATTGTAGGTGG
>JAKKZN010000024.1:13150658-13167733 GCA_033441825.1 Pangasius elongatus
CAAGTTCTTGTGATTTTATTTTGAGATTGCTGAATGTTTTTCTCCTATTAAACACCATTGTAACTGTGCTAGCAATAAAGTCAGCACAGAAAACAACCACTAACTTGTTAATTATGAGAATAATACAGCAACAAATTACTAGGAGAATCACTAAGCACATCACAAATATTTCAGTATAAACATATTTAATGTGTAGGGTCTAATTTTCCTTTAAATTATGACAGACTTTCATTAGTAAACCTAGAAACCATGCAAATCTACATAGCGTTTTGATTCAACGTAGCTACGGCTACGTGACGCGTCATTACGTCCTCGACCAATCGTTGATTACCGGGTGTTCACACTACTTCCTGGTTTTCGGACTTGTCACGCTGTGATTGGTCAGAAGCAGCTCCGGTGTTTTGAATGGAGCTTTTCGACCTCGCGGTGTGATGTAGGTATCCTACTACTACATCTGCGCAATGGATCCGTTGAAAGCTCTACGCGTCTATTTAGATTTCTTTTTATTGTTTTTCATCTTCGCGAAATGTCAGGGTCGAGACTCAGACTCTGATTATGTTACATGTGGATCTTTAGTGAAACTGCTGAACACAAGGCACAACGTTAGACTCCATTCGCATGATGTGAAATACGGCTCAGGTAAACTGGCTACAGGAAATTCATTTCATATCCTACAGATACAGCTGTACCAGAGATAAACACCTGGAACACGAATTATTATTATTATTATTATTATTAATATAGGTTTACACTCATAAATTGTTACTTCTTGCTCATGTTGTAACCCAGCCGGTTAGCTTATTAGCCATGATGCTAATACCACCAAACAATAATAATCATGTATTATGCTAGTCTGTTTTCCTTCTGAATGCACCGCAGATTTAATTCACAGTTAACTGATTGCTAGTGCTAAAAAAATAAAATACTACAGGGTTCATACAACATACAGAGCGAGCTTAGGAACGGTTTAGATAAATTGTCTCCTTGCATATTGATCATTCTTGTTGCTTAGCAGCTCATTTTTCAGACTTCCGGTTTTGTTCCATTTTTCATTTCTTGGCCATGTCCTGAGAAGGATGTCAGACTAAAATGTAACATAACAGTTCCTTATGAAGCATTTATGAGACCATGATCATTCATTCATTCATTCATCTATCTTTCTATCTTAAGTAAGTGCTTTATCCTGGTCAGGGTTGCAGTGGATCTGGAGTCTATCTCAGGAACACAAGGCGTGAGAATACATCCTGAATGGGATGCCAGGCATCATGTACACGTACACACACACACACTCACACCATCATAGAGGTGAGTTTAGCATAGATGATCCACCTACTGACAGGTGGATGTGTGAGGAAGCTGAAGGAAAGAAGAGCAGGAAGGACATGCATCTACACAGAGAGTAACCGGAGCTCAGGATCAAACTCAAGACCATGGAATTGTAAAGCAGCAACGCTTATCTACTGTGCCACACTGAGACTGCTATAACATCCTAATATGGATTTATGCATTTGACTTTTATTTTGTAATAAACCCCCCTAGGTAGTGGGCAGCAGTCGGTAACAGGTGTGGATACAGCGGACGATGCAAACAGTTACTGGCGTATCCGTGGCAAACCAAATGAGATATGCCAGCGTGGCGTGCCCATTAAATGTGGTCAGGCTATCCGTTTTACACATATGAAGACAGGACGCAACCTCCACAGCCACCATTTCAGCTCTCCTCTATCGAACAACCAGGTAATTTGTTCATTTGGTGAAAATTTGACGACCTCATCATATTTTCACCTGTATCCACCCACTGTGTATCATTTCTTCCCCCAGAGCATGCAAGACCTAAACCAGAGCAGTGTGGTTTTAATTCCTCTTTGCTATTTATAGGCACTAGCATCTAATACCTACAAAACCAGGAAATAGCTAAATAAATGTTTACACCCACTCAATAGCTTGTTTATAATATCAAATGATACGTAGACCAGTAATACGCATCATGTTTCTATAAGTTGAGTGGTCTGTAAACAGGTAACTCAGGTTTATTTATTATTTTCGATGAACTTCTACACACACGGACTCTAAATCTACTTAAACTGTTGTTAAATCAAGTAGTTTTGGCATCATTTTTTTGGATTTAGCGCGAGGTGAAATTGCACATGCTTCAGAATGTTAATAAAAAAAGGAACTGGGGGAAAAAACGAAACACACACACCCACACACACACGCACAGATGCACACATGCTCAGCTCACTGTTCATGAGATGTTTCACCCTTACTAGTAGGAGCTAACCAGGAAAGAGTGAAGATATCATTAGATACTGTTTTAACCAAGAGTAGATTCTTGTATTAGATATTCATCACGTGACTTTGTTCCCTGTGTAACAGACTGATACTGCGCTTCGTTTCATTAAAGTGTCGTGCAGTGGAAGAGGACGGTCTTGTCCTTATATGAGGACAGCAGTTTTGTTTTTTTTTATGTAAAATTTTAGATTTCTACTTTCCTACAGGAGCATGTAGTCTTATGAAAAACTACAGGGCTGCATTTCTCTGCAAGCTGCCCTCATTTTGAACTCATCTGAAGGCCATGCAACTTTCCATGTTAAGTAAATGTGTCTCCCACGCTTTTTCGCTCAAGACAACTTGATTCTATGAATATGCAAATTGAAAAAAATATTTTTATGCCCCATCCCCTTTCCGAGGTAAATCTGGTATGTTATGTGCGCTGCATTTGCATATTGGGATATGATTGGCTCTTATATATTTTGATGCAATAATGTCTGTCACGTGTTCAGTACTACCCTCAATGATAGGTTCATTTTCTTTTTTGTTTTTTTCTGCAGCAAAAACATACCTGTGACAATTTTACCATTTGAACACTCAACACGCTGGACACACACTCACCACTAATTATCTTTTCATAAGGTCTAGGGAGACTAGTAGTATTTTTTTTATTCTGTGAAAAGTTTCTTATGAAGGATTGTGTAAATCCAGGTCAGATTTCATTTGATTATCTATCGCAGATTCCAGTATTCCCACAAACTTTGGAGAAACAGGGGTGTACTCTGGGCCTTTGTTGAGAGGCATAATGTCTGTTAAGAAGAAACCTAACTGAGTATTTTCAGAATATCTAGCTTGTAGACGTCCAGGACGGATTATACAAATCCTGTCATTTTGCCATGTTCAAAATGCACTAGTAGAATAACACACACACACACCTTGTTCCATATGTGTGGATCCTTTTCACTGACTTTCTATGAAAGCTTCCTGACCTTCACATTAATAATTACGCTCTTTGGTTGCAAAAAAAGAAAAAAGGTGTTTTTGAATGCAGGAGGTGAGTGCGTTTGGAGAGAACGGTGAAGGTGATGATTTAGATGTGTGGACGGTCCAGTGCAGCGGGACCTACTGGGAGCGCGAAGACGCCGTCCGGTTCAAACATCTCGGCACCAGCGCCTTCCTCAGCGTGACTGGAGAGCAGTACGGCCATCCGATCAGGGGTCAGCGCGAGGTCCACGGGATGCCCTCACCCAACCCGAACAACTACTGGAAGGTGATGGAGGGGGTTTTTATTCTTCCCAGTACTGAACCCTTACATCACGATGAGCTCTGATGACTCAAAAAGCACTGTACTCTCAGCCAATAAAGACTGTACCACCATTTCCACTTAGTGTTTTAGTTTCATTTGTACATGTCCTGCTGATCTGAGCTGAGTTTATTTTTTATTTCCAGTTTATTTTCTACCCTTCGTGTCTGTTTTTGTAATTTAAAAAAATCACAATTCCGTAAAATGTATAGAATAAAAATTATACTTTTTAATCAATTTTCCTGTTGGTAAGGAATGACATTACTATTTTATTTCTTTGTGTATATATAGGAAAAAATGACTACTGGCTGTGTGTTTGAGGTTTTATAGTGGTTATATTTTATTTATCAGTAGAACTGTCTGATTGATTGGCTGCTTGAAGAGTGGAATTATACTATAAAAATAAATTCATTTTTACAAACGTGAAATCAGGTCCATGTTATAAGAACATTAGAGGACAGTATCTGTGCTAAATAAAAGTTACGTACATTTGGTCAGTCTAATAGCTTTTGCTTCTTGCTTGTAGGTACAGCTGTATTTTATACCACTTCAAATAATAATATTAAAGTGACATCCATCACTATACATGGTATACACTTCTCCTGACAAATAAGAAACAAGCTTCTAATATGGTATAAATAAAATGTATAAATTAATTTGCTTAATATTAAATATGTTAAAGTGACACCCATGAGCAAACCCGTGTTACCATTCTGAGGAGTAATGTGAAAAAGATAAAAAACAAAGTAAATTCTAATATAAATACTATTTTAATATTAAATATGTAACTTATTAAATTGTATCCTTCAGTGTCCCTGGATTATCCCTGCCATTCTATGGACTAAGGCAACTATATTATGATGATAGACCTTGTCTAAACTCAATCATTAGATGATCCAAATAAACCTGAATGTGCATACTGATATATTTGGATATAGATATTATATCAAAGCCATATTCTTCTTCTTCTACTACTTCTTATTCTTATTATTATTATACAATTGCTGTTACATTTAAATTATATTATACATTTGCTGTTACATTTAAATAATAAGTATATGTAGGCTTCTGGACTTACAATTTATTTGTGCAAATCTTTTAAAACTAATATTGTAATTAAATATAATGGGATTAAACTAAGCTGAGTTTCCCCAAAAGCATCACAGAACAAAGATCATAGCGCATGACATTCAGCACTCTATCAGTTAAGATGACTTTACGATGCTTTTGGGAAACTGAGTCCTGGTGATCAGAACATCTAAATAACAGGTTATTAATATAACTGGAAAACTACAGGCAGGTGACAGAGAGAAAAAACAATATAAAGCGTGTTAATAAGCCATTAGAATAGCTTCATTAGATACTCATGTCTTTGGAACAGCACTAGAGTAGAGATCAACACTTGTTCTTCTAAAAGATATTTCCTCAACTAGTGTTGTGAATTGTGATGATGATGATGATGAGCGCTGTCTAACAGGTCGCTCCAGAATCTCTCCATAGGTGTTCATTTGTGTTGACATCTGATGAATGTAAGGATCACAGCATATGATTCACATCAGTTTCATCCTCATCGAACCATTCAGTGTGCCCTTGTGTCCTGTGGATGGGGCGGGGCCATCCTGGAAGAGACCACGCCCATCACCGGATAAAGGTGATCAGAGAGATAGGAGGTTTGTATTGATTTGCAGTGATGCTTCAATTCAGGACCAGTGAAATCAAATCTCGATGATGATGATAATAATAATAATACTTATAATAATAATAACAATTCAAGTCAGGATCAGTGAAGTTAAACCATCTCGATGATGATGATGATGATGATGATGATGATAATAATAATAATAATAATAATAATAGCAAAACACCTCTGTAAACCAATTATTTTATTTTTTATGCAGTCTGGGAACAGTTGGAACAGAATATTTTGTATTTGGCACCTTATTTAATCCTATAAACGCTTAATAAAAAATAAATAATAAAGCGTAGTATAATAAACTATTAGTAGTGCAACAGTAGTGTAACAAACCGAACTATAAGGCGAGGCAATACCAAAAAAATGCAAATAACTTAACATTTAAAATCGTGCCGCCGCACATTCAAATGTTTAAAAGGTAAAAAAGGATTTTGCCACATTTTCCCCCAATAAATATCATTCTCTAAATTTGACGAATCTACCTTATTTCCCCGGAATGACGACAGAAATCGGGTGCTTTCCAGCAGCATTAGAGACTGCTATGTGAGCAGAAGCCGCTGATGCGAGGAGATCATTTGTACCAGTAGGTGGCGCACTAACATAAAAAGAAGTGAACAAAGTACAGCCGTTTCTGCAATAACGAAATCCTCCATGTTGTGATTCACTCTGACCCTTGTCATTGAAAGCATTAAGTTTAATACCTTGAGTGTCGAAAAGAAAAATATGGCGTCTTATATCCTATATAAATTACCAAGTAATATAAAAACATGATTGAATTATGAGTTCTCTGTGAATTCGCTTCTATAGAGTTCCTAAACAGAGCTTTTCATCATGGCGCCCGAAGAAACCTCAAAACACTGAGCTTTTAGCATAACTTTACTCCCAATCTACTTATTTAAGCGAATAAAGCGAGTGTAATGTTAAAACAGCTTAGCATGTCACCAGTATGCTAATGGCGTACTATTTCGCCATACTAGCCAACACCTGATCACAGTATGGAGTGTGGATATGGAAAATAACAAGATGTTTGTACCAAATAGTAACATGGACTAACTTATATTCATACATTCTGTCTGAATATATATCTCAAATATCAATATTTAGCAGGAATTCCCTTGTGTTGTCCACCATGTTGCCTCTGTTCAGCTGGTGATTGACACCTTGCTAGCTTCACGTTTCTATTCCACATTACCTGAGGTTTAAACTATATTTATGAGCACGTTATCATTATTTTTCTGCTTCTTTTGCTTATATAATTAAACTATAACTGGTGTAGGAGCTACATGTCCACATACTATGCAGTTTTATTGAAGTAATTAGGACAGACAACTTGCTAGTTCACTTACATGCCCACAGATAGCATTTGCTAATACATGAGTTAAAGCTAAACATTAGCTATCAACAGAAAGCAAAACTGGACAGAAAGGAAATAGTCTATCAAATGTGAATATAGTGAACTAAAATAATTCAGATGACACTAAATGTAGCTACTCTGCATTTATTTATTCCTGCCATCATTTGTGTTTTTTTCTTGAATTTCGGCCCACAGGTTAATAAGTAGGTATACAACAACATCCTAATAATGTCCCTCTAAGTGGTCTTGTGTAGAAATTAAACCGGATACTTATTATTTCCTATGACATCTGTCACTTCAAGCAAGTAAACAAAATCCTGGTTGACCTGGAAAGTTAAATTAAACTTCACAATAGGTAACGTTAACGGCATTCATGAAGACGTTCATATATCAAACAGTAGGCTATAGAGGTAATAAAAATCACAGTTAATAAATTATTTCAGCTTTTATTTATATATCTGACTTTACAGCATAAAACACACAAAGAATAAGCACACACACATTCCTACATGCTTAATTATGGGTTAATTAGTGGTTGGGAGCTCTGTGTGCTGGCCAGCTACATCAGTAAAAACCACACACATTGCAGAAGAATAGATAGATAGGTATGTGTTTGTATGTGTGTGTTTTAGTCTAGTGGACTGATGCCCTTTCATTATTGCACTGCTAGCTGCATCTCCCACAGTAGTGCAACAGAGAAAGAGTGTCAGGCAACAGACGACTACCAGCCAGTGGATACAAGAGCTATTCCATGCATACACACACACTCCCACGTGCACACACACAATATATTATAACTATAACTATATATATAGTTCTTGACCTTCTTGTCTGAAAAATATACACAAAAGAAATTCATATTTTGTTTCATTTAATGCTAACTGCTAATATAGGATCTGCTCAGCTTATTAATAAAGTCATACATTACCTAATCCACATGACAGGAACTGTTATTTCTTATGTATTATTGTGTATCCATTCAAAGATGAGGTCAGAAATAAGTTTAAAACCACATAGATGGTACATGGTATACGACCCCCATATGTGCTTTATTTCATGCTTCTCTGAAAGATAAACTTCAATCCACAGTGTGTCTGGATTTGTCTAAATAAATACTTGTATAATCAAATCACTAGACTGTCCTGATTAAATGGTGGGAAAACATCAAATCAGTGTACCAACATGCCTCCAGGGTCATGTGTTTTCAAAACACACTTTCTGTAATGAGTTCAATGTGTTTGAAAGCGAAGCAAAAATGAACAGAACCTTGCATTTATTTTAATTGAATGTTTACTGTTTCAGCAATAATCTTTTGGGATCAATGAAGCATAATCATACTGTTATATACAAACAAACCCCAACAGACAATCTTTCTAGATTTATTTACAATGAATAAAGGCAGATCTAATTCCTGAATATTGATGTTTAATCTCAATAATTTGAACAAAGGCAAAAATACATCTGATCAGTCAAACGATAAATATTGTAGTTTTGTTTGGATTAAAAGCTAAGTAGTTGCAATTTTAATACTTTAAATAAAGGCAAAAAAACTAGCATTTATTTCTCAGATTCTCTTACTGTAATTAAATCATGATATAATATATTGTTATATTGTTTTTTTTTATTGTTCCACGTATTTAAGGAAACTCAGGACCACATTCTTTAAGAATGAAATGCAAAATAAACTGAAATGAACGTTTCTTCATTTATGACTTGTAAGAATTTCTCAGCATAACATACATCAGTCATATCAGCAGATCATTACATCAGTTATACCATCATTGCATTGTCTTACATTTTCACCATACCACATAAAAACAGTTAAATGATGAACACTTGCTATTGTAGATATGCCTTAAAGTCAAGACCCTATAAGCAATATTGCACTACTACAGTTACAGTTGAAAAAGCAGAGGCAATATTGATAGGGTCTCGCCTGCAAGGTGGACTTCATATTGTAAATGCATTGCAGCATTTTAAAGTAAATATGGCTCAGCTTTTAGAATTTCAAATGTGAAATAGACAGAAAATATGACTTTTATAAAGAAATTACTAGTGGGCCTTAAACCTGTACTTGTGACCACACCCCCTTTCCTGCCAGCTACCATCAAACCTACTACAGCACAGACTCCATCCTGCCATATTTATTTTTACCACCAACATCACCATACATTACAATACATTTATATCAAGCCTGTTTTGTATGAAAGATACAGTAAACGTGTGGGTATTCTACTTCACCTTTATTTCTACACTCCTGCCTCATTGGACTGCATGTTTCACAAACTTTACAGACTGGTACACTTGTCATCATTTGTAAGGATGATTCTTCTGATTCAGCCTGTATAACATTTAATCATGGTGTGTTTTATATATATAAAAGCATGTGTCAAAATGAACTGCAGATGACAAACCATGGTGTTGGCCCCAGTCAGGAATTGCCTCAGCGGAGAACAAACAACAACTCTATAACAAAAAATGAAATCCTACTAAACATACATAATCTCCTTTCCATTTATATGAAATGTACACCCTAAAAAAATCACTAGGCAAAAAAAAAAACAACAACAATACAACATTTATATTTTTTTTCTTATTGCCTATACAGAGATAAAGGCATGACAAAACATTTGCTGAAACAGCCTTAAAATACAATGAGCCCAGATGACATCCACTCATTTCCTCATTTCAGTGTAGCTTAAAATGCTGCAAAGCATTTGAGATCAGCAAGAACTCAATCCAATACGCCCATGTGCCTGGATCTTGATTCACCTTCTTGACACAGCAACAACGCAGGCCAAATTACTAAAGCTCATATGCTTCACTCTCTCGTCGGTAAACTCTTAATTCCTCACATACCAGCTTTTGCCTGCGAGCAAACGACATGCTCCAACAGAATAGTTTTTTCCCCCTCTCTTGGGGGATTTCACGTTGAAGTGACATGCATGATCGTACATGTCCCATGCTAAATATGGCTGACTTTTTTTTCCCCCTCAACGAGCCTTTCTTTCACAGTGAAGACATGTAGCTAATAAATGCGGGTGGAAATGGAGACGAGAGCTGTACTCTTAAGTACAGATGATTACACTCTATGGAAAATCAATAGTGGATAATGTTAATAATAATGACATTAATAATATTGTTAAGAATAACAGTAATGACAATAAACCTTTTAATGCGACACTAGTTTTCTTTTAAATAACACTAGTTGGGCCCTAATATGTTACCAAATTAAAAAGCTTGCTGTGGTCTGTGGGCCAATTATTAAAACAAACAAAAAAAAAAAAGTACAATAGTCACAGGAAGAATGCTCATTTGCACTTACCACCAGTGAAACCAATGCATTTGGCCTTCTATCAAAGTCGAGCCTGGATCATGAAGAGCAGGAAAAGGTGTCGCAAAGGCCCCGTGTTTCCTATGTGAGAGTGCTGCGCATGCGCGTTGAGCCACGCGGGAACATTTTTTTTTTCCATGAATTTCCTTAATTCTAGGCGTTTTCGGCTTCATGTGACGTCAGGTAAAATGGTCAGAAAATCCGCCCTATATCGCCACCATTGTTACCAAGAAAGTAACCGCAATGTTGATTGATAAACACACAGTTTAAAGCTTATATGGTGCATAAAGATTAAAAAAAAAAAATTAAAAAAAAAAAAAAAACTCAATGGCTATGGAGAGATCAGAGTGCGACTGGAGCCTACAAAGCCATTTAGAGAAAAAGACAAGGAGCCTAATTGATCATGTCATCATGGGTGATATTCCTACACATCACCGTTGTCTAGCTGGACGAACGGAGCAAGTGAGGTTGTTTATTTATATTTTGGTTTATGTTTTTGTGATGTGCACGCGCTAACGTGCTGCCATGGGAGACCCCTAGACCACCGCGCGTGAGGAAGGAAGCGGAGGGGTAGGGGGGGGGTTGGGATGGGGGGGGGGGGCCCGCTGTTGCCAGGATACATAAAAGAGAACCATTAGAGAACCAAATGTACTCTATAGGATAAGAATATAATCACAGCCATACTGTTCAAAATGTTCATTTCTCGTTAGCAGTGAAAGAGTGACGCGCATGCTCAACCATCTATCAGGGTTTGTTTATTGGAAAATGTTCAGATAACATGTGTGAAGACGAAATTCAAAGTTGAAATAACAAATCGTATTCCGCCTCGCTGACGATATGGGTAAGCGTGCACTTGATAGCTAAAAGAAGCCAACGTGCACATCCCTTATGCATGATGTTATGTGGGAAGTATGAAGTCTGTAATTTAAACCATCGTCGAGTACTTTAATTCTGACCAAAAAAATGTTAAAATTGTAGCCTGCCACCTCTAACTCTGTAGTCTGCAAGACTCTTTAAGCATGCAACATTCCGTTTCTCACTCAGTCTGTTAAGTGATGAGATGAAAGTAAAAGTTCAACTTGCCTAACCTTGCAGACACCGACCAAGGAGTAAAAAATGTCACTCTGGGTGGGATGTTCCCTCCTTCCCTCCCTCTTTCCCTTCCTCTCCTCACTGAACGAGACCTGCCCCCCTCCCGCATTCCTTACAAATAGTCCCATCCCCCCATCGACCTGCCTCAAATAGGAAATTCATCCCTCCTCCTCCTCCTCCTCTGTTCCACAGTCTCACCATATACCCCTGCAAAATGTATAGCTTTTGTTTAAGTCCTGTGTGTCCATAGATTTAGCCAGAAGCACAGAGTAATAGCAATCTATTATTCATGCAAAGCAATTAGATATATTAGTCCATATTCCTGACATCTAATTACTCTCTAGCCGTATGTTTAGAGGAAGAAAAAAAAAGCACAAGCAAAAACACGCGTATTTGTGTTATAATAGGCCTAAATGGCTTAATCTGTAATTTTGATATTTATCAGCCACGGCTGTTAGAAAGCGTGGTATGAAATCCTGTCATAACGTCTCACTTTATCGCGTGACACTCCTGTCTGAGCTTTATTTTATGGATTATTTCAAAATAAATAGCCAGTGTACTTAACCCAAAACACCCACAGTTTGTGCGTGCTGCTGCTTCTCCTTTTTTTTAAATTCTTTTTATTTACTCTTTACTCTATCAGCGCGTGATTAAAAAAAAATCCCACTGGGATGAAATAAAATAATGATTCTCCAAAGTGCTTCATATTCTGTTCCGGCTGCGAGAAGGTAATAAAAATATGGCTTGAGCTTAATTAGAAAATATAATATCGCATGTGGTACGAAAGGACTGCTTTTAAAAGTGAATTAGGAAGCCTTTCGGGCATTACAATTTTTAAGATGAAGGACAAATAGCCTAAAATTGACGAGGTATTTAATAGACGTAATACGCCTTAGCTAAGAAAGTGAGTGTGGTAATATTTGAATGTTGTTTAATCTAATTTATAAGTTGAAGTGCTGCAAACGAAGACGACCTCTGAAGCTGTGTTGTACAGAATGTTCTTTCTCGGGGGGCGTGGTATCGAGGCCTTTTTTTAAGCACGAGGGGAAAGAGCATTGCTACTATATGGATGGCCTATAGCACGCGCGCGCGCGCGCGCGCACACACACACACACACACACACGGTCAGGCCCATGGGACTTTATACCCTAACTCCAGACCTCCACAAAGTGCTTGTGGTGTCAGTGTGGGCGGTATGGCTAAAAAAGATAAAGTCTCCAAGTTGTGTGGTATTACAGAGATACACGAATACACAACGTGCATGACAATTATAAATTAGGTTCTCATTAAGGTTTATCAAAAGGAACAAAATGCACCAGGCGCAAAAAAACACGCATACGCATACCAAAAAAAACAAACAAAAACACCACTGATTCCAGAGTAAACTATTTAACAAGGAAAAATCACATAGGCAGAATTGTAAACAATTCCCCACATACAGTGAGCTTCTGTTTAACGGTTGTGTTCAGTTATGATAAAAAAAAAAAACATGCTTTTTTTTCTCCTCGTTGCTTTGTTTTTAAACTAAAAGTACAGCAAGAGCAAAAAAAAATATTTTTAATATGCTGGTATCAATTTCTTTAATGAACGTGACCAATAATTGCGTCCAGATCCTATTTATATCCCGGAATTTGTGGCCTGGGCCAATGGGACGCGGCTTCGCCAAGTAATAGAACACAAAGGTTAATATGTGAATTTTATGATGACACTGAGACATCCTGGGTCATACAGGAAACAACTGAAAGCCTAATTAATAAGCTCTTTATCACAGGTCAGTCCACCAGAAGTCTAATAACTATATCAACAAAAGAGGGGAAAAAGGGTATCGTGATGCACGCAAATTTATCGTGGTAATAATCAGAAAATCATATCGTGACGTAGGCTAATTTAGCTAGGCAATTATCAGAGAAATGGATTGTGACGTAGGCTAGTTTATCGTGGCAACGATCAGAAAAAAAATCATATCGTGACGTGGCCTAAATTATAGTGCCAATTTTTAGAAAAATGGATTGTGACGTAGGCTAATTTATCGGGATAATGGTCAGAAAATCGTATCGTGACGTGAGCTATAATTTATCGTGCCAATTATCAGAAAAACGTATTGTGACGTGGGCTAATTTATCGTGGTAATGATCAGAAAATCGTATCGTGACGTGGGCTAAACTCTCGTGCCAGTTTTTAGAAAAAAATGGATTGTGACGTGGGTTAATTTATCGTGATAATGGTCAGAAAATCGTACCGTGACGTGAGCTATAATTTATCGTGCCAATTATCAGAAAAACGTATTGTGACGTGGGCTAATTTATCGTGGTAATGATCAGAAAATCGTATCGTGACGTGGGCTAAATTATGGTGGTAATGATGTCGCCCACCACTAGTGTGAGGGACACGTGAATGGACTTTTCACGCTCTCCAGACCCGCAGTGTGCGTTTATAGTAATACGTATTTAGGACCCATGGACTTTAGGTTGGCTCCAGACTGCCTCTGTATATCTGTAGTACACTTAGCACGGTCTGGGTCATATTTATTACACTAGAGTTATACTATGAAGGTCTGGAGTCAGTGTAAAGACTACTGTTATGGCCCTCTCGTGTTACAGGAAAAAAAAAAATCCCCTTAAGGGTCTGACTGAGCGTGTCCATATTAAACAGCACATGGCCTACTCCTGCCTTGGTGCTAAAGCACATTCTTACGTCCGTGTAACGCCATACGAGTTGGCCAAAGCCGAATGCAATGACAATACTATTGCACTGCTTGATTAGATGGTTCAGTAGTGCAACATCGTCAAAGCAAAAGACTTTAGCACTTTCTAATGAGTAGTTCAGGCTACAACCAGTGCCCCAGAGTGCACCTTTACGTTATTTCTCTCCTAAACTAGCCTACTGTAGATTTTTCAGACTATAAAGTGAAAACTGATGATCAAAATAAACGTAACTTGTACGTTACTGACTTCACTCACTTACATCAATGCATGCAATTTACACTGAGGTTAGAACTGCATTTTCCATACATTACTGTGTACACAAGAACGTGCATTAATATTAAGTCACTGGTGCNATAAATTATTATATATGCACGTATAAAACAAGGAGAATTATGATAAAAGATTATTATTATGATTATGATCGTTTTAGAGGGAAAAACGTTAAAAAAATAGGCGAGGAAATGTTACAAATGATGCCTACTTTATTTTATTTTTTTTTTAATAAAGACTGTCACTAAAGAAAACAATATAAAGAGAATGAGACTGTGCATCCAAATCTATTTCTAAGAATTTCTAAGAAGGAGTTTGGACACGTTTAACTGGAATGGTAAGGCTGGAGTGTTTCTTGTCATCCAATGCCCTTTTAATATTGCACTGCTTATCTGATTCACAGTAGTACAACAGAAAAAGGGCCCTGGTTAACAATATGAGAGAGAGGAGCAAAGTAGAGAGTGACAATCTCAGCTTACTGCTGTTACGATTTAATCGTCCACATGTCCTATTTGCTGTATATTCAGTAGAGAAGGCGAATTCAGGATTTTCATCGTAGAATCAGGGAAAAGAGAAAAACACAAACAACGAGGGACTATTTTGAAATGTGTAAATAAACCACTGAGAAGAGTGCAACTGCAGACTTTAAAATCACAGTGCAGGATCATTTCGAATTTTCCCAATGATCCAAAAAACATCAAGAAATAAAAAGTAAAACTGGCTGAAATATTAATAAATCTCCAAAATAGCTTGTAGGAATTTCTGAAGCCATAGTAAATAGCAAAGGAACTTTATGAAGCATTGAAATTAGCTTTGCATTGCCACATAAATAACAGGGCTCTCCAGAAGAAGAAGAAGAAGAAGAAACATGATCAATGGCTTTTGTGAAATGAGTGTGAAAATAAACATTTCACCAGCACAGCGATTGGAGAAAAAAAAAAAAAAAGAAAGAAAAAAAAAAAGCATTAACTCGATGCCTTCGAGTAGGAGACGAAGAGAGAGGGGGAAAATGGGGCAAAGAGCACATTCCGCGATACAATACCTGAATCCTTCATTTAATATGTACTATTCTTATCCCTTTTGCCAAAGTGGCAATTTGAAACCCCCCTCCTGTCCTCCACTCCTCTCCTCCTGTTCGGGGGGTGAAGTGAGGGGGCGGGAGCTGCTGAACCGAGCCTGGCATTTTCACTCTCCACTACTGTGAGATTCTGACCACTTGCAAAGCCAGTGCATGACATTAATATGTCCCAAACCTGCTACTCTGCTTCCCTTCTAATTTAATGAAATTAATTTCACATTAATATTGATGCACCTCCTCTAAATTCTATAGGCTAAAGCTTAAGAAACACACACACTCTTTCTGACTCACACACACTCTCTCTCTTTCTCTCTCTCTCTCACACACACACACACACACACACACCCACCATAGTAATAATAATAGTACTATTATACATTATGACTTGTTTTTTCCCCAGCAGTGTGTATTATAATTAGGTCAATGATTGCTACAGTATTTTGATATAAATTAACAAATAAATTAACTCGTAAAAACTGCATTTTCTTAGACAAATAATCGATGAACGGAATTTACTGTTACAAGTGGAATATTCAAATAAATCAGACGTAAGCATGTGGGACTTGTGAGTGTAAAGTCCCATTAAAAGAAACAAAACAGCTTCTTCTAAAAATCCAGCCACCGTCTGGTGTTAATCTAAACTCCAACAGGCAGGCCTCACATAGGGCCCGAAAAAAACATTGTCAATTAAGTGTTTCTATAAGTAATTTTTTTTTTAATTTAATGTACTAATAATATCGGCATGCTGATTGCAGGTTAACCCATGGCCTAGTTTAATGGACTAATTGGACCAACATTTCAGGTAGCTCCAGAAGTCTAATTTCTAATGTATCCACTGTGATCCAAGTGATGAAGGCTCGACCTCATGGTAGATAAAATCTTCTTGTACGAAGGAAACCAAGCAGAAAGCAGCAAATCCAGTGTAATGCAACGCAATGCCCTCCATGCTGTCTACAACTAGTGTGCTCTCCAACATCTCCAACTACAGCCATGTTCAGGGGCTTCAAACTAGACTAGACTAGACCAGCCACCGCTGTTTGCAGTTCACCCACCCAAAGCGACACGATATTGTCGATTTTGCCTTCAGCTCCCGCCATTTCCGAGAAATCACCCGGATGATGCTACTCACAAACAGAAAGAGGGACCCCCCTCCCGAATTTCATGAATGGTACCTGGCCAAAAGGTGGGACAATCCTTGAAAGCAGAAGCAGAAACGACAAAAAGAGAGAAAAGTTGGACCAAATGATTGCAAGGCAAAAAAAAGGGGGGGGGCATCAATAATCTCCAACCAGCTCCTTCGCATTCATCCAGTTTAACCAACGCCATCTTGTCATCCTTGCGCATTCGTTCTTCGCATTGTCTTGGTAATGTAAATTGTAATTTATCCGTGGCCAGCCTGTCGGCCTCTCAGCTCCAAGACTCCATCTTTGACTAGTTGACATTCAGCTCTTGCTGAAGCGAATTCCTTAATTTGCATGCGCGTTTCCGGTTGGTCCGTTTCTGCGCTAGTCTTTGCCGCTCGATGAGCCATTGGTCGAATTCTGAGGCATTTAACTGTCCTATCACTGTCGCGATTGGTCGCTTTCCCCGAAACGTCATCATATAGTTTTAGTTTAACAATGAACGCTCACATTCCATTCTCCATTCACAAATTTCTCATTATATCTATCGCGGAACATGAGAAGTTGGTGATTTAATTTTAGGATATAGTCACGCAAGTAGCTGTAAATAAATACCTGTAAATAAACCTGACTAATAAAGCATGTTTAATGTTTAAAGAAAAAGTTCAACAGTTTAAAACTGAATTTGATTTGGCATCTATCTAAATGCAACAGTAAATCGGCATTGAATAGTAGGACTATGTAAAATATATACCTAGCCTTTATAGGCTATCAAGTTATTCTCAATTTATATATATATATATATATATATATATATATATATATATATATATATATTGCTATTGAGAAATTTGC
>JAKKZN010000024.1:13177362-13189560 GCA_033441825.1 Pangasius elongatus
GTCCCTTAATGTATTATTGCAAATCAGTGCAAAGAAAAAGAGCAGGAAGAAGAGAAAATCTACCGCTAAATGAAATATCAATGCGTTCTTGAAGTATCTTCACACTTTAGAATAATTTTAATTCAAAATTCTTAGACTTTTAGTATATTAGGCTCGTCTTTTGATTCTTTTGCTGCTGAGATGATGAAGACGTAAGCATCAGGTGGAGAGATGAAACAGTAAAGATTCCTTTAATATCACTTTCTCTCAAAGCAGAGAGAGAGAAGTACAAATACACCAATAAGTCAATTTTGAAACACACTGTTAGTGTGAAATAAAAGTGTAACCTAGAATTCAGAAACCTTGTCTCTCTGGATGAACCTTAAAGCATCTGTGTAGAACCGTAAGAAAGAGGGCTTCAGGTTGAATGAGAGTGTATTCATATTCTATATTTCATTTGAAATACAGTATATATGTTTTCAAATGTTAAAATAATAAATAAACCCGTGCATTTCTGTGCTAATGTTCTTTTAACGTAAATTTTTTAAATATACATTTTTTATTTGATGCCTTCTACTTTTTTTGGATTCACAAACATTTTTTTGTGTGACAGTAAAGAAACCAGCACTTTAGCAAATAGACTCATTTTCAGATGGGAAAACATCAGTTTGTCAGGGATTACCTCCAAACACAGAAGCAAGCGTGACAGTCAAAGTCTCCAGAAGAACTGTAGCAGGTTCTCATGTTCCTTCTGAACCTGCACAAAATGTACGTAAGATTCCTGATATATTCATAAAGGCAAAATGTTATCACGCCATATGTTGACTTTGTTTAGTTTATTGCGATCTACTGCTCTTTATATTAGATTTGCTTCATGTAGAGAATTTTGTTCATCTTTGCACGTTTTACACGTGCCTAACGCTTTTGTGCACAGCTGCATATAAAGCGAGGAAACGTACTCCTGACTGCTCATCCACTGATCTCGACTTCCTCGTCTTGCCTTTTACGTGCAAACAAATTGGAAATCAGTGTTGCATAATACATTCAGAGACAATTACATTCAGTGTCCTATTCCTTTTCCATAATTTCCACTCCATCCTTATTCTCAAATGTTATTCATTCAAAGCAACATTCTGCTGTTTTTCAACCTAATTTCTACTCACAGCTCACATCTGTAGTGTATGTATGTTTTCTCCAGTGCTGAAAAAACCGGTTTACTCCAAACTTCATTATAATGGAAGCCTAAGGGCAGTTGTTGAACTGCTGTGTTGAATATAACATCATTTGAAAACTTCACTGCAATGGTGTACTTTCACTGTGCTGTAAAGTATATGTGACAAATAACGGCTTCTTCTGCTACACTCGGATGAGAGAAAGTCCCGCCGAAGCTGCTTTTATGAAATCTCTGAAAAGACAGATTAATAAGATTAAAAACTTCATTTACGAACACCTTTGACTGATGAATCCGAGAACGTGCCCCATAATAATATGTGCTTTGCATTAGAATTGAGTGACAGGTGAGTAAACTGGCTTTTCCTGTGTCTTTCTGTGGTAAAAACAGACACTACAAATGTCAAATCTAGATATATCTGGCTGGAGTAATTATATATACTGCATATATCTCATGATATTAAGTTGAAATTTTTCTATGCATATATTTTCATGCATGTTATTTCAATGTAGCTATACAAGTTTGTAACAATTTGCAAAAACGTGTGAGATTCATTCATTCATATTGAAATCGAAAGAAATACCACATCATTCAAATTCTGATGAGATCTGGGCTGAGTTTCCCAAAAGCGTCCCAAAGTTAATATAATCTTTACTGTGTGTGTGTGTGTGTGTGAGAGAGAGAGAGAGAGAGAGAGAGAGAGTATTAGGTGTGATGCTTGCTCTGCCATTTAACTATGATTTATATACTGTGAAGGTTAATTATTGCAAAAGGATTTTTTATTATGAGTGTCTTTGAAAAGTGCATAAAGTGTCAAGCAAAGAGCCCTAAAAAAGAGACTAGACCCTTTTTTTAAGGGTGCAATCTTAAAAAAACAAAAAAAAACTGTAGCATATTCTAGCATATAGATAATTATCTTTACTTGTAAAGAAGTTCAGCGAACTTTTTCAGATTTTTGCCATACTGTCATACTGGAATGCTGTTATAAGTGAAGGTGAAAACGTATGTGCATGTTTGTGCATGGGTATGCATGTGCTGACTTTTGCATGTGTGTGTGTGTGTGTGTGTGTGTGTGTGTGTGTGTGTGTGTGTGTGTGCGCGCTCAGGTCTCTTCACAAGGAGCTGTAAGGTGCTCTGGCCTTCAGGCAGAGACAGAGGCTCCTTCACATTCTTCCACTCTTCTGTGAAATGCAGGGTCAAACGGAGTGCAGGATGTCACTAAAGAGAAAAAAAGAGAAAGATCAGAAAAACAGCCACCCAGTGAGAGGGACAGAGAGAGAGAGAGAGAGATAGAGAGAGAGAGGTGGGGGAAGAGAAGATGGAAGGCTAAAACTAGTCCATCTTGTTCCTCTGTGTCAGTCTGGTTACCTCAGTGTACCAATAAGTCAAATAAACTTAACATGTTAATGCTCACGATCCACATGTGCAGCTTCAGAGCATAACATCTTAAAATGCACCTTTACCTCCTTTTCACATGATGGATTAAACGATTGCATGTGAAAAAAAATGTGATTTTTCTGAAAGGGATGATTTAAAAAAAAAGTTATTTATTTATTTATTTATTTATTTATAGTTTAATAGAGGGGAGAAAAGGAGTGGAGAGTGGAGAGAGAAAATAGATAAGACAGGAAAAAAATAAAACTAAGAACAAATGAAAGAATTAACCTAAACACCTAAAAAAAATTAGGTTAATAACAAGCGTAAGAAAAATTCTCAGATTCATACAGATGAAGTTGTAAGTGCAAACACTATCACTACCTTT
Organism: Pangasius elongatus; assembly: GCA_033441825.1. Lineage (NCBI taxonomy): Eukaryota > Metazoa > Chordata > Actinopteri > Siluriformes > Pangasiidae > Pangasius > Pangasius elongatus. The sequence continues at coordinate 13,180,275 of JAKKZN010000024.1, forward strand.
AACCCCGACCTTATCCTTCATCTGAGTCATGCAAAAAAGACAAAAAAAAGAGAAGAGAAGAGAAGAGAAGAGAAGAGAAGAGAAGAGAAGAGAAGAGAAGAGAAGAGAAGAGAAGAGGGAAAGGAAGACAAAAATAAAAAGAGAAGACAAATAATGAGAAGAGACAAGAAGAGGAAAGAAGAGAAGAGGAGAGAGAAGAAGAGGAGAGAAGTGAAGTGAAGACAAAAATAAAAAGAGAAGAGAAGAAATGAGGAGAAAAGAAGAGACTAACTGAGAAGCGAAGATAAGAGGAGAGGTGAAGAGAATCATGGCATGTGTGTGTATGAGAGAGAGAGAGAGAGAGAGAGAGAGAGAGAGCATTTTTCCTCATTTGCAGTTCTTTCTTATCTGTTCTTTTTTTTTTTTAACAAAGATAGTTCCACACATAATCCCTCACTTTGCTTTAGCATCACCTCCACACAGAAAGGCAGAATTGTGTATGTGTTCATCCACATCTCTCTCCTCCTGCTTTTCCTCTCCATCTGTGCTTTAGTAAGGAACGGGACTCGCCTGTGATTGCGCTTCTCTCGCGCTGTGGTGTGTGTGGTGTCGTGGATCAGTGTAGAATACTGATGAACTGTAGGCTATAGATCAGCCAGTTATACCAACCATGACTCATCACATTACCCTAAACAACCACCACTCTATCATTCTCTATCTCACACACACACCTACGCACTCACACACACACACACACACACACACACACACACACGCACACACACACATGCACACTGACACACATGGATCAATATAGATGCAACAATGGAAATTTAATTGATCACTGAATTAAAGCAGATAGGATACCATTGACGAGTCCACATACACACACGCACACACACACACACACACACACACACACACACCATTCTTATGTTAATGGATCTGATAATCTGATAAATGTTTCCTAAAACTTTATTCCATTTTCTCATACATCACTGTTTTGAAGGCAGAAAAAAACTTTACATCTTCTTTTACTTATTACATTTTTTCTTATTTTAAACTGAATATTAAATAAAACATCCTGTTCTTTAGTCCTTTATTCTTATATTAAAAAATAAACCTAATGTCTACTTATTGCATCTGTAGCTTATGGGAATTTTGATGCATTATACAGTTTTCTGTTCTTTTCTCTCATTTCACAGGGAAATGTTTAAAACATGTTTGTCCATTCTGGTATGCACATACGTTAGAGACACAGTAAATAGAGGCCAAGCTCAAAATACTGGAGTGTTCATCTAATAACAACTTCAGTTATAGGATGACATGAGGAACACTTCAGGACGTTATTTTTGCAGGACAAGTGTAACGTCAGCTTTGCTATCACATTGCTATAACTTTACTAGCAGTGGTGTAAACGTGTGAAATAATGCACTTCAGTGAAAGTAGACATAGCTTTAGTAAAATGCTAGTTGAGTAAAGATAGAAATCATTATATTTACATTTCAATATTTACATTTCTGCTTGAGTTAAAGTACAAAAGTAGCCTACCTGTTGTACTTAACTGGACTTAAGTGTCAAAAGTAAAAACACTGAATTATTTAAGTTATTTAAGTAATTCGGATGGTCAGTTTCTAGAGACCTGTTAGGAGCTTAGGAGTTTAGAAACATTCATTTCCTAAAATTGGGACAAATTTTTGAGACTCAAAAACACATATCTCTTAGATCAGACCAAGAGCGTTGCACTACCTGAGCCTCGTTTGGTCTGCTGGACATTTTCCCACCTTCTGAACCTCTTTCTGCATTCCACCAAACCATGTAACTTGGAGGAATTTCCAACTTCTGACTAGGAAAAAACAAAGAAAACACCTCCTCGACTCGAAAACTTAGGATTGGTCTTCTCAACCCCGAGTTCAGCAAGTGACATCAAATCAACATGGCTGCTCACAGCATCACCGATAAACAAAGTAGCACTTCTTACTTTTAAATGAGTTATACTGTATAGATTATGTAATATTAGCTTTAGATCAATCAACATACAGAAGTGTTCGCTTGTTAAATCTGTAACACTGGCTATACAGCTCGATGTTTTTAGGAGGAAGATATGCATCACTCATCACAGTTAGCTGGTTAGCTTGTTGCTAACAAAAGGCGAGCATCAAGGTGTCCATGTGTTTTCAGGCTTCATAGCTCAAATACACTGAGGTTGAAAATGATGTCTGACTTCCCACTCCTTAGTTAAGTGAACTGCAGCATCAGGTTTTATGGTATGGATGGCTTACAGCTAGCTTTAAGCTAGCTTTCTCAGCTAATTAAAAGGTGCACTGCTCTGTGATTGGTCTGCTTCAATCTGGAAGTGTGTCATATTCAGAGATTTTTAGCCAATCCTGTTTTCTCCTACTTCAGAATGATAAGTAACAAATGACATACCGCAGTAAGTAATGGAGTGAAAGGAGAATATTTTGCTTGGGAATAATTGAAAAATTGAAATGATTCTAATAAAGTACAGATGCTTTAAAACTGTACTTAAGTGCAGTTACAAGTTACATATACCTTTTTCCTGTCCACTGCTGTCTACTAGTAAAATCAAGCTCACACGACGTCATGAACGTGACGTCAAGTTGCAAACAGAATGTGAAAGATTACATAAATGACACCTTTTTCATGCTCTAGTTTTAAAGCTCTAAATCTTAATTTGTTCTTATTATAATAATTAGATATAATTATAATATAATACTTATTATTATTATTATATTAATTTTTCGTAGCATGTTTCAGGCTTTCTAAAACAGTTCGTTAAGCCTTTCGACACACGTACATGATGAAGAGCTTTGATGAAATGTAATTAAAATGTAAATGTAAAATGGAAATGAATTTTATGACACGTCAGGACCAAATAAACCTCTTTTAATAGTAAAGGACTTTTTTTTGCATTATGTTTAATCTTATGTTTTTTTTATTATTATTTTAACACACCACAGTGCAGTACATTGTGGCTGTTTTGTGGTTTGTATTTACTGAATATCTAAAAAAAAAAAGGGCAAACTGAACCTTAAAAAGTGCTACCACAATAACTAACAAATAATCTCAGTTAATTAATGAATAAATATACTGAGAGATAGATAGAAGAATGCTGAATGTTTAGTCTGTGAGTATGAACTCTTTATTTTTCTGTTTAGGATCATGGGGAATTCAGAAAGTCGCAGTATGATAATAATGAATTGAAGACAATCATTGGAAATATCAAAACTGCAAAAAGATGATCAGTGTTGCTCCAGTTTCAGTTCACATCTCCCCCTAAAGAAATCCCAGACGCTTAGAAACAAAATGTGGTAATGTTTTGATTTGAATCCAAACTAAAAATTTCATGTTTTATGTATAACTTTATTCTTCTGTAAACTGTGTAAACTGTGATGTGACAATACATCTGAAGTATTCTTTATAAGAAAGAAACAAGGACAAACCCTGAGCTCGTTCATTAATCATAAAGTGTAATTAAAAAGATTACAAACACAAATCCCTGCTGTACCTAGACTCTTAAAAAATAAGATTCCTAAAGGGTTATTTAGACTGATGCCACAGAAGAACCTTTTTTTTTGTTTGTTTCCTAAATAAATTTTTAATTGATGGATCTTTAATCATTTTTGGGGGCCACAGAGAGCAAAAAAATAAATGTTATCATAGAAGTGGTGCTTAGTGGTGGAAAAATTATTATTCAATTTAATGCCACAGTAAAAAAAAAAAATGGTTGAAGAATCGTGGAATGAAAGGTTCTTTTTTCTATTATTATTATTATTATTATTATTATTATTATTATTATTATTATTATTATTTATTTATTTATTTATTTTTTACAAATTGCTCCTCTGTGGCATTGCTTTAAAGAACCTTCACTGGCACTTTATTTTTAAAAGTAAGTATTAGTAATTATACTTATATAGTAGTTATTATTATTATGCAAATTTGGGGCACACCCAGCACTGGAGAACTCACTTGGGACTAAGAGATAATTGTTAACCTGTAAACTGTACTGTAAAATCTAAATATACAGGTGCCAGAAACATTTTTAGAGCAATAACATAATAAAAGTTTATTTATTTATTTATTTATTTATTTGTGCTGCAATCACTTCCCACTACAAACATTTATGATTTATGACACTGGCAGTGATAAGTGATTAATAAGCATCCAACAAAAGGTCTTTTAGTTGAAGCAAAATGGCTCTTTTGGGGCATAAATTATAATGTTATTTTGCTCTAAATAACAGTTTTAATTTTAACAGTGTGGTTCATAAGAAGAGTTTTGCTTTACATTATGGGTCTTCTCTTCTCTTCTCTTCTCTTCTCTTCTCTTCTCTTCTTCTGGGTCCTAGAAGAGTTGCATGTTAATTGACCACTATAATCTCAGATTAATGTTCTGTCGATTTTAGCTTTACTGCCAGCAGGGTATTAGACTCCTAAAATATTAAAGCCAGTGTCACATCTTCTGAAGGTTAGTTAGAACTCGCATTTCTGAGCTGCCTTTTTTTTTTCTCTTCTTTTCTTTTTTTTCATATTTATTTTCAAACTGCTCTTTGAGACGTCAGGTTTGGGGCTCCGTTCTTAATTTGTTGTGATTTGCTGCCACCTGGCGGTCATGCGGTGTAACTCCACTTTTATTCTCCAAGAAGGAATCCAGTTGAGACACAATCCAATCCACACAATCTAAGTTATTTAAAAAAAAAAAAAAAAAAGTTGACAGTGATACAAGTCCTGAAAGAGTTGCAAACAAAAAGACCAGAAATAATTAAAAATAAATATTTTCCCCAATTCAAGGTAGACTGTAGTTTTAGGAAGTACACCTTAACAAAATGCACCAGACCTAAAAATGACCTACAATACAAATGTTTTAACAATCATTTAATTTTTTTTTGATAATAATTAATACATTTGTGAAGTTGTGGCTTTGTTTTTGTAGCCAGCTAGGACACCATTTCCAGGACCCTCCTTTTTACTGCAGCACAGATTGATTTTATTAATTTAATTCAGTATTTAAATATTAGCAGATATGTCCTATCAAATTTCATTAATGGACTCATTAGAAGTTTTACTTGTGAGAGTTTCACACACAGACTCCAAACCAAACCAAAATATGAATTTTCAAAGAAATCAAAATACCAGCATTTTCCCTGTTTTATTGCAGTTTTATTTTTTATAGCGGTTACATTTTCCACGTTTTCTATCCAAAGTAACCTGAAAGATTTTAAATCACTGTTTTTTTTTTTTTAAAAAAAAAAAAGATCCTTAATATTCTACTTTTTCTAGTTTTAGACAAGACAAGAATATTTATTCAGTTGCTGATTTTAGGAAAGCTGAGCGAAAGTGAAATTGAGCTGAATTTGTCAATCAAATAATACGATTGTGGAGATTTAAATAAATAATCGTCGATAGAGGGCGCTGTTTCACAACAGTGCAAAAAAAGCAGATCATTAAAAACAAAGTCTTCCCAAGTCATTGTGAGACTGGAATGGTTTTAACTGGGAGCACATGACACGCACACACACACACACACACACACACACACACACACACAAATCTGAGAGGAAAATATCTAGAGAATGAGCTAATATCCATTACACTCATGACACAAAAACTATATATGACATGTCTCTCTCTCTCTCTCTCTCTCTCTCTCTCTCTCTGTCTCTCTCTCTTAGTTGTGCAGAAATCAAGAAGTAGAAATATAATCAAGTAGACAGAATGCAGTAGTTCAGAAGTCAGTACTACCCTGGGTGTTCACAGAGTCCTTGGTTCTCCCAGTGTCTGTGTGGGTTTCCTCTGGGTTCTCGGGTTTCCTCCTACTGTCCAAAAATATGGATTTAGGTGTGTGTGTGTGTGTGTGTGTGTGTGTGTGTGTGTGTGTGTGCATGGTGCCCAGCGTCCCACCCAGGGTGAATTCTCCGGCCTTATGCCCAGAGCTCCTGTGGTAGGCTTTCAGATCCACTGTGACCCTGAGTAGGATAGAGTGTTTACTGAAGATGAGTGAATGAATGATACTACTCTGTTCATCAGCTTCATAATGCCGACAGAGCCAAGGTCAAGCTCTGGAAAACAACATGCAACAAAAGATCCAATCTATTCTTCAGTCTGATGGACATGAGTCATACTGATGGACATTCATCCTCAAGGTAACGTCAGAAGGACACTGAGCCCCCTCTAGAGATTCGAAATCGTATAATGGAACTTAAATCCTGCTATTTTCAACCACTTTTTCCAAACAGAAAAACCCATTATTGAGTATCGAACTATCGAATTATTGAACTTTTATGTGCAGTAAATAGGTTTCAAAATTATTGGCACCTCTAGAACTGAAATTGAAATGGATTGAAATTATACACTTCAGTTCTTCTTCTTTTTCATAAAGCTGCACAGAAGATGGAAGATGCACAGCATAATGAGAGCTTTGTTTACAGAGCAAAATATCTCTGTAGCCCTAAACTACACAGATATCTGTGAATTTGTAGAAATTAAAAAGAAACTGTGAGTGTAAAATCATGCTTAGATTACACCAGATCAGCTGTAGTTCCACCAGTGACCAAGTATAGAGTCTGAAAACCTCCCAATTAATGTAACCAATGTAATTCAACACATGTAAAATACATTCAGCTATGATTATCGAAGATTTTTATTCAAACTTTATTGTGCTTCAATGCAGAAATATTTTATGCGTGAATTAAAAAAAAAAAAGTATCTGCATTACAATGACTTTGATTGCGTCAAGCTGTTTAAAGTACTTTTATTTTGTCGAATTGTGACCCGGAAGTAGAAAAGTGTGCTCTCCTACGGTTAAAAAGTACTGTTCTATTCTTAATATAATTTAAACTATAAAAAGGTTCAAGATATATTTTCTGTGGAGAAAACTGACGTAAGTTTGTTTATTTTCGAGGCAGAATTAATCGCAGTTGAATGTATTTGTGTGAGAAATTAAGCTCTTAGCTGTTAGCTACTGCAGAGATGAAGACAGTGCTGATGGTGGCTGAAAAGCCCTCTTTGGCTCAGTCCATCGCCAAAATCCTCTCTAAAGGTGAGTGAGAACATCTAAAAAAAATGATCAATGAACTGTTTTACTGTTAATTTCATTGTTTACATTTCCAATGCCCATGAAGGTAAGTATTAATAATTATATACAGGACTGGCTGGTATACATGTGCTATCAGGGCTAAGCCTTTCTTCTCTTTGAAAGAAATTAAAATTAAGTTCAACGTTTGACATCTAGATTATTTGCTGTTAGCAAGTGGATTATTATTATTATTATTAATGTGTTTATTTTTTACTTTTATGGAAGCAAGAGCAAAAGCACCTCAAATGGTCTTCATTAAAAATGCACAGAATATCATCTGTAGAGGCTGAGGCTGATTTCTTTCTAGCCCAGACTGTAGATTCATACAGATCAGTGTTGCTGACTCTTCTCAAGGGAAACTAGTTAATACATGCTCAAAATAATCACCAGATCAAGTGATAGACCACTTTCATTGAATCGAGTGCATACCAAAACACGTACATGAAGAAGGACTACAATGAGACTAGAATAGACTATATGGCCCAAAGTATGTTGACACCTGACCATCACACTCTGTATGTGCTTGCCTACATCCCATTCTCAAACTCTAGGCATTAATATGGAGTTGGTCTAACCTTTGCTGCTAACAGCCTCCATGCTTTTGGGATTTTTGTCCATTCAGGCACAAGAGCATTACTGAGGTCGGGTGAGAAGACCTCGGGCTCCAGTTTATCCCAAAGGTATTCAGTGGGGTTGAGATCAGGGCTCTGTGCAGGCTTCTCGAGTTCTTCCAGTGTCTTCATGGAGCTCACTTTGTGCACAGGGGCATTGTCATGCTGGAACAGGTTTGGGCCTCTTAGTTCCACTGAAGGGAAACTGTAATACTACAGCATACAAAGACATTCTATACAAATTGTGTGCTTCCAACTTTGTGGCAACAGTTTGGGGAAGAACCACATAGAGGTGTGAAGGTCAGGTGTACACAAACTTTTGGCCATATAGTCCATAATGAATGAAATATTGATTCAACTCTTTCTCTGTAAAGATGTATGACAGAATGGACTTCATAGCTCATTTGGTGCACTACAGGCCCACTAGCCATATGGGGCAGTCATGGCCTAATGGTCTGAGAGTTGGACTTCTAACCCGAAGGTGAACCCAAAGGTCGTGGGTTAGAGTCTCGGGTCCGGCAGGGATTGTAGGTGTGGGGAGTGAATGACCAGCGCTCTCTGCCACCTTCAATACCATGACTGAGGTGAGACCCGTGAGCAAATCACCGAACCCCCAACTGCTCCCCGGGCTGCCCACTGCTCCAGGTGTGTGTTCACTACTGTGTGTGCGCACTTGGATGAGCACAAGTATGGGTCACCATACTTGGCCACAAGTCACTTCACTTCACTTCTTCACATAGCAAGCCATTTGAGATTCAGCCTTCTAGTCACTTATGTAAATACACTAAACAGGGTATGAAAGAATATACGCCATGTAGTGCACTATATACTATATATCTAATACGAGTTATTTAGTAGTATTTCATTTTATTTTATATGGAAATGCACTACATCAAGTGTGAATTAATAGCTTTCGCACACTATATAGTGCACTAAAGATCAGGATTCTTTGGAATTTGACTTTCTAGTCTGTCGTATATACATGCACAGCTTCTACACTACAGATAGTGCTATACAACAGGTAGGTACTTGGAATGCAGCCATTATCTTGTGGCACAACAGAAAACGGTCACTCTATCGTCCGGAGATCGTGAGTTCGAATGTCGACGATGCCACAGCCAAATGTGGCCGTGAGCCAAGACAGCAAAATTGGCCGTAATCTTTGGGTGGAAGGGATGGCATACTCCGTCTCCCCTGTCAATCACAGTGACACTCGCCGATTGTGTGAGAAAAAGGGAAATGTATGACATACTGGCTTTATAACATTGGACTTTATAACATGTGTCTAATGACTTTGAGGAGGTGAGACTCTTCTTCCTCTTTTTTTTTAATATGCCAGTAATGCAACATTGATTTGTTTTGAGTCAGAAATAATAAAAATAAGATATAATGCGGCTCAGTATCACGTTTTTCTAATGTTTTTCATGAAATTCGCACAAGTTAGTCTTTAGCATTTTTGGCCTAACATAAAAAAAAATGAACAAAATCGATCCCTTTTTTGTGGTAGGTTATCACTCTCATATGCATGTCAGACATGATTACATATAATGTAGAAGCTAGTAAAAAATTAGACCAATAACTCATGTGATTTTTAATGC
>JAKKZN010000024.1:13189660-13201271 GCA_033441825.1 Pangasius elongatus
ATGCATGTCAGACATGATTACATATAATGTAGAAGCTAGTAAAAAATTAGACCAATAACTCATGTGATTTTTAATGCTTTATTATCCATTAACTTTGACAAGCTTTCAGGATATCACTGACACCACATGCGTATTATTTATTTCTGATAAATAGGACGAGTTCTGTTGCTTGATACAGCTGAGTTTAACTGGTAAGTTGCTTTATAATAATAAAATAATAACCTAACAGGCGATGTTTGTTTAGTTCTGTCGTGCTACCGCACATATACAGGCAATATTAACAGACTCGAACTCCATGGAGTGGTGCAGGCATCCCGGGTTTCTCCTGAGCACTGGTATTTTGATGGAGATTGGGATGCTCTCCACGCTGAGGTCGCTGTCCACGTTGTTACAGGTGTGTTTCGTAAGGCACACGGCTTCGTGAATGACCTGCGGCACGCGGTCCAGATCGATTCTCTCGCTGCAGATAAGAGAAAGGCAGAATGTCAGCCTGATTAGTCGGAAACACGTGACCGAAATGATGTGATATTAACAGAATGGACCTGTGCAAGGTGTGGGGTGCAGTGCAGCAAAAAATGGAGGCTTTTACAAAGAGGCTTGAGGCAAAGTCATGAAAATATGTGAGAAACTATAAAGACAGTTTGACAAGCTGTTACATGAAGTTTATGCTTGCTCTTCTTTCAAATGCTGAATTTTAGTTCCTCAAGCACCAGATGCGGCACCGATTGCGGTCACCGTGCACTTGTCTGTCATCATTCATCAAGATTCAATACTAAAATCATAAACAAGCCTTAAGTCAGCGTTATCTCACCTGCTTCTGGTGTGTTTGGAGCCATATTTAAAATGTAGGTCTACTGCCAGGCCTTGAGCACTGGATTGCCCATGTCATTAAAGGGAAAATGACTTTCATATTGATCTATAGTTAACATTTGGTCTTCAGTGGCATCCAAGATTTATTTTGTAATGAAATTTTGTGTTCCTTTTGTTAGTTTAAACCTACTTTCTCTAACCTGTTCATCTATTTTCACTTTGGCAAACAGGTTTAGTATTTTCTCTCACCATTATAACTGCCCTAGCAATGTCCCCCTGTGACATCAGAGAGGGACACAACCACTAACCTTTTACAAGAATAACAAAACTACCACACTAACTGATAAACTGGCACCAGAATCATTAAGCTCATCAGAAATATTTCAGTGATAATATATATAGCGTGCTTTATGGTGGAGTTTTCCTCTGACTAAACGCGAGGCGATCCTGTTGCAGTACTCACATGTAGGTCCATGCTGCCAGGCTGCGCTCATTGAGGTGACTGGGCAGCTCGGTCACTTGAGTGTAGTAATCTGTCAGACTGGGTATGCAGGCGGGAGATATCGCCTCGTCCACCGCACAACCCGCGGTGGGACTGCACAGACTCGGCGCCAGCATCAGCAGGGTCAGAATGAGGAGAATCAGGAGCTGAGAGAGAGAGAGGGAGGGAGGGAGGAATAATAATAATAATGATAAAGATCAAGAGCTCAAAACACAATATTTATGATGAGGCATAATAAAGAACCAATATGCAATCACAAAAGTATTTGATCACGATAAAAAAACAAGCCCAGAACTATTAATCTGCAGTTCAGAACACTGATAGAGTGTTCCTAATGATTTGTTTAGCTGTGAATGTGTCCATCCTGGTGAGGGAAGACGTGGCCTTCTCTCCTTTAAAGATAAAACTTTTTACAGAATTGTATAAATTGTGTAAATTACACCGTATTGTATCCTGATGTATCTTTCCTACATTGAATTATTGATTGCATATTAAGATGTCTCGTATGTGATCTACACCCCTGATTTTTTGCCCTTTAACAAATTAGACATGTTTTAAAACACCATAAACTCAGTCATGGATTTCCTGATATGCAGAGATGCATCAGAAAGTCCTGAGGTCCGTGCTAAGCTTTAAACGTCCATTGTAGAGGACGGCAGAGTTCACTGAGACTCTTACCTGTTGCATGCTGTTCTGTAGTGGAGATGTGGGAAAGACGCTGTGGAGTCGCTTGGATGCCTGGCGTTAGCGCTGAGGTGCAGTCAGTCGGCAGATGAGAAGCTGCTGGTCAAAACTGATGCTGCTTCCTTCCTATTTATGTTGTTCGTCCTGAATAGGACCCACTTGAGGTGACCCATGTTTTTTTTTTGTTTTTTTTAAAAAAAAGGGATGCAGGGATGGTCATGTCACTTCTTATCCCTCATTATGCTCCCTAATTTGCAAATGAGAAGCACGGCCTTGAGACATGACAGCAGAACATTAACCAGTAGCCTCTAGTCAGCGTCATCCACCTCTCTGAGTTTAGACTGATGTAGTGATTGACGGGGGGAAGGGGACGGTGGAGGTTAGATATTGTATGAATGGCTAGAGAGGAGACGTAACCTTTCACTCATTCATCCATTCGTTCACTGGTTCGCTACATCTCCGGACGTTGGGAAATGGAAGCATGTCCAGCTGTATTTAAGTCAAAGAAACGCCGTTTCTAGTCACCGTGTTTCTATGCTAATTAAACCGAATTCGGGCCCGGTATGGGAAGTGGTAGCTCAGTGGTTAAGATATTGGACTTCTGATACGAAGGTTAAGAGTTCAAATCTGAGCATCACCAAGCTGCCACTGCTGGGTCCTTGAGCAAGGTCCTTAACCCTCAACTGCTCAGTTGTATAAATGTAATTGTAAGTCGCTCTGGATAAGGACGTCTGTCAGATGCCATAAATGTAAATGGATCATTTCAGGACAGGTGTCTTGACATGACCCCAAGCCTCCTGTTTACCTTAAAATATACTGAAAAATGATTCCGAATTTGAATGGTTTGAATAGAAAAACAAACGCTGATTTGAGATTCATTTGAAAATAATGTCATTTTTTTTCTAATGTATTGCAGAGTCATTGTGCAGTCATATCTCTCTCTGTGTTTAACAGGTGGCTGTTCTAGCCGTAAAGGTCTGAACGGAGCATGCTCGGTGCACGAGTACACGGGGTTCTTCGCGGGCCAAAACGTGCGCTTCAAGATGACGTCAGTCTGCGGTCACGTCATGAGTCTGGATTTCACAGGCAAGCCTTTTATCAATCAGAATTTTTTAAAAACCTTTTTTTTTTTTTTTTTCAACCCAATTCTCCAAATAATTTTGAGTATAATATGGGTTCATAAACTTTTCAGACCCCTTCAGTTTTTGATTTTTAATAAATTTGCAAAGATTTTACATATTGCAGTTTAGATAAAATAACTAGACTCAAGGCTCTATATTATTGTTTACGAATATCAACAGTAATCTTTTTCTACTTCTTTTGTCGTTATCTATTGATACTTTTGGTGTGTGCATTTTCTATAATAGGGAAATACAATAACTGGGACAAAGTGGATCCTGCTGAGCTCTTCAGTAAAGCACCGACTGAGAAGAAAGAGGCCAACCCTAAACTCAGCATGGTCAAATTTCTACAGGTAGCTTTTCCTTTTCCTGAAACTCTAAAGAATGTTTTCAACTGTACAAAGTACCAAAACTTTTGGCAAGAGTAGGGCTGGGTGAGTTTTTTAAATTTTTTTTATTATAAAAAATGCATTTAATTGCAAACTTAGTACTTAATCTTTTTTATTTTTATAACTAAAAATGACGTATTTTGGGAACAAAATATATTAATTTAAATTAAATTATCGAGCAGTTTTTTTTATTTAAACAGTACTGTATTGCTGGCGGTTTGTGAGCAAACCAATATATTGTAATACATATTATGTGTCAGAGAAATACCTTTGAGAAGCTCGATATTATATTTGTCACATCACCCACCCCTAAGCTTTAACCTTTAACCGTCTAGTACCAGGTTCCAGTTGTAGGGTTTTTGGTACCTGATCAGTATTCGTACTCACAGGAATCAGCGTTACTTTAGGGGCGTGGCTAAAGGCACTATATTGCTGAAAGATATGCTTCAGTGGTGTGATGTTTGTGCCATGAAAAGTTACACTAGTTACACTAGTTTTATCTTTCCACCTGAATAAATGTTATTAGAATTGTACCAGCATAAAAATATTTTCACAGCACAAATAAAAATCTTATTTTTTTAATCATATAGTGTGCAATTTTACAGGGTTTTATAATGTTATCTTCATTTTGCGGTGTATTTATCATGTTAATTTTAATTTCGTCAGACAAAGGTATGTATAAATATGTGTAAGGTTTTCTGTTAAGTCCATTTAATTTTCCATAATCTTTGTTTACTGTAGTGCCTGAACGTCCACTCTGGGATCACCAAAGTAAATTTTTAAACGGGTGACAAATTAAAGGAACAATAACAGTTCTGTTATCCTGGTGGAGCGTTTATTTACTTTCGCTGGCATGATTTATCTCCACTTGTTCCCTTAGAATAAAATATCACTACAAATCAATCTAAAGTTCCTCTGACTGATCAGCTTTATCCTATTATGAAATGTTTATATGCCGATGGGCGTGGTCTCTTCCGGGATGAGTCCGCCCTGAATGGGCTGATGAGGATGAGAATGATGTAAATCATATGCTGTGACCTTCACACTCACCAGATCGAAACACTTACAGAGGGCCACTTGAAGGGAGAGACTGTACCTCAGATAACCTCCACAGAAGTCACTGGCTATACAGAAGCATTTCACAGAACAGTCGCTGTCACTGCCGTCGCTCATTGTGACCTTTCTACTCACCTTTCCAGTTGGTGGAAAATTGGAAAGGCGCTTTTGTTTCATGTTTGGGCTGTTTTTTGAATAATATAATATAATATAACTCCTTTAATCTTTTGTAGGTTGAAGCCAAAGGTTGTGACTATGTTGTCTTGTGGCTGGATTGTGATAAAGAAGGAGAGAACATCTGTTTTGAGGTAAGTCTCTGTCCAGTATAGTTGATGAGAATCTCACTGGTTATGTAGCAAGTACACATTGTTAAATTTTTTTTTTGTGTGTGTGATTTAGGTCTTGGACGCCATCCGGCCGGTGATGAATAAACCTTACAGTAACGAGCGCACTGTGTACCGGGCCAAATTCAGCTCTATCACGGACACAGACATCTGTAATGCCATGAACCGGCTGGGAGAACCCAATAAGAACGAAGCTCTGTCTGTGGACGCTCGGCAGGAACTGGACCTTCGGATCGGCTGTGCTTTCACACGGTACACGGGCATACGCTGGTGTGCTAGGAGGAGTAGAATTGCACTTTTCTGTAATCTGACTTTGGGTTTTACTGTTTAGTCATTTATGTGGTTTATATATACATGCTATATGTTGGAATATCATGGTCCTTTAAAATATGACCTTGACCTTATGCTATATACTTTTAATGCCAGGACTTCTTCAGAGGTGCCAACGTCTACAGTTTAGCAGTAGCATTTAAAATTTTTAACCTTTAAGATCTTATGAGCCAGTAGAAACCAGTTGGGTGGGCTCGTCGATAAAAATTATCTTTTCCACAACATATGTTGTTGGAAAATTCTGTTTTTCATTTCTGCTTGCTAGGATTTTTTTGTTAGCAATATTCCTTGTTGTTCATTCAGTCCTCATTCTTAATCCACTCTCATTCCTTCATTCAGGTTCCAGACCAAGTATTTTCAGGGAAAATACGGAAATCTGGACTCCTCTCTGATCTCGTTCGGCCCGTGCCAGACACCGACGCTGGGGTTCTGTGTGGAGCGCCATGACAAGATCCAGTCCTTCAAACCTGAGACCTACTGGGTCATCCAGGCCAAGGTCACACTTCCCTGTAACAAGGACACACGGTGTCGATGACGCAGAGATGGATAATGCCATTCAATCAACTCATGGGTTGTTTTGTTTTGTTTTTAAACGCAGGTGTTTAAAGGGAAGGAGAGTCCCATCACTTTGGATTGGGATCGCGTGCGAGTTTTTGACCGAGAAATCGGGCAGATGTTTGTCAACATGGCAAAGTCAGCAAGAGAAGCCCTGGTGTGTCCTCAGTCTCCTCACCGCCTTTGAATGTCCATGCAATAGAGTATCCTATGCAGTAAGACAACTGTCTCGTTTCTCAGGTTGAGTCGGTCAGTAAGAAAGAGAAAGCCAAGCAGAGACCTCTGGCGCTGAACACAGTGGAGATGTTGAGGGTGGCTAGTTCTGCGTTGGGTAAGAAGCTTCTTTCAGTAAGACCACCTTCCATCACAAACTTATTTAAGCTGCACTATGTAAGTTTTTTTGGTAACATGAGTCAACTTGGAAATCTAATCGAAGTTCACTACCAGAGCTGTTGGATTGGATTTGGTGTAAGTTTTCAGACACATGCATTGTATGTCATCATGGGTTCATCATACATCATCGTGGCACAATCTTAGACACATGCAGTTTACGAATGCATGCTTTGTGTTTGTATGTTGTATAAATTAATGTATATACAAGGGGAAATAATATCATATCCATATCCAACTATCATATCCATACAAGCAAATATTGTATATGTGTGTGTGTGTTTTTTTTTATTTTATTTTTTTTTATAATTGTTTGCTGAGGTTTGTTTGAGGTCTGTTGTTGCCTACATTACCTATCTATCTTTGAGTGAATCACTTTTCTTAAAACTTAAATAACCAAAATACAGGCAGGCACACAGAACACGCACCACTGATCAGCCAGTCAGCCAACATTAGCTAGATAACTAGCTAAAACAGCTGCTAATTAGTGAACAATTTAAATGTGTTATTTGTTCAAAAATCTTATGTATGGCAGGCTTTCTAGGCTCCCCAGCTGTTTCTTCTCTGTTTTCTTTTATAGTAATTTCTCTCTTTTATTACAGTATTTCTAGAGTGACATACGAGCATCATGTTTAGAGGATTTTGACCCTAACTCATTAAACATGATTTATATATGTGCAGCTTCAATACAATTTCAAGCATGTTTCTGTTGTTTTGTGTTTGTGTGCGTGCGTGCGTGCGTGCGTGTGTGTGTGTGTGTGTGTGTGTGTGTGTGTAGGGATGGGTCCACAGCACACCATGCAGGTAGCCGAGCGCTTGTACACCCAGGGCTACATCAGCTACCCTCGCACTGAGACCACCCACTACCCTGAGAACTTTGACCTCAAGGGGACGCTAAGGCAGCAGGCCAACAGCTCTTACTGGGCTGAGACGGTGAGGTTTATCAGGGGCATCCTAAAATGTGCCGAAACAAAATTCCCTCCCACTTACCTTACTGTCAAGAGGATAAAACAGTAATCAAACTGTCCTGACATGCTGTCTACTATCAAAAGAACGACTCCATAAACTGTATATAAAGCAGAGTTTCACACTGAGCTACAGTCTTGTTCATTTTTTGTCATTTTGTCAATGACGTGCATGTGAAAACAGGTTCGAGCTCTAATCGCTGAGGGCATTAACCGACCCAGGAAAGGTGTAGATGCAGGAGATCATCCTCCCATCACCCCGATGAGGGCTGCCACTGAGAGCGAGCTCGGTACGGATCCACACATACAGTATACATACATATTGTGTGTCATTCAGGAATGTTATTAGCCTGAACTGACTCTTGTACTAGTGTTGAATTTTCCATGCTCTCTGTGCAGGAAGTGATGGGTGGCGTTTGTACGAGTACATCACACGTCACTTCATAGCCACCGTCAGTCATGACTGCAAGTACCTGCAGACCACTATCGCTTTCCAAATAGGCACTGAGGGATTCTCCTGTACCGGCAAAACTCTTCTTTCTGCAGGTGCGTGTACCCATGCGTGCTGTTTGTGAACCGTTTCTGTCATGGCCGGTTCGCAATAGTGTGATGTTAGCTTCTTTAGTTTTGCATTGGATACACAAGGTGGAAACCTATCTCATCCAAAATCTTTGCCGCAAACCAAGTCCACTTCATTAGTGATGTCACTTAGATGTTCTGATGTGCTTTAGGACACAGTATGACTTACTGTAATCTAGAAACCTGAACAAATCTTTACTGTGGGTGGCCATCTTTAACGCAGTTTGGTATCATTCCATCCCAAGCCAAAAGACTGAACACAGAATTGTACCAGCAACTAATTTGCTAATGATCTTCTGTCTTATTTGTCTCGGTAATGATTTTATTCAATTTGAACAGTGATAAAATCTTACACGCTGTCGATTTAACATTTTCTCTCCTCCAGGTTTTACAGAGGTGATGCCGTGGCAGGGCATTGCTCTCGAGGAGGCTTTGCCGTCATGTGAGAAAGGAGACGTGTTTACAGTCGATGAGATTAAGCTGCTGGAGAAGCAGACGAGCCCACCCGACTACCTCACCGAGGCTGAGCTCATCACCCTCATGGAGAAACATGGCATCGGTGAGAGACCAGGGACAGATTTGACCTGCTGCTGTCCATTATAAAGACTGTCCTCTGATCATGGCAGAACTCTTCTTGTCTTCCTTTTAAGGTCTCACTAAAAAAAAAAAAGATCTGTTTTCACATGTTTGATTTAAAAGATAGGAAAATCTGCCAAGTATTGAAATACATTCACCAGCCATTTTAATAGGAACACCTGCTCAATCATTCAATTATCCAATCAGCCAAACAAACAAACAAACAAAAACACATCCAGTGAGCGGCAGCTCTGTGTGTGTGGATGTATTTTGCTTTTCATCCTGTTCTGTTCACACTCTGCAGTGTTGTGTGTGGAAAAACCCCGGAGATCAGCAGCTTCTGAAATACTCAAACCAGTCCATCTGGCTCCTTCAACCATGCCAAGTCACTGAGATCACATTATTTCATCTTTCTGATGTTTGATATGAACAGTAACTGAAGCTCTTGACCTGTGTCGACATGACTTTATACACTGTGCTGCTGCCAAATGGTTGACAGATTGGATAATTACAGGAATGAGTAAATGTACAGAGCAGGTTCCTAGTAAAGTGGGCCGTGAGGACATGTCACGCTTTGCGACGATCGCTAGTCCTTTGTGACAGACTCCGCCATTTGGATCAGCATATCATTGTTTGTCATTGTTGTTTTTTCCTTTTAATTCCATTCCTTCTTCAGGTACTGATGCTAGCATCCCTGTTCACATCAATAACATCTGTCAGAGGAATTATGTAACCGTGGAGAACGGACGCAAACTCAAACCCACCAATCTGGGAATTGTCCTGGTTCACGGCTACTACAAGATAGGTGAGTGAGGAATGAGTTGGTGGTATGAAGATGCTTCCTGCTTCAGTAGCTGTCATTTTGTGTATGTGTATGTGTTTATATTTCTGTGTTGTGTTGTGTATGGGTAGTGATGCGACATGTCTGCTTCGGAGGACCATTGAGACTTTGTTAGTGTTATTAGATGCATAACACTCTTGTAAAGAGAGAGAATACACACTATTACAAAGGTGAAAACTAACTTAAAGATGTAATACGGAATAAAACGACAACAAACAAACCCATCAACACCATCAATTACTTGTGTGTGCGTGTATTTTATTGTTGTCAGAAGTCTATAAATATAGTCTATAGTCTATCTAATATTTCTTATTATAACCTCATTATAAATCAAATAATGTTGTTCAATTATTTATCGTTTTTCAGTGAGTTTACACAATCAAGCTTTGTTTTTATTCTAATTTTACAAATAAAGAAATAAATGCTTAGAATTAGTGTAAAAACGTCTAGAAATATTTTTAAGGTTTAATATTATAGTAGAAAATACTAGAATACATTCAAAATAGTTTGATATTCTTTGATATCTCAAGACTTCTTTTTGATCGGTGTGTGTGTGTGTGTGTGTGTGCGTGTGTGTGTGTGTGTGGTAGATGCGGAGTTGGTATTGCCCACTATACGCAGTGCGGTGGAGAAGCAGCTGACTCTTATTGCTCTGGGCAAAGCGAACTTCCACCAGGTACTGCAGCACACACTGGACATCTTTAAGAGGAAGTTCCACTACTTTGTCGATTCCATCGCTGGTAAGTGACTTTAACTGGATTTGTGTCTCAAAATGGATTTGGTATTACAGAATCGATTGCTAAATAATACAGTGCTGCATTGATTATCAAACATGGTGGTGAGTTTGAGTTCATATTAGTGTCATGTTAGCATTTTTTTTTTTTTTTTTTGGCCCTAAGGCCACATAAAACGATTTCACGCTGCTGTTTTAAAAAGCCAGTATGGAAGTTTAAAATCCAACATCTTTTTGGTCTGTTGTTAACTATGACTTGAGGAATGGCAACATCAGTTAGTTAGCACTGAAACTCCTCGTTAGTATAGTGGGCAGTATCTCCGCCTGTCACGTGGAAGACCGGGGTTCGATTCTCCAACGGGGAGGCACACATTATGGGGCAGTCGTGGCCTAATAGTCTGAGAGTCGGAGGTGAACCCGAAGGTCGTGGGTTCGAGTCTCGGGTCCGGCAAGGCTTGTTGGGGGATCGGTCTGTTGGAGGATACCACGACTGAGGTGAGACCCTTGAGCAAGGCACCGATCCCCCAACTGCTCCCCGGGCGCCGCAGCTAAAATGGCNGGCTGCCCACTGCTCCAGGTGTGTGTTCACTACTGTGTGTGTGCACTTGGATGGGTTAAATGCAGAGCACAAATTCCAAGTATGGGACCATACTTGGCCACAAAGTCACTTCAGAGCCACAATTTGTCCAATAAGCTTAATTAATATCTGTAGTGTAGCTTTTTTTTTTTTTCCTTTAGATCATTGCATCAGGCTCCTTTTTACCCAGCTATTTGGCTTTTAAGTAAATTTTACTTATAAAACACATTTAACACAATGTCCATTGACCAAAGTGCTGTACAGCCCACTATATAAACAAGTATTTCCCACCAGTTACTGGTCTCAAATGTTTTAGACAATAACATTTGCAAACATTCATATACACACACACACACACACACACACACACACACAATATGGATTCATGAAAATATGTTTCAAACATTGTTTCGGGACATCACTATTTCTGACTGTTTTATTTATGCGGCAAAAACGCATCAAACCACACTAACAGCCATACACACAATTCAAATTACATTTCCTTTTCAATGCTTTTTAAGGTAGACTGTAATTTAGCAACGAAAGTAAATAAATCGGTGTAATAGATGTACAAAATAATAAATCTGTGACTCATATTATACTATTTAAGGATGTAACAACTCTTAAAATAAAGCCATGTGGATGAGCTGAAATCCTTGATTCTGAAACTGAGAGTGCACAGCATGGCACGGGAGATCCTTATAGCTTAATGATGGATGTAGGATGCGATGTCTACAGCAGCATCTGGGACTTTTTATGCAGAGTTGAAGTCCAAGCAGAGTAGCATCCCAAAACGAGTGTGGATCAGCCTCTTTGAGCAGCCATGAACCGCTGATCCGACTCCGACCCAGCTGAGTGGGATTGGATAGTGATGTGCAACCCGCGGATTCGAGAGTGCTCTTCGATACACTGCTGGTTATAACGGAATTCACTATGGCTCACTGCAAGGATTGTATTTCAATTTTATTTAGCTTTAAATGACAGCAAAAGTGAGGAGGAATTCCTACAGGAGGAACTGCTTTGGGATTGGATGGGAATGGGATTAAAATCTTCCCTTCATTCAAAGTGATATCAGGAATTGCCTGTAGAATAGGCTTCATCTACTTGGAAATATTTTCAGATGAACAAAGTTTAACAAAGCTAAACACATTTAGCTGCT
>JAKKZN010000024.1:13314510-13324510 GCA_033441825.1 Pangasius elongatus
ATTTATGCCAAAAATTACAAGCTGTTTGAAGAGTACACGCTTTAATGGGAAACTGCACAGGAACACTCGCTCACTGATGCACAATCCAACCGTAAATCAGTGGAAAAACAGAAAGGGTAGAGGAGTCAAAAATAAACGCTGAGCCACAAATAGAAAAGCCAAGTGGTCAGGGGAGTGGAGGTGGACCTAGGGGAGGAGTAAAGGGGACAAAACAAGGGAGGAAGGATAGAAGAGAGAGGAGGGATGTTTTCTTATCACTTATTTCCTACACCCTGATTTGACAAGAACGCAGCCAATGAAAAGAGGCGAAAACAGCACCTAGCTACTGCGGCCAAGACTGCAGAGGGCTGTCTCTATGCCTGCCAGGCAGCTTTACCTCAGCCACACACACACACACACACACACACACACACACACACACACACACACACACACAGGAGGGTTGTGCTTGTTTTCATAATCAAAGACAGGAAGCAAGACAGACGGAGAGAGAGAAAAAGGAAATAAGATCACTTGTATGTTTTAGTGTGATAAATCATATCTTATGAGAGTGTGAACCTTCTCTCTCTCTCTCGCTCTCTCTCTCGCTCTCTCTCTCGCTCTCTCTCTCGCTCTCTCTCTCGCTCTCTCTCTCGCTGGGCTCAAGGCATTATGTAAGTATATAAAACACTTGAGCATGTGCTGTTACAGGAAAATAATCAATGACTAGTAGCTGTGATGTGGTAAACTTGCTTTATTTTTCCTCTAACAGCACATCCTGAAGTGTTTTATTCCTCTTGTATCTCAGCAATATGCCAATGATTACAGTTATCGCTTTATTAATTAAAGCCACATTGTACTTTTGATCCTTTTACAATTACATTCAAGGTCGCAGAATGTCCGCAAGACAAGTTAGTTCCTGTTATCACTTATGTTACAGCAGCTATAAACAGTCCTTCCTTCACTGGTCTCTCTTTTTCAAAGATAAGACAAACTACGCAGACTCCTTCCAAAAATATCATACAAACATATCAGAATGAGCAGATTAAGAGAAACCTGTGATTTGAATTACGGCCGGAACTACAGACAGTGCTGCCGAAAATTTCAACACCTTCTGACCAATCAGAATTGAGAATTCAACATCGCTGTGGTATCTTGATCACACTTTGATCTGTCTAAAACAAACAAACAAAAATAGGAACAACCCGTTTCGGCTGTAAAAGCTGTGTATAGATCACACACTACTGTATACTCCACAGTCACTGCGCAACACTGCAGCCGCGTTCAGAGCAAGGCCGCGTGGAACATTACTCCTGCGAGGAAGCTTTCCACCAAGGCATAAATTATAAATTAAACGTTCGCAAGGATTCACATGAGTACACGAGAGAGAGAGAGAGAGAGAGAGAGAGAGAGAGAGAGAGAGAGAGACGCACATTATGAAAAATGAGTGTGTCTACAGCTGAGCATACACTAATATGGATGCATTTTTTTAAGGTTTTATGTTCAAATTAGCATTTCTTTGCATCATTTGAAAAAAAGTTTTTCTTGTCCACACTGAGGAAAATTTCTAGACTACACACACACACACACACACACACACACACACACACACACACACACACGGAGAGAGAGAAAGTTACCAGAACCAGGAAGCTGCCATTTACACAGTTCCCAAAGTTTATGTTATAAATGTTAATGAAGATGGAGAAGTTACATAGAAAACAATAAAACTAGTAAAAACAAGAAAATTTACAGTCAGGTCAATATTTTAGTAAATTGTGTCACTGTCTACAATCCATTGTGGTGGTGTACAGAGGCAAACTTGTGTCACAAGTATTTGGACAGCGACACGATTTTGGTAATTTGGCCTCTGTACACCACCACAATGGATTTGAAATGAAGGAATCAAGATGGGACTGAAGTGTAGATTTTCTGCTTTAAGCTTCAAGGGGTTTATTGCATTAACTGTTTAGGAATTACAGCCATTCGGAAGTTCCTCCATTTTCACAGGCTCAAAAATAATTGGGCAAACTAGCAATTATAAATAAAAGGATTATTTTAGTCTACACTTTAATCACATCTTGATTGCTTCCTTTCAAATCCATTGTGGTGGTAGCAAACTTACAGAGGTAAAATTAAGAAAAGTGTGTCACTGGATAAATACTTTTGGACCTGACTGTATATAATCCACCATCAAGCTGTGTTTTCGCACTTGCCACTGCCACTCAGCAGTTCCTGACTGCATTTTATTCTCTTTAATTGTGGAAATGCCCATCCTCCTGTTTTTTTTTTTTTTAAATCTGTTAGTTCTGGATGGTTGAATCACTCAGCCATTAGGTGACCCTAATTGGTCACCTGCCAGTTCCCACAAGCTCTACGGCAGCTACCGGGAAGATGAAGGCCTCCTTCCTCCGCAAAACCGCAAAACCGACATTCTCTGTTCTGAAGACTTTTCTGTGGCGGAAAACTTAAAGTTACATTTTTACATACTGGAGACTCCTTCCAAAAATATCATATAGACATCTCCATGTCAACAACTGTATGGTTTTTCTTTGTTAAATAACACATTATTTAATCCATTTAGAATACACAGAGTCTTCTGGACCTGACTGTATATAATCAGTAAGTAACCAGGACTAGAAACTCAGAGGTCAGCTGAACAACAGTGAACACTAAGTACCTGTAGTGTTTATATTGTACACAGCTCTGTTCAAGTCTAACAGTGAACACACGCCGTAACGTGAGATGCAGCTTTGTTAGCATCAGCACTAACGATGTAGCTCCTGTTTAATTAGCTGTAATGAATAATTATTTAGCGACGATTTAATTTCAACAATAATCCTCAAAACCAATCGGACCATTCATGCCGCTTGATAATAGCGGTCCCGAAAGCAACTCGTTTAAGACGTTGCCATGGTGATAAACTGGCACTGCCCCCTTGTTAGTGTAACAGGGTTATTAGAGGACAAATTATTTAATTTACACAACATCTGCCTCCAGCGTCCTGTCTGTCCGAGTCAGACTCGGCCTTGTTCACGCAGAGTGTGACTGATCCATATACAGAGAGAGAGAGAGAGAGAGAGAGAGAGAGAGAGAGAGAGAGAGAGAGAGAGAGATACAAGGAAAGGAGAGAGGAGATACAAGGAGAAAGAAGCAGAGAGAGGCAGAAGGAAAGAGATAGAGAACAATATACAAGAAAAGTTATAAGGTAAGGGAGTATAAGACACAGCGAGGGACAAAGGGTAAGAGAGACAAAGATCGATATATAAAAAAAGATACACGGAGAGAGACAGAGAGAAAAACAGAGAGACAGTTACAGTAATAAAGAGAGAGTAAGATAAGAGAGATGTAGAAAGAGAGGGACAGGGAAAGACAGTCAGAAAAAGAGACAAAGAGAAACAGAGAGATGGTGAGAGAGACTATGAGAGAGAGACAAAATCAGAGAGAAAGAGACACAGAAAGAGAGAGGGAGAGGCAGTGAGAGAGTTGGAGAGAGAAAGTCACAGAGAAAGAGAGACAGAAAATGAGATGTAGAAAGAGAGAGACAGGGAAAGAGTCAGAAAAAGAGACAGAGAGAGACTATGACAGAGACAAAATCAGAGAAAGAGAGAGTGAGAGAGAGAGAGGCAGTGAGAGATGAGAGAGAAAGATGAGATACAAGGAGAGAGGCAGAGAGAGAGAGAGAGAGAGAGAGAGAGAGAGAGAGAGAGAGAGAGAGACACACATGCACACAGAGAACAATTAAGACATAAAACAAAAGATCCAAGGATGCAAGAAGACAGAAACAAAGAGAGACAGACATAATGAGAGAGAAAGGAAAAGAGAGAGAAAGACAGACAGACAGAAGGATACAGGACAGACAGACAGATAGAGAGATAGAGCCAGACCGCACACATTACAGAAAGACAGAGAGATTGTGTGCATCAAAGAATAAACAGAGTTTAAAGAGAGGTGATGGCTCAGTAACTCACTGACTTCTACAGGCCTTCACCTGCTTACACTGAGACTAACTGTGTGTGTGTGTGTGTGTGTGTGTGTGTGTGTGTGTGCGCACACGCTCGCCTAGTTAAGCCGCCGAAACCATTTACACACTCTGAGTACTGTTACTAGTCGTAATAGTTACATATTCAAATGTTTAATGCCTAACGTTACTCGATCATTTCAGCTAAATGGCTTCATTAGTAAATATTTCACTGAATATTACATTTCAGAAGCAACAGCCCCAGAGTCTCGTAAAGGCAGTGTGTACGCCTCAGGTGTGCAGTCTCATCTGAGTGTGTCACACACACACACACACACACACACACACATGGAATAGTGTCACGTCGAGGTCCAAGTCCAGAGGAAACAACCACACGAGGCGGACGTAGCCTTTCTTCTTCACGTACTGGTAGCGCACTGCGTCGTCTGCGATAGCGTCTGAACACACACGAGAGGAAAAACAGGAATTTATCATTCTTCAGGCGCAGAAAACTCACTCTCACTCGCTCACTACACACACACACACACACACACTTTAGGAAGATCATTTCGTGGTGATTATGGGACTGTTGATAGAACAAGGCCAAAATATTATTACAACATTTAAGGACATTTTACGGCTTATTAGTAACGGCAACTTATAATTATAATATAACATCATATAGGTTTGAGAACGAAAGCCCTACAAAAATGCTCACGTGTCACGTATTCTTAAAAATTATAGCATCTTTTTGTTGCACACTAGACAACGTGACAAAAATATCATCATGATTCACAAAGGGATGTGAACAATATGCACGATATGAAATATGCATAACGCTATACAGGTTTCTGAAGAAACGTCCAGTGATGTATTTTTTTTTCAAAACCTGTTTTGATTACACTTATTTAATATTAATATTTAATATTATATAAATAAATGTAATATTAATATTTAATAGCCACAAATATATATTTTATATTATTAAAAATATTATTAAATTTGTATATAAATTTATTTATTAAAATTAAATTTGTATACAAAATTTAAGAAATACATATTTAAAAAAACATTTAATTTGAAAACATTTTATTTATAAAAATGAATAAAAACTAATACTAAAAGAAGAAAAAATACAATTTCTATAAAAAAAAAAAAAAAAAGACATTATTCATCACAATATCAGTATCATTCGAGGCGACGCTCCATTTGCGTTTTGTTACATTTATTTGAAATTATAAAGACTCCTGAGTGCAGTGGATAGCGAAAACATTTGTATAAACGTAAATACAAATTACTCTGCCGAGCCTGAGACTGCGACCAAACTAACCCCCTACAAATTCTGACAAACCCAACTTGCTCCTGCTGAAGATGTTATTTTAGCAACACAGATATGGGTAAATACCTTCCAAGTAAACGTGAGCGGTTTGATTTTCTTCAGAGATGTAAATCTATAATTATATATTATTTAGATTATTAGAGTATTTACTGTGCGAGCATCGTACCAGCTTCATGCATGGTGGCTGGAGTCATAGCAGTGGAGGTGAAGGAGGCAGACACTCGACCTGTGGAGTAATGAGCCTGAAACACACACACACACACACACACACACACACACACACACACACACACACACACACACACAATGGTGGGGTTCCTAAGGATTGCATACAAATGACATTCTCATAACACTTGTAAAGAGTCTAGCAGCAGGAAGGGAAGTGTATGGGATGTTCTTAACATTACCACACAAACTCCTCAGTTTTATACAGCACTTTTAATAAACAAGCAGCTTTACGCAAATTCGGATTCCCTAACGTGCAATCTCATTTCCAGTCTTCAGCAGTCCAGTTTGGGTGAGCCTTTCCCCCTCTGTAGCTTCAGATTCCTGCTCTTGGCTGAAAGAAGTGAAACCCGATGCTGTCTTCTGCTGTTGTAGCCCATCTGCCTCAAGGTTCAACATGTCGTGAGATGCTTTTCTGCTCAGCACGGCTGTAAAGAGTGGTTATTTGAGCTGTCAGTCGGAACCAGTCTTGCCATTCTCCTTTGTCCTCTCTCATCTGCTGCTCACTGGATGTTTTTTGTTTTTCGCACCATGTGTGAAAATCCCTGATGATTATTGAAAGTACACAAACTGCAGCGCTTGACCTGTAGCTGCAGGATTTTATGCACTGTGCCGTTATAACTACATAAAAGAGCAGGTGTAAAGGTGTTAAAATGGTCAGTGAGCGCAGATTAGACATGGGCTTTTTAAATTTTATTTAATGCTTATGGACAAATCTAAGCTTTCTCAACTCTGCCCCTTTTTAAAAAGCCAATTCTTGAGGCGTATGGGGTTTCCGCAGAGGAGGTGAGGTCCTTTGGAGAAGGCATGTCAGTTTTCACAACATTTTTTTTTTTCCCATTTATTGCTCCTTGAATACCCTACATTTTTTTTTTTTTGGTGAATGACGGCTTCAACGATATGCAACTGCTGCAATTCAAACCATTTATTTTTTACTGCAGAAACCATCAAAATAAAACACTGGGCAACGCTGAGTGTGAAAGCTGTCCTCTTTTAGCTCTAACGGTTCCTTCCCTGTTAAAAATCCGTCCATGTTTCTTGTGTCTGAACAGCAGAGCCGTGTGCCCTCTGCATCCCAGTTCTGTGGAAAAATCCCGTGCCACGGAAACCTGCTTCGTTCTAGGAATTGCTTTTCCACTGCAGATGGACGTAACAAAAGCCAAGCCTGTCAGCGAGTGTTAGACACACAGCCGTCACACACACACACACACACACACACACACAGCTGCACGTTTCACCACCCGAAGAGCATCACACGCTGAGAGACCGAAGTAGCTGCACTCGTTCCACTTCATTTCCACAATAGCTACATATTCTATGCTCCGTATTAGGTTAGGATCTTTTATAGCACCACGTCTCAGAGGGCAGAGCTCACGTTGTGGCATCTAAGCCGAGCCGTTTGTGTAGCAGCGAGCTGAAGCCAGAGATTCCTGCCCCTGAACCGGCCAATTAAAGCAACAGCTCGGTGGAGAGGCTGAGCTTGCAGGGTTAATCTAGTTGAAAGAATGTGGGCAGATGTGCTAGAACCGGAGCTAATCTAAGAGCGAGGGAAGCAAGGCCGATGCACTGCACACACACACACACGCACACACACACACACACAGAGCACGGAGACCAAACACACTCCGCAGTACGGCTCACGATGAGTCATGTTCGGGGCACATCACGCTTCTGAAATGCAGTGTTCTTTTCACCGTGTCACTTTTAACATGACATGACACAGTGACTGATGTGTCACACTCGTGCTACCGTCACCTCCTCACTGCCTGGTAGTGTGTGGTGTGTGTGTGGTGTGTGTGAGGCTTGCTGCAAATCAGGAGAGGTGGTATCTTCTGCTCCAGTTGCTGTGTGATGGTGGCAGTGTCCAAGAGGCAGGATTCACCACAGAACACACACACACACACACACACACACACACACACACACACGCTTACTTTACAGAACAGCAGTGTCTGTAGGAGTTTCAGTAAAACACACAGTCCTACAATAAAGATGCCCCAATCAGAAAGGGACTATCGCAACCAGGCTCGTCCTGGCCTGGAACGCTGGATCGGCATCTGATCCGACATCTTTTCCAATCTTAGGAACGGACCTATTTCATCTTGGTTGTGTATGAACAGAGTAAAATCAGGTGCTGTGTGCGCAACTACAATATAACAGCAAACTCTGGACTCCAATCACAAGTCAGTTATAAAGAATAAAGGACTTGAAAGCCACTCTAAAAATTAAAAATAAAATAAAATAAATAATAAAAAATACACAGCCGTGAGAGTCTGAGTCACTGGTCCAAGTTACTGTTACAACGTGGATTAATTAATAACCCAAAATGGATTATTTTACCATAAACAGCACGTCCTGTCTGTTTTATTCCCTTATATACGACAACAATAAGCTAATCCTAACGATTTTTTTTTATTTATTAAAAAAATAATAATAATAAATAAGTGACATGCCATTCTTTATCACTTTGGAGTTACATTTAATGTTATGGAAAACAATAGGCTAGCTCCTTTTATTACAATAAGAAGAATATGCTAAAAATACCATACAATAAGTATAGGAAAGGATTCGATACAGTAAGGATATGATGATGATGATGATGATGATACGCTACAATAAGGATATGATGATGACGATGATGATGATACGCTAAAATAAGGATATGATGATGATGACGATGATGATGATACGCTACAATAAGGATATGATGATGATGATGATACGCTACAATAAGGATATGATGATGATGACGATGATGATGA
The DNA here is from genome assembly GCA_033441825.1 of Pangasius elongatus. Lineage (NCBI taxonomy): Eukaryota > Metazoa > Chordata > Actinopteri > Siluriformes > Pangasiidae > Pangasius > Pangasius elongatus. The sequence continues at coordinate 13,322,777 of JAKKZN010000024.1, forward strand.
TGATACGCTACAATAAGGATATGATGATGATGACGATGATGATGATACGCTACAATAAGGATATGATGATGATGACGATGATGATGATGATACGCTAAAATAAGGATATGATGATGACGATGATGATACGCTAAAATAAGGATATGATGATGATGATGATGATGATGATACGCTAAAATAAGGATATGATGATACGCTAAAATAAGGATATGATGATGATGATGATGATGATACTACGCTACAATAAGGATACACTAAGAATATGATAAGATAAGCTTTATCGATCCTGAAGGACGCTCTTGTGCCAGTTGCTCAATACAACAGAAAACAGCAAAGACAATGAAAAAAATCTAGGGAAAAAAAAAATAGAGAAGTACTACTATAAAACAAAAATACTGTAAAAAATATTCTTTTTTTCTGTACAAACTGTGCAGTGTAAGCAAAAAGAAGTCTAAGTACAATGCAATGTAACGTTGGTGTAGAAACATGAATGTAAATAAAAACGAAAACCAAAAAGTGTTTTTCCTCCTCACCAGCCTCTCTTTTTTTGTCTTCAAGTAAATAAGTCAAAAAATATGCAGCTTGCCTTGCTACTGACTTTAGCTTTTCTTCTGACACTGGAGACTCCTTCCATAAAGGTTAAATAAATATCTCCTCACAGAAAATCTCACCATAAATGTATCTAAGTGGAGAGTCTGCTGTACTGTACAAGTCCCTGTGCAAGTCCCTTCTGACCAATCAGAATCAAGAACTCAACAGAGATGTGGTATAAAACAAAAACAACAACAACGACGACATTTGTAGATATGACTATAAAACGTTGGCGATACTGAGCCCACTGAATGTGTGTTTATCAGGCAAAACTGTGGAATGGAATATCTGTATTAGATCTAAAATGTGAAACTGTAATAGCCACATCTTTCCCCGAAGCCCTGCAAACCTTTCTGCCCAAACCTGCATCATCCACTGAGCCAATCAGCTCTCATCAGCTCACCCAAGCTAATACACAAGCACAGAAAGAGAGATGAAAGATCGATTTCCTGAGAAAAGTCACAGACTGCCTGAGGGCTTTCTGCTCGGTGCACTCACCGCATTGAATTTGTCGGTTTTCTTGGCCTCGGGCTCCTTCATGGTAGAAGCCAGCAGCTCATCACCCTTATACTCCTTATAGAGCTCGGCCAGAGTCTCGCGTGTCTCCAGGTTGGTGCTCTTCAGGTGATATGCCGGGTCCTGCTTTGCTTTCTCCTCGTCTAGAGAACAGACAGACAGACAGAAGAACTGAGCGTGAACTCAAACTGCAGAACTAACAACTGGCTCAATTCTTCGATCAGAATTTGCGCGTTCGTTTTCTATAACAGCAAAACAGTCGGCACTTCTGGTTGCAGCATGAATCAAACCTTTATATTAAATGTGCTCCTTCTAATACGTTATTGCTATAGTAACAACTCGTACATGGCGGACGCTCCACATAACCTAAACCTAATAATAAACCGATAACATTTACGGAAGGAGTCTCCAGTGTCAGCACTGTAAGCGTCCCGACAAGGAAAAGTCTTCAGGACAGAGTTATTCACACGTTCTGGTTTCTCAGTCACATGACAAGCGGACAGACAGAGAGGCTGGTGAAGGAACGACTGTTTATAAAACATGTACGTAACAAGAACGAGCATCCGTCGCAGACGTCGCAGAACGTTAACTGTAAAGCACAGCGTAATGAAGTTAATGTCAGTGTTC
>JAKKZN010000024.1:13330800-13354356 GCA_033441825.1 Pangasius elongatus
AGCAAATGAATTATGAATTATAATAAATAAAATACCAGACTACTTTTACTGTAAAAATGTGCTTCTTGTTTGTGAGTGAACTGGTTTAACCATTTTCTTGGCTTTATAATTATAATAATAATAATAATACTGCTTTAAAAACTTTGCTAGAAATACTTTTTAAAGGAAACGTATGGATTTAATATTGCTTCATTAAAATGTATTATAAGACGCTATTTTATAAATATTACAGCACATTTGCCAAAGAATAGAAAAATTCAACGATTTACCATTTTAAATTAAAACTTTAAAGCTAGTTTTTAAAACCTGGCTTAGCAATTTAATAACAACAACAACAGTAATAATTTATATATGATATTTAATAATAATTTCTAACTTACTACTAAATTATTAGTAACTACTTATTAACTATTATTAAAGTTGTTATAGTTATTATTACATATACACCTAACTGATTGGTAACTGTGATCAAACGAGGTAAGTAATGGAAATAATTTCAGACGGACTAACTGCAGTGTTAATAAAACGAGGAAATGCGCTACTTGATTCCAAATGTTTCAAATCTTCATTTAAGTGTAACAGGTTTGGGTTTTGTGGGTGGAAAGTTCAGGAATAAAAACCTCCAATGGTTCTAATAATTAAATATAATGTACTCTTGCATTTTCCCCCCAATCTGGTCACTTGTCAGTTTCCAGCCACACCAGCCAGACCAGCCAAACTACTGCTCATGCCGCATCGCAGGGCAGAGCAACACACTCTGAGAAGAATGCTATCCGCCCTCTTCCGCATACATGAGCTCACAGAAGCCTACGATTGGCCGGCGTTGCCGTGATTGACAGGGGAGGTCGTCCCCTGGCATCGTCAGGATTCAAACTTGCAATCTCGTGAAGTTGGAGTGAACATTTTTTTTGTTGTGCTGGCTTAGGCTCAAAAATATATTTAAAAAAATATCTTGTGAAACTTGCGAAAAATCCAGATTACGAAATCTGCAAACTGGCTTTAGGGAATTTTGATTCAAAGCCAACTGACACATCAGGACAAATTAAAACCTCTCCGGTTTCACTACATAATAAAATATCAACATAAACGTCATTCAATTATACGGTAGCATTTAATCAGAATAATAAAATACACTGATATCTACAGGACCTGATGTAAATACTACAGGAATGTGTCATTTCTCCTTCTTCTTATTTTTCCTCTATCCTTTCTTTCAATTAATGTCTATCTAATTGGCTTATATTATCTTCATTTCACTGTGTGTGTGTATGTGCGCATGCATTACTGTCATGCTGTGAATGAAAAGAGAATAAAAAGTTATTAAATAAATACATTTTTAAAAAAAAAGTCGCTTCATGACTAATCTGAGTGACTGTACAGGCCCACTGGAGAAAACAGGATGTGCTGAGATGACTAAGTTAACTAGAGCCTAATTCAGGATCAGACAATGAAGCTGTTCACAGCACAACAGCTGGCACACCTGAAGCTTCCATGCCTCAAAACACAACTCTCGCCTTCCTGTTACATAACCTCACTTCCTCTCCAGTGTCCCGACCGCTCCCTCGGTGGAGCTTTAATGCCCTCTCCTGGTTCAACAGCGTCATTTCATCTCATTTCCCTTCTGCATTTCATGACATTTAACTACATCAGAGGTTAACTTTCGGTGAACATACCTGTCCTGAGATGGGGTCCGTTCCAAATTTCTTAATCCAGGGAACTATGCTCCTGCGGAGAGAAAGCACATGATTTACCTTCTGAGGTTTGAGCAGAACAAATACACCGGGTGTCCAAAAAGTCAGGAACCGAAGGGTCCAGTTAGTTATATATACAAATAATAAACACCAAATTAAAATGTAAAATTAAAATGTAGTTTTACTCTGATTGGTTCCTGACTTTATGGACACCTTGCATGTCAAAATCTCCATGAAACATTTCATTTATATCATTTTTTTTTAAAAAAACGGCACATATTACACACAACTGCACATATCTGCACTTTATGTGGGTATTTATACACTTTTTTTATCCCTTCATATATTTTTTTTATGTATATATTTTTCTTATATTTAATATTTTTCTATATTTTCTTTTGGAACAGTTGTAAAAAGCATTTCACTGCAAGTTGTACTGTGCATGGTTATGCGTGTGACAAAGAAAATTTGAATTTTTCCCAATTTTAACTGAAATATAGACGATTAGCCAAGACATGCTCCATGTCGGAAGACCCTGGAAGACCTCTGGTTACAAGATGCCAAGAAACTGATCCATGTGGTGGTGCTTTCTTGGGTCGCGACTACAGTAATGCTCTTCTCACTGCAACTTGTGCAAAATGGACCAGTGACAATATATATAAAAATAAAAAAAAAAAACACGAGATTATTTAAGACCAACGTTAGCGTCAGTCCACTGGCTGCCTGCTTCCTTTAGAATCGACTATAACTTTTTATTACTAGTTTTTAAATCTCTGAATGGTTTAGCACCATCATTTATCTCTGAACGCCTGATAAATGATGTTCCAAACTGAGCCTTAACATCACCTTGTGCTAGCCTTCCCCATACTCACGCGTGAATTTAAAAAGAGCGCTGAAGCAGCCCTGCGTTTCTGGAACACAATAACGTTAAACCAGCGTCCATCAAAAACAGCTAAAAAATTTATTCACTTTATTTTTAACTACTACTTTTTACTGTTTGCCATATTTTTATGTTAATTTTACATTTATATTATTTAAATTATTACAGATTTTTGTTGCATACATTTTTTTTAATTATTTTTAAATATATTCTAAATTGTTATTTTCTTCTTTCTGTCACTGCTATTATTTATTCCATTATTATTAACCTTTTTACTATTTTATTTCTGACTGCCTTTTGTTTCACTATTTCTCCGTTTTTATTTCATACTGTAAAGCATTCCAAGCTGTATTTTAAATATATGAAAGCTATATAAACAAAGTTCATCATCATTATTTTATTTTATTATTATGAAGTTAGCTTCTTTAATGTTGCACTGGAGCTATGAGACTAATGTTGCTCACAAGTAATGGAAGCTTGAAGGCCAGCAGTTTAGCATTTATGTTACTATATATATAGCAAAAAAAATTTAATCTCTTTAAATGTACAGTGCCTTCAAACTTTAAGCCACGCCCCCTGATGCTGATGTGGAGTGGCACCATTCTCTGTGCTGAGGAAAAAAAAACTGATTTAACATGGAGCTCTGGCTGTTATTCTTTTGTTCATTTTTATAGACGGTAACTCCGACACAGTTCAAGGTGACGCAAGTGTGTGATGATGATGATGATGATGATGCTTGCACAATGCTAAACTGTTGGCCATAAGCTTCCATTACTGTCATTACTACTCATAGCTCCAGTACAAAAGAGGAAACTTTGGAGGCGGACACGTCTTGGCTACATTTGGAGTAAACAGAATATTATCTAAATGAAGAGCTTGACGACTTCACGTTTAAAGTAGTAATTTATAAATCAAGTAATTTTAATGAGGTGAAAAAAAAAAAAGAACCTGATAGACTCACATGAGGTCAAACACCACACCTTCTTCAGTGCACATCGGATACTCGAACGGCTGAAGAGACAAACTACAGGGACGTAAACACCAGCATGATTAATATTAATGGTTAATAGCGATTCATTTTTTATGCAATTTGATTCAAGAACTGTCACTTAAAATAAAGTGCCACTATTCCCCAATGATGTTATACCACATGATCTAAAGCACCTGAAGCCCGACAAAGAAAATAAAAAAAAAAGAGCAAAACAACGTCAGAAAGCTGAGAGTGAAATACCTGCTTATAGCGAGAAGAAACAAAACCTGCCTTAAATTAATGATTAATATTGCATTCTGAATGTTAAATTCTCAATTACTGAGCAAACAATGACTAAATGTATGAAGTAAACGAACAGGGCAAGTGAGCCATGGAAGCGCGTTAACCAAGACTCGTTTGAGTTGCTCTCAGCAGAGGAACAGAAACACAGCAAATTATTTAAGCAGCTGTTAATATCGCCATTTCCTTTCGGCTTAAAAGTACATGTCGCACTCTCGGCAGGCTGGTACGTTTTATACTAAATAACTTATTTTTCCTTAATATCCAAATATCCAAAACTGCTCAAAGTGTCATATGGGGGCGAGAGATCAAGAAATCAATTCTACATGTTTCCTGTTTCATCAAGAATTGTGCAGCCTTATGTACTGTAATTCCACACAATATTGTATTGCTTAGGTTGTGGCTAGATGCTCATTTATCATTCTTTAGCTACATATAGGATAAATACATGTGTTACATAGACAATATATTTTTTCTTATTGGGTGGCTTAAATAGAGATCATATATTTAGAAAGAACTTTGATTATTGACTGATGCACACAAACCGTTAATTACTTACGTATCTTTAAAGACAACAGTTAAAATATTGCGCACACACACACACACACACACACACACACACACACACACACATAAAAACAGATCCATTTTGCGGTTAATAGATTATTTTCTACATGTAAAAATTTTGAGTATGAGATTTATGCACGGTGTCTGCTAAGTTAAATTTAATACTTCTTTAAGCTTTTTAATGCCACTTTGAATATGAAAGCCTAAATACATAACATAAAACTGACATTTCCATGTATTTAGAGTAAGAATAAATAGTAATAGCAATAATAATAATGATGGAAGCCTTGACCACTGCTGGCCATGACAACCCTAACACCTTGTACTAACAGCGAGCAATGGCAGTCAGTCTGTGTGAAGCTACATGACCCTTAATCCAAATGTTAGAAGGAGTGGGAGAACTATGTAGTTCATGATGTATGCTTTATGAGAACTATCACTTAAGTGTCATGCAATAATTATTACATTTCCTAATTATATATGTTAAGGAGCTCCAATATGTGACCCTTCATATAAAAAACATCATTTGTGAATGTTAGATACACAAGTCTTAGCGGTTTTATTGCGTAAGGTGCCATAATCATGCAAACAAACAAAACAAACAAAGTTTAACATTGCATCTAAAATGGCCTCCTTATTATAAATACCGAGAATCTTTAGATTATTATTAAAATAATAATTAATAAGGTCTTAAAAGGTGCATTAGGTATCATTAGTCTTTTTTTCTCTCCTAGATTAGGTCACTAATGGTTAGGTGAGTTCAACATCTGAATGATTTGCACCCATGTTCACAAAGCCGCACCCCAAGGATCCGACACGGCCCATATACTTCTATTGAATAACTGAGAGGAGGTGCATCCGAACACAAACAAGCCTTCCGGACTGGAGGTGAGACTTCCAAATGAGTTCTCTCAGCAGCTATCTCAGCGACTATTGCATCTTTAAATTGTAAAAGGTACTTTTAGCCAAATCAGAACTTTTAAGGAGCCATGGACAACCTGATTTTTTTTTTTAAGATTCAGATGAGAATTTGACATTAAATCATCTGCTAAAATTTGATGTTTTGTTGTATAATACAATAACAGCAATCTCAGAACACCACCAAACTCACCTGCAATGGTCAAAGGGCAATCTCCTGAAATTGGCCTGGGGAATTTCTGTAAAATAAACCGAGGAAAATTACTGACTCAAGCAACCATACCTGATTATTGTTATTGTTTTTAAAGATGCACCTTCCATGTACATACCTGCCTTCTTCCCTCCATAGAAATTAGTGTACTCTGCACAGGTGATGTACCTGAGAATAAAAACAACCCAGTAACTTAACCAAGAAACATTCGTATTCAAAGATATTTATTCTACCTTTAATGTATTTAAAAAAAAATGAGTTCTACGTTTAATGAATTGTTGACCAATTCAAATTTAAATGCACAGCTAGCGAAATAGCAGTTAGCTTAAAAAAAACGCGTAAATAACGCGTAAATAAATTAGCAAAACAAGATTGTTAATCTAAACTTACATCTTATCTTTTTGGTGCTGACGTTTCCCCATTTTTAGGACAATATGCACAAAATCTAACAAACAAATGCACAATTTCTTAGGGTAAAATAAAGTCAAACACACTCCACTTCCGGAACTAATAGTTTGCAAGCTGTTCGACGGTTAAATGTGTCCGTGTGGAACAGCGTTGTGTTGCTTTTCGTTCTCCTTTGTTTCTTTCTTATTTATTTATTTATTTATTTATTTACCTACCCCCTTTATTTCAGAAAGGTTGAAATAAAAAGAAAGTGGCAGCACGTTGTCTTTTTCCATTCGTGAAGAAAAGTGGACTGCATATCTAATCAGAATCGTCAAAAACAGGGTTTAATTAGCATTAGCTAAGCGATAAAGACGCTCGACAGTATGTGAATATTGACCAAAATGACTGTAAATAAAACACAAACAAAATTATCGTTACCAGACAAATAAAGTATATGTTTACAAAGGAAATCATGTTTGTCATGGCAGGGACTTCAGTGCAAATTTTTGTCTCCCATGTTTACTCAGGGCTCTAGGAACTATCCACATCCTTCCCCTATTTCCAGCAAGTCTATGTTAAGTATTTTGTTGTTGAAATAAAAATATAGTTGATATAAAAAAAAGTAATGGGTCTTAATGTTTTAACAGGTGACCAGTGACTGATTTCAAGGATCTATAGCAGTTTAGTGGTGTCTAATGGTGGCCTGTGGTCATAAGCTGTGGTGACCCATTGGTTTTTAATTACAAATGGAAATGATTGCAGGCGCCAGGCTGTCTGTAAGGGAATAAAAAAAAGCAGTGATATAAAGCCTACAAGGTTATCTAGATACAACCGGTATTTCATTTAATTATATACAACAACTTTAATGATTAATGACACACGGAATATATCCTGTAAATGTAACTGATCTGAGAATTATTGGACACTTAGAAATCATTAACCATTACTGAATGTAATGAAAACTATTAGGCCATTAAGAAATTAAATAATATTTTCTATTTTTAGCATGGTGGAGCAGTGCGTACGGCCTCACAGCTCCAGGGTGCCCAGTTTGATCCTGAGCTCAAGTCAAATCAAGTCAAGTGGCTTTATTATAATTTCAACCATATGCAGCTAGTTAGTACACAGTGAAAAATTGAAACAATGCTCCTCCAGGACCATGGTGCTACATAGAACAACACAGACCTATAAGATACTACATATTTTTACATAAAGTGCACATGCAGACATGTGAAAACAGCACAAGACAATACACGTGATAGTACAATGACTACCAGGTTACTACTCAGGTTACTGCCTGTGTGGAGTTTTGCATGTTCTCCCCGTGTCCGTGTAGGTTCCCTCCGGGTTCTTCGGGTTCCTCCAACTGTCCAGAGACTCTAAATTGCCCATATGTGTGAATGAGTCTGTTGCCCTGCCATGGACTGGCAAACCATCCAGGGTGTATTCCCACCTCACACATAATATTTCCAGGAAAGGCTCTGGATCAACATCGACCCTGACCAGAACAACGTGCTTACTGATGATGAGTGAATTAATTTATTCCACAATGTAAATCATCCTAATGGTTTAACAGGTGTCTTCAGATTGATACTACATGTTTTTGATTATTTTCTAATGGGATCCAGAGTTATAGTATACAGCTATTGGGGTCTCTGATGGTGATGTTTGGTAATAAGATGGGGTTTATTGGCAATTGCATAAATTTTGGCCACTAATTGTTCTGTATTTCAGTTTGTGTACAAACTTTTGACCATGCATAGCTACTTTCCTCTAAAAAAAAAAGTTGGCAACACAATAACCACAAAACCCATCACACCATGAAACTCACCTGCTTTGGACAAAGGGCAATCTCCTGAAACTGGTCTGTGGGATTTCTAAAACAAGTCGTGAAGCTTCTCATGTAGATGAAACTGGTGATATTTATGTAGAATTTATTGAGAATGAATCAATTTAATTTATAGAAATTAACCATTTTGTGTGTTGGGTTTCACAGATGTTACTTTATGACAAGTAACAATAATGGCCAAATAGCCTTTGTTAAAATTAACAATGAAAAAACTCAAACTGGTTGTCTTTTTGCCAATACGTAGCCATTTTTTTATTTTCAACATCATCAAATAAGTTTTATTTACAGTTAAATCATCCAGGAGATGACACTATTACACATTCATAATAATCTCTATTAGTGATGGGCCGAAATATCATCGTACTAATGCAATGACGAAAACCACAATAATACATGTTCTGAAGTTTCAGGAGTCTTTTAGTCTCCTTTTGCAGAGCAAAGTGGATGTTACATTGAGAATCTCTTAACATTGCAATCATATGATCATATGAAGAAAACAGAAAATGTCCCTAATCATTAAATGTGTACCAATGAAGTATAGCTTCAGAAGTCCCTGAATTAAATATGATACATTCAGATTCATTCATTCAGATGGAAAGCTTGATTATGGAAAGACTATTGATAGAAATAATGCACTATGACACAGTCATGCCAGTGTATTTTTAACACTTTAATGTTTTTGTCTTAACAATATTTCCCTGATGTGATTAATTACTTTTGGTTCATTCAAGGCCACTCTGTTTTTTCACCTACGTACTTACCAAGACATTGTCCCAGGAATACTACAAATGTTTTTGGCCCTAAATGAGGACTATTCAACCCCCTTGAACTTTTCCACATTTTTTAGTGTTAAAAGCTAGAACTGAAATGGACTCAATGTGTGGCTTCTCTCATTAATACCCTCCTTTCCCATTCATCCAAAGTTTTAAAATATTTAAGATTTAAGATGTAGTGGTTTCAGAACATTGTTCCAGGCTTGTTTTGATAGCTCCTTGGTCTTCATGATGTTGTTTATGTAGGGGCCTTGCAGGAACAGGTGTATTTCTTTCGAGATCACGTGACACTGTAACTGCACACAGGTCCACTTCATTCAAACATATATGTGGCCCATGCTGGTGACTGGTTACACCAGAACTAACCTAGGGGTTTCACCACCATTCAGTTTTGCATACTATATTGAAGTGAGGGGTGTAAACCTCAGGCTTCCGTGAAATATGATACAATTTCCATTCTTAAGGCAGCAATTCAATGTCTGACGATATCACTGAATCTGGGACAGAATCTGGGAAAGGACTTTTGTTTAATTTGCAAGTGATGATGATGAAAAGAAGGACTATTTTAAAAGGATCAGAGTTTGGAGCAGATATGGATCCCTCCATCACATGCTCTGCCACTACATCCAAGGCTCATGATGATAAACAGGAGAGTCTGCCTTCAATGGGCAACAGTAATAATAACTAATAATAAGGACATTGATGGAAATAAGGACAACACCATGATGAAGACAAGGCACCAAACCATATTTATGTTAGTTTTTATTTTATTCATAGAATTTTAATCTCACATTTGGTATCTGCCTCTTTTATAACAGCTAGCTCTTAAATCCTTCTGGACAAAGATATACTGCACTTAGTGCAGCTTTGCTCTTTGGTCAGCAGGATTTGTCATATTAGCTGATAAGATAAGTAAAACAGGAACACATAGTATCCCTGTGCCTTCATATATTTCAGTCAACTTTACTGAGAGGACTTTACTGATACGGCATTGGCAGCATGTGAAGAGAAACCTCTCCATATGGGTAGACAAGGTGTCTCACTGATTTGTTTTTTCCATGATTGACGCAAGCACCATTTAACAATTCTATACGCTGCAGTGACACGACTTCAATGAAGACAAAGCTGACCAAAGAAAATGACGTTAAAATCTGCAGAGCCATAACCGTCAAGTTTGTTTACCACTTATATGACTTTCAAATTTGTATTCACTCTCCATCCCGCTCAAACCAGAACGAGGTTTCACTTGTTTCATAGAGGTCAGAGGTGAACATCTTTGATGTTTGCACATATAGGTAGAGGTCAGAGGTCGACCAACTATTCTTCATTTCTACCAGTGAAGGATATCCCTCACGTGACCCCACAGTTTAGTGATCCATAAATTGACTCCTAAGTCTGTCAGATACTGCAGCTCTGGCGTCAACATCTTCCTACACAGTTTTTGATGTGCTTTGTCTACATTCTTCTTCAGATTGTATCCCATAATAGATTTCTCCCCTATAGGTTGCCATGGCTGCATGGAAGTCTCATGGATGCTCCCGGCATCCACCGCATGGCCACCTTCGATGCAGATGGTGGCCATTTCTGTGTTCCGGCGCCGCAGCTCTGCCACGTCCTTTGCCATGCGCTCTCGACCATATGCTTCCACTTTCCTCCAGAAGGTGGCGTTAAAGTGCTGGTAGAGCTTCCAGTCAATACTGTTCCACTGCAAGGCCTTGGCTCTGAGCTCGGGGGTCAGCTTGGAGACAGTGGACCCCTTTCGAGCATTAAGCTTGAAGAACAGCAGGTCATCCATGTCCCAGCAGAGGGCGTCCTTCAGCAGGATTAGCGATTCTTCAAAGTGCTCCACCATCATGACCAAGTGGAAACGTCTTGAAATTGCACGGATGCCTTCTTCCACTCTCGGGTCATCCAATGGTAAATTATTATTCTGTCCAAAGTCAAAGAAAAGTAAGTTCCTGAGGTAGAAGGAATTGAACCCATCTGGGTCATAATAAAGCTCAGGGTCATTGAGGAACGCTTCCATCTTATCATCCCCAGAGATTTTCCAGGTAAAAGGTATTAAGCGGCCAAAGTAATGGAAGGAGGACTCGAAGAGCTCTGCTGGATCCCTCAGAATGGTGATGTAGGTAGTGTCCACTGGAAGCACCTTCGCTACTTCGGCTTCATTGAAGCGCATGTGATTGCACATGATGTTGAAGCACATCCCAGGCCCATAGTCCTTCACTTGCGAGCGGTAGAAGAATGAGGGGTAGAAGAAGTCATTGCGACTGCTCGGGAAGGCGAACTTCAGATGGTGCTTTTCGCCAAAACGGAACAGCATGTTCAGGATGGTGCTGCTTGCCGTTTTGTGGGTTTTCATGAACATGATGTCCACCTTTGGGGTGCAATGATGCTCCTGTCCCAAGCCTTGATGGGCGCTTGACAGGCCCTTGGAGGCAGCTGCAGCGTGGCCAGGTGATGGCTGGTGGGCACATGAATAAGGCACAGGAATTCTGGAAAGGAAACATGAAATTGGTTGTATGAATTACTAGGTTTCGGTGCTGAAAAACATAGTACCTCAGTGGTTAACATTTTGGAAATTTCTATGAATGAGGTCACATCATAGGGTTGGTGCAAACTGGGATTTTGTGGAAGACTATTTGATGCTCTGTGCTGGGGACTGTACACTCTCATCAAAAAGGGTACCAAACTGTACTTTTACAGTGGTAGAACTGTGGTAGAAAATGATGCATTGCAATATTTTAATGTGGTAACGATACACATGGATCATCATATAATACATCTTTGCATCAATAAGAAGTTTTAAAATGGCCATTAACAAGGTGCTACACTCTACACTCTCAGAAAAAAGGGCTACCAAACTGTACCTTTTGTTGTTGCTGGGGTGGCACCATTATCTTTTATACATTTAGTATGTATCTTTCACCTGGAAACATGAATATTGGTGTACTATTGGTAAAAGAGTACTTACTAAAGATACACAAAGTGTATGCTTGTTAGTACCACCCCGGTGACATGGAATGGTACACTTCAGTACCCTTATTTCTGAGTGTGTAAGGGCACAAAACTGGGAGCTTAAGCACTTATTCACTGACACCATTCATAATCCCTATTTTACTGCCACGCTGATACGTGTACGTCTATATAAGATGGGATGTAGTGGAGGGGAAATGCATGTAAATGTCATTTTCCTACATTTTTACATATGAAATAGTGTTTGTTCCCTTTTTTTTTTAAAGTTTGTTGTTAAACACTTTAACTCTAATTTGCATGAAGTTAACCTCCACTCTGATTTAGCATGCAGTCTGGCTCAGTCACGTGTGAATGACTGTCAGATAATTTGTTTAGAGAAAATATGCTGGCTGTGCATAGAAATCAAACAGATAAGATGCTTTTTGTTGGTAAACTAAATCCTTCCTTAAAGACAAGACAAGACAAGACAAGCTCTTTAGAGCGATTCACAGATAAAGTGAGCAGAGCTCATAAAAGCTAAATTAAAAGTCAAATTTAATGTTAAAAAAGTGACAATAGACGGCAACAACTGTGAAGTGCTAACAAAACTGTCCTTAACAAGAATAAAAAAAATATAATATATATATTAAACTGTACTTAAAATAAATTTATGTGAGTAAAACCCAACAATCTGGGTCAAAGAAAGAGGTAGTAGATATTAAAAGTCTTTTAAAATCGAATGTACAATGAACAGAACAGGCTAAATGAAGCAAAATCAATCATTTCAAGCCAAAATCCAAACAAATAATCAGCTGATATTCATGTGACATAAAACTCTTGATTGTTGGAAAGATAACTGAAAAATATAGAGATTAGTAATGGAATGATCTTTGTGCTCTTGGGATTTGGATTTTAATTTTGCAAATCTGAATTTCTATGCTTCACTTTGAAATTATTTGAAAAAATTTGAAATTATTGATTATTTCTTTATAGTTAATTGGCTGGAAAAAAAACAATAATTGAATCTGTTCTTGTTTACATTGGATAAATTTGAATCTTAATTTGAATTTAAAGTTGTGCCAGCATAATTCCACAATTTTAATATTATACTTCCATTTTTATGTCAGAATTTCATGTTGAATTCAGTTTTAAAGTTTTACATACATACATTTTAAAGATGTTTAATGTTAAACATCTGATTTTTTATGTTAGAATTTCTTCTTGAATTCAGTTTTAAAGCCTTACTCACAAATTAAAATTATGTATTACAAATTCAATTTGATTTAATTCTGCTTTAACAAATTGATATGCAGTACAATTTCAACATAAAGCAAACTTTTTATTTGCAAAACTGAAATACAATTCCTAGTGACACGAAATATCACGAATGGGTCTTTTATCTCTACTGATAGAGATTTATTAACAATTAAATGTTGATCATCAAAGATTTCATGTGTGGAAATTCCAGGTGTTATTACATGATGCTATATTCTATACAGGAAACCAAAAATGGAGTGCAGCTTACATGAAATAACACGATACATGATATTTTACTTAGGTGTCCATCCTGTTCACTTCTGCAGTCATACATCTGGTTACCAACTGAAGTAAACCTTTACCCAAAGTTTCATGGATAAAAATATTTAAAATCAAATCCAGATTCTTTAGATTTTCTTTTATTGCTTAAAATATCATGCCATTTGAATATTTTAAATGGAATAGAAGTAGAATGAGCAAAGAAATCAGTAAAAAGATGTAAAACTTTATACCTGTATATATGATGATCAAAATGACAAAATATTGCAATGTTCTTGATATGTACAAGATTTATTCAGTTTAGTTTCTGGTCCATGATGCAGCTGATTTCAGAGATAAAAAAAAAAAATCTACTTTCAATACTACTACTACTACTACTACTAATAATAATAATAATAATTAAAACTCTAGTTTTAAAATGCTACAGAATTCAGAGTCTGTCTGGCACAAAAATATTTTTACGTGAGGTAGCCATTTGTTTAGAAAGTTTGCCTAGAACAGAAATTTTACAGTAAAGTTTACAGTTTATGTTAAATGACAGTTTATGTTAAATTAAAGCCATTTGGAGGTGATTTACATGCTATATTTCAGTAAAAACAGCCATGGACGCTATTCCTGAGAGGGTTAAGTCACTACATTCCTGCACATAAACAAGCCCATACATTTTAGTGACACATAGAGAGACAGAGATGTTGTGAGACGGATTACTTACTCTGGCATACTGAACTGCACCTCAGGAGACGAGAGGCAGTACAGCAGAATCATGCAGCTGGTGAGGAGAGTACCCAGAACCAGACCTTTACACACCGACCTCCACTGCTTCCCCTGCTTCCCAACCATCATACCTGCGAGGAAGAGAGCCGACACACTGTTCACTCTCCCGCAAGCAAGAATTAAATAGTTCATGTAACATGAGATTTGGGAAATTCCAGTGCCTTTGCATGTCAGATGTAAAGATTAGAATCACATCTACTTCAGTGATCTTGATTACTACATATATGAAGTTACATCAGGCAACATGGGCAGTGTTCAAGGAGCACGTGTGGCGGCCTGGGAAAACGCTTCGTTTTGACATTTCCTGGACTGGAATATATGTTTCTCTTTTACATGTATTTCATTCAGAAGTAAATATATACATAGCATTTATAGCAAAAGGATCTGCTGTACACTGATCTAATAAAGCAATAAGCCATGAGAGGATGTGTGGTACTGTGACTTGATCACAGGTAAGGGTGTTCTGAGACTTAACGTTATAATCAATAACGAATCAACATTAGAGCTATTTAAGAGTTTGTTTTGCAAGACAAGTGAATATAATGTAATGCATTATGGAAATCGTGATTCAGAAGATATTTATAAACTATACAGTAAATGTCACTATTCGCAAACTTCATAAAATGAACCGTGTTGATAATTACTTACTGTATGAATGAAAAAAGGGATTAAAGTGTTTGAAAATAAGTATTAAATTTAAGAATTTAATAAGCTCAAATGTCTAAACTTTGAATCAAAACACTAAATTAAATATACGATATTGCCAAAAGTATTTGCACACCTGACCATCACACCCATATATGGTTCTTCCCCTCAACTGTATAGAAAGTCTCAGTATGCTGTAGTATTATAGTTTCCCTTCACTGAAACTAAGAGACCCAAAACCTGTTCCAGCATGACAATGCCCCTGTACACAAAGCAAGCTCCATGAAGACATGGTTTGGGTGGAAGAACTCGAATGTCCTGCACAGAGCCCTGACCTCAACCCCACTGGACGTCTTTGGGATGAACTGGAACGCCGACTGCACCCCAGATTGTGTACGGTTTGTGTAAGGAACAATAGACAGGGAATAAAACACTGGGAGCTGCTGTTATAGGAAAATAATCAACGACAAAGTAAGGTGAAGTGCAGTTAATGTAACCACCCAAGTGGATTATTTTTTTTTTATAAGTGTTACTATACGTGTGTTATTCCTTTTATTATTCCACAGTGATTTGCCGATGATTAATAAACGACGTGTCACTTTTGAACTATTTCTATGTGGAACATCAGCAAAACAAATTAGTTCCGAAACCCTGACACTGGAGACTCCTTCCAAAAATGTTAATAAATGTCTACTAACATTTAGGCAATCTTGTGTTTATGTTTATGTTTATGTTTATGTGATTAACATTAGTTAAACATCTGTTTATTGTTATTGTTATTATTTAACTATTGCTTTAGAAAATCAAAAAACACCGTCTGATTCGAGAATTAAATCTCGCAGTGGTATAAAAATAATTAATACTGTATGTCCATGAAAAATATGTATATCGTTACACCCACGTTTATTCCTAAACTACAACCGTGTTTGCTAAACTGTCTCCTTATCTGCTGAGGGAGTGTCTGCCTTTAAGTATTTGCCCCTGCCTCTATGATCATTTGCTAAAGCTTTATGTTTATTGTTTATTTCTGACTCTCTAACTTTAAGTTAATATGACGTCTGTCTCAGAACATGTTGTAGTTTTATTGTTTTTATTCCTTGTGCTTCAGTATGGTCTTTGTGTTGATAACACAGTGATGATAACACTCCCTCACTCAGCCTGCGTGTCTCTTATCTCTTATCTCTTATCTAATGTGAGCTTGACAGAAAGCCTCAGCAAGTTTAGGAAGTCAAGGAAATCTTCCATGAAATATATCCATATTTTCTCACAATTGATGTCTCAAAACATGTTAAAGGCAGAATAAAAAAAAGGAGCCAAAATGTGATTTTTTTCATCATGTTTGCCTGTTTGCCAGAAATCAGACACAGCAACATCCGATGGGTTTTCCCAAGCCGGCGCACAAATATTGTCAGCATGGAAAATGCTGTGTTCACTTCACTCTTTCACCTTATTCATCAAAGAGTTATCAGAGATGACAAAATGACCTTGTAAAACCTGACACCTTTTTGCTTCCTTTAATCTCCAGCTTGATCACAATAACACAGCCTTTTACAGACACTTCACATTTCAGGACAGTTACGGCACACTGAGAATAAGACAGTAATAATAAAGTGCTGTTACGAGAATCTTTTCAGTGTGTCAGCGAAAGATAGACATTCTTTAGGATGTTTAGGTTGTTTATAACATAAGTGTTCAAGTGACTTTTTCCATTTTCAGACATTATGCCTTGAAATTGCACATGCGAATTCAAGTACCGTTGTTACAACATTCTTGGCTCACACTTTCTTACTGAATATTTAAATATTTAAAGGGCTTACATAGGAAACCTTTTTAACATTCCCTCGTCATCTTGCCCTAGCCATTTTCCCTCGGAGGAATCCCCCATCTCCATCTTAAGGGCCGTTCAGTTCCTGCATTAACCCAAGTGAACTCTGTGAGGTGACCCATTGGACCCAACATGAATAAAACCCTGATATAACTCTGATATCATTTCCTGAACCAGACAGTTGTTCAGTTGTTCAAGTGTAAACCCGAGCAGTGGATAGCAGTTCATATTTATTGAAATAATTAAAAAATTAAAAAAAGAATTTCTATAGCAAACTACCGTGCAAATCACTTCATGCATGAGCAAGCGTTTTAAAATCTGCTCCTCCTGCTCCGAGCATCGGGTAAAACAGGAAGTGCCCTAATACAATTTTCAGGATGCCCTTTGACTTCCCTTGCCAACTCAGAAGTGTGTAACTCTTACATCACACTTGTCCTCTCCACCTCCTCTTGCTCTTAGTCTTCAGGAAGATGACAAATAAATCATAAAAACAGGATTAAGTCTCATTTTATATAATGTTTATATAATTTCCTGTTTTTATTGTCCTCGCCCTGTGCAAACACGTCACATCTCATTACTTACACACACACACACACACACACCTTGTAAAATATTGTATTAAAATTGTGAGTTGCAGAACTTGGAAACATCTTTTTTTCCCCATGTTCATGTAGATACACTCTTCTCAGTCATCTGGGAAAGTCCCGTTTTTATTGTCCGATTTTATTATCTGATGTCCTGTTTTTATTGTCCTCACCCTGAACAAACTTACCACAGGACCACACACACACACACACACACACACAGAGAAGTTTTTCTGTCTGAATTTGAGCTTTATGATCTTTTATAACAAGATATTTATTTTGGTGTATCTGAGGCATAACATGCATTTAATGGATTTTTGCACATTTATATTGATTTCCCATTAATTCATATTTAAAAAAAAAAAAAATCAGAAATACCTTTGAGCATTAAGGTGGAGGTCATGATAATTTAGTAAGTGTTATGCATAGGAGAAGTCAACAAACGGATCTTAAACGCAGTATCAGGCCACTTATTTGACCCATTTTACCTAATGTCCCGTTTTTATCGTCCTTGCCCCGAGCACAGGTTGATGCACAGCCACACGCAGTATCTTGTGAAATATTGTATTAAAATTTTAATTTGCTTGCACTTGGAAGCATTCAAGTAACCTTAAGGATTGATACTGAAAATTGTCCTGTCTGATTCCATGTTTTATGGTCTACCATGATTTCAGTCTATTAGAAACATACCACCGTTTAAGGGATTCTTGTTGGTTTCCTGACTTAAACCATCATTTTTGGAGGGAAATATGAAATAGCTTTGAGCATTAAGGTCGACATCATGTTCATTAAAACGCAAACAGCCTATTACATCAGGTGATATATGAAATTTAAAATGTCTGCTCTTTATATAGACAGTTGTTATGTGTCCTAGTGGTAGAACGGCTTTCACAACTGTCCGGAATTTTGGGAATTAAAGGTGGCAATGGAGACCGATTAAAGTTTCCAGGACCTTCTGTTGGTGAGGAAGTGATTCTGAAGTTAAATGCCTGGCCTTATTTGACCAGAAAAACTGCAAAATCAACCATTAGCCCCCCATGTATGCCTTGTTTTTGAAGGTGTGCCAGGTTTATAGATAGATAGATAGATAGATAGATAGATAGATAGATAGCAGCATATATTTATGCTTGTAGCTGCATTTCCTCCATCCTCATTATGGCTCTTGTTTAGTGCCACCGTGGCCCCAGTCATTTAACGTTGTTTCTCCGCCTGTCCCTAATTCATCGTGAGATGTTCGTCATCGCTCACATCATTTCCCTCCCGTGTCCAATTATTACTGAACGTCTCCTGCTGCTCATTTAATTATTATCCTCCCAGGAGCCTGAAACTGGATGTGCTTCATAATACACAGGTTATAACGTACACCTCCACTGGAAATCATTATTAAAACAAATTAGGACACCAACTTTGGGTGTATTTGACATTTAGGTCAACAATGAAGTGGAAATGTGACCGGACCAAAGAGCAAGCCCAGCGCCCACACTTTTATAGGACTTTTATATTTTGAGATAAACCAGAATGCATGGCGATAAGGCGAAAGGAAAGAGACAATGGGATGTAGAAAACAGGTTCCCCATTCTGGCTTGCCAAAACTTTATCAGTCATCCAGACTCAGCGAGCACACAAAAGTGAGTTAGAAAAGCTGTACTACTTACAAAGCAGGGTTGGAATGGAAGAATCCTGTTCATGATGTAAGAATGTGGAGTTCTGAGACAATCGGCACAGCCCCCCTGCGCACATGTATCACCTACTTGCTCAATGAATAATACATTCAGGTAGAAAGTGATCCTGTGTTTCACCCCCTACACAGTCTGAAATCAGATCTCCACTGCCCGCTTCATCACGTATCCATCAGGGCAGTAGCAGAGCGCTGTACGCACAATACGGCTGCCAGTGAACACGTCTAGCAAAAAAAGGCCCACAGAAGACAGAAAAAAAGGGACTCTGAATAGGGGTCAAAGTAGAAGATCAAAGTAGGCCAGAGTGGCGGAGACAAATCCCGTTCAAAAGCCGACGGAGCTTATTGTCCTACTCAGCTGAAACCTACTCGCGCATTTTTTCCCCCGAGTCGTCATGTGTTGACAATGACGGCTTTGTTTGTGTCCGTGAGAACACAAAGTTCATTCTCAGATTTAAATTGAAGTTATGGGTGACTTGGTGGAGTTGCTGCCTCACAGCTTCAGGATTCACTGCTCAATCCTGTGTGGAATTTCCTGTGCATGTTCTCTCCGTGTTTCTGTGGGTTTTGTCTGGGTTCACCAGTTTCCTCCCAAATCTCAAAAACAAGCGGGTGCTAAAAAAAGGGGTTACTAAATGCATGCTATGATAAATTGCCCTAGATGTGTGTGTGTGTGTATGGTGACCAAGCTCCCATGTATTCCCACATGACACCCAGTGTTCCCGGGATTAGCTCCAGATCCACCGTGACCCTGACCAGGATAAAGCACTTACTGAAGAGACAGTCCCTGTGGCAGCTAGGGCTTTAGGACTCGACTCGAGAGGTTTTCTGTATTTACTTGGACTTGTCTCAGATTATTACCATTTGTACTTGGATTTGTCTCGGCAATGGACATCGGTCTCGCTAAATAAAGTCTCAGTCTCGTCTAAGAGTTTTGCCTTTTCAAGGTTAGCATGAATTAATTTCTTCTTCTAGAAAACAGCCTATTCATTGGGGCAATGCTCGAATGAAGCCAAATAGCTGAAGTAAAGGCTTGAAAAAGATTTGATGGTTAAGACTCGATCTTGATGATCTCAAGGTCTCAGCCTCGGCTAGTCCTGGTCTTGCATCCTGGTCTAGCGTCGATCATTAGGCAACACGTCTTAGAGTCTTTTCACCCCACCATGAGTTTGAGGCTTGTCTGGAAATTCTGAGCAGATTCACAGTAATATATTTGCTTATCCATTCATATGGATATTGATATGGATTCATATGCATGTTCATATGGATAATAAGAATATTTCCACATCTCATGGGAAGATTTTATATTTTGTGGTGGATCCTTTTTTTGCACACCATTCTGTTTGGGTCATCATGCAGCTTAGTGATAAAACAATTCAGAAGGCTGGCAGTTTGAATCCCAGAAGCAGTTTGTACAGAAATACTGTGCAAAGTGAAAGTTTGGGAAATGTGTCAAAATTTTACTGAGTAAAAAAACTTGGCTCATGCTTAAATAAAATTAAAATTGAAAAACAAATGAATGCTACGTTACTTTAACATGGGAAACCAGAAACATTTTGTCATAAAATTAAACAAACAATAGTGATGTGGTTGGATCTTTCCTGATACAAATTTCATACAAATGAAAGCAAAATTCTACAAGTGAAAGTTTCCACGCTGAAAAAAATAAAACAACCAACCAACCAAAAACACATCAGCACATTTTTTCCATCACTGGCTCATGCTTGTAAAGTCACAACTCAATTTGTATTTAATTTGTATTAAAAAATATCCAACCACATTCCCATTGCTGGATAGTTTATTGAATGTTTCCATTTGTCCATAACTCCATAACTAACTGTGATACAGTGATGAGGAAAAATATTTTTAAAAAAAATGAGCTGTGATCAACAAGTATGTTTTGATTGATAAATAATTCATATTTCAGTACGAGTATTAATTATCACTGAAAGCCAGATAAAGCACAAAGCCTTTAAAGTGATACAAGCGTAATGTGACAAAGTTAAGTGGTCGTTTGTTAACAGGCCATACTGTACAGATATGAAATGTACAATTTTTTCATTTTTATAGACAGTATACACTCTGAGGCAAAAAAAATTAAATAAATAAAAAATAAAAACAATTTTAAAAAAAGGCCAAGAAAAAGAGGGAACAAAATTTAATTTAAATTCAGTACTTTTCATTTTGAATTTTTGAGCATAAATGTGACAAAAGTTTACGCACCAACGACAAGTTGGTGTTTTTCCATCCACCTTTAATAATGTGCAACATTTGTGTGTGTGTGTGTGTGTGTGTGTGTGTGTGTCTGTGTGTGTGTTGGCCCATTAATTTGCTCCAGAGGGTATTTGGAGCAGAAAACATTCTGCCTCATTTTGGCAGCAACTTCTACATATAACTTCTAATTCATTTAATTTACTATCCTCTTGCAGATCTACAATCTTAAGGGGGAAAAAAAATACGTACAACACTACAACAGTGTTTCGCTATCAGAGAAAGTTTAAGAACCCTTAACTGTCTAAAGGAAGTAGTAAAAAAAAAAAAAAAAAAAACACTGAGTACTTTCATATAAATGTATTTTTGGAGTCGTTATTTCAGCCTGATGTGTTTTATTACTACAGGTCCAAAAATACTCACTTCCTCATAACCGTTTATTATTCATTTATCCATTCGTTTATTACGCAGTATTCAGTATTTCTGCTGTGAACCTAAAAGGAATTGTGTGCAGCTGTAAAGCTAAGGAATTTAAGTCTGGACATGACATTTTTTTTATTTATTTTGGGATTAGCATAAAATGTCATCCTTATTCCGTACAGCAATGACATGATCCATTTCCTTCCACCACTACCGATCAGTTGAAACTGATAGACGTGTGTTATCTCGCCAGGCAAATTTTCATGCAAAGCAAGCCAGAGGAAATCATTCTTCTGGAACAAGAGCCATGAACACGCAAGAGGTTCAACCACTTCAAAACCTCACGCACACTGAAGGAGCTGATTTGTATTGTCGATAGAGACTTATGAGAAGCAGTGGAATGAAATAGTGTGTCCATGAGCAAAGACACAAGAACAGTGACTGGGACAGAGATTAAATAATAAAAAAATGAGTGTAGGTTAACTTTTCTTATAGATTTTCCTCATCAGTATAATCAATTCAGAAATGTTTCTAAATAGCAAGCTGCTTAAGATCTAAACTGCAGAAGGAACAAAAACCTACTTCTTTTTTTTTTTTGGTTGGTTGGTTGGTTTTCACACGGCCATTCATTCTTTTCTAATTCATCTTCCATATCTGTGTATTATCAAGTAAGCGCTTATCAAAAATAACCCGAAAGTCTGACTCATACCTTCAACAAAACCCGACAGACGTCACCATAACGCGATCAAAAAAATAACAAAAGTGCAGGAGCTGTCAGAACTCATTCATGCTTGAGAGGAGTGTGCAGCGAGTACCTCAGAGAGTGGATCTGCTCATCCCAGCTGGACCGGCAGAAGCACGAGGATGGAAGCACAAGCATGGGAGTAGATCCTCATCACCCTGCAGTCCTCCGGTCTCTCCTCCTAGCGCACACAGCTCAGGCTCGTTGCTTGGCTGCTGTGCGGCATCAGGCAGTCAATCGTTTCACTTCTAAACCTCTGTCTCTCACAGCACCTGATGTGTTTTTAAACCACGCCTCCTCACTCTCACTCCCTCTCTCACACACACAATGTCCCTCTCTCTCTCTCTCTCTCTCTCCCCGTTTCACCTCCACTGCCTGTGATCTCCAGGAGCTGAGTTGGCTGAAAAGACTCAGCTCCTCATCTACTCCCTGTAGCGTCAGATCTGCTGCACTGCTGGGAATTGCACTTGTCACTGTGTGTGTGTGTAACGGGGGGTGGCAAAAAAGGCAAACGGAGCACAAGAACAAGTGAGACAGGCAACGAGAGAGAGAGAGAGAGAGAGAGAGAGAGAGAGAGAGAAGAAAATAGGGAGGAGGGCCTGGTGTCTATTTGGTAAACACACAAAGCACCATTGAGAGCAGAGCGTGGAGTCCGAGGCTGAGCTGCAAACTGATAGATAGACTTGTAAGCCACATTAAATCCACTGAGAAATGCAGAAAGCCTAAGCGCATCCGTGAACAAAGCCACTCGTTGTACCACTTCACTTATTTACATTGCATTTACATTCGAAAAAACACTTTTAAATGAAGCACTTTACAAACCACCTGGAGGCTCACCAGCAGGACACACACTCCAGAACAAAGCATCCACACCAAGTGACCACAAGCACGTGCATAATAACTGTAAGAAGCATAAGGAGCTACAAATGATATATTCAAGATGTAATAACAGGGTGACATGAGGAACTGCAAGAAAATGGGTTTGCGGTAAATGGTGGTCACATGGGAAGAGAAGATACACGGCTGGATGTAAAGAGAGATCAAGATACATGCTTGGGGGAAATGGGGCGTTTTGATACTGATGTGTCTTGAGGTTTTTCTTAAGTAAGGAATAGACCACTTGGGGGTGTGCAGTTATAGGAAAATAATCAAGGATAGGATGGTGTCATACTATTACACTATACTTTTTAGCAATTTATAGTGGTTACATCTAATGTCATGGGATGACAAACAAGTTAGTTCCTGATATCACTTAAGTTATAGCAGCTATAAAAAGTCGTTGCCACAACAACCTCTTATTTACACACCTCTTATCTCTTGACAAATATAAAAAAAAATACAGCTGGTCATGCTACAGCAAGGGATGATCCCCATCCTGAAGCTTTATCTCTGTTACAAACCGGCCTCCTCACATAGCAACAATTACACACTTTTTAAAAATCTGTTTTTGTTCATTTATCCACAAGAGCATTAGTGAGGTCAGGCACAGAGGCACTTTCACGCATATGGGTGTGTGTATATATACACACACACACACACACACACACACACACAAATGTTGCAGATTATTAAAGGTGGATGGAAAAATGCCAACTTGTCAGTGCGTAAACTTTTGTGTGTATGTATATATATATATA
>JAKKZN010000024.1:13494391-13511131 GCA_033441825.1 Pangasius elongatus
AACCTGCCTGCACTCGCTTCTTCACCTCTTTCCCACACTCACTATTACTCTGGACTGTTGACCCCAAGTACTTAAACATTAATTAATTAATGTATTTGTTTATTTATTTTTACAAAATATAACCGTATATCCTCCCTCAAATTGAGAGCCATTTTTATATATACTTTTACAAGTACAATTAAGTACATTTGAAATTAAATACAAGTGCAATTAAATTATTATTTTTGTGATTATTAATTATTATGTTTATTAATATTTTATTATCCTGGGGTTTGAACTGACAGCGTTCTGTTCAGTACTCCAGAACGTTAACTGCTGACTGCTTCCATTGCTTACCCTGTAGACTGAGTGCTGTGTCTTTCTATTTCCAGATGGTCCAAAGAACATGGTGGTGAACGTAAAACCCGCTACGTCTCTCGCAAACGGAACGTGGTTTGTCACGAAAGGCGGCAACATTATTTTTAACTGTTCCAGCAAGTCATATCCCTCGCAGAACCTGACCTGGATTTTTGAGGATATGACTGTGAAAGAAAACAAAAGCAGGGCATTTGGGAATGAACCATCTCTGTACTTTGAGATCTTTAACATTCAGCCTGAGGATCAGAGAAACTACACGTGCCTCGCTCAGAACATCGTCTCCGAGAAAGCTGAGACACGAAGCCTGGAACTGCTCGTCTACTGTATGGCTTACAATTTACTGCATTATAACTGCGTCATGTCAGTGCTACATGAGTGTTATATGAACATTACATGAATATCAGCGTTAGATGAGAGTTATATGAATGTTGCATGAATGTTAAATGAGCGTTATATCAGTGTTACTACTCTGAATATACTTACAACGTACTTACAATTTACTCGCAATATAGTCGCAATCTACTCTGAATATACTTCGTTATATGAATGTTATATGGGCATTGTTTCAGCATTAGATGAGACTTATATGAATGTTAAATGAGCGTTATGTCAGCGTTAGATGAGACTTATATGAAGGTTGCATGAATGATATATGAGCCATTTTATCAGCGTTAGATGAAGGTTCCATGAATGTTGTACAAGTGTTGTATTAGCTTTAGATGAGAGTTATAAGCATTAAATGAGTGTTATATTGGCATTATATGAATGCTAGATTAGCATTATATCAGCATTATATGAGTGTTTTGATAACCATTATATCATTGTTAGATGAACATTAGATTTGTTATATCATTGTTGGATGAATGTTACACGAACATTATGTCAGCTTTAGAAGAATGTTACTTTAACTTTAGATTAACATTAGATTTTAGATTAACATTAGATGACTGTTATAGCACTTTGATAAATGTTAAGTGGAACATCATGTCAGTGTTAAATTAACATTACGAGAGCGTCATATCAGCGTTAGATAAATGTTATATGAGCATTATATCAGCATAAGTTTAGAGGATAGTTTCCAGGTTGAGAACACGTAATGTACAGTATCTAGTGTCGTATCAGCGTTAGAGTTAGATGAGCATTATTTTAGTGTTTGATAAACTTAGTGTTATAGCAGAGTTAAGTTAATGTTAGAAGAGAGTTATATCAGCGATAGATAAACAGTAGATGAGCATCATGTCAGTGTTAGAGTAACATTAGGAGGGCATGAAGTCAATGCTAAATTAATGTTAGATTTAATTTATATCAGGATAAGATAAACATTAAATAAGTGTTATATCAGTGATAGGTTAGAATCCCTATAGAAAGCTAGATCTATTAACATTTAAAAAAATGTTTGTTTGTTTTTTCTATTATATGTGTCGTTGTGTTAATTAACAGATAATTTACACTAGTGTCAAAAATTTTTTAAGACGTACTAGGCGACTCTATAATATGAATATTGGTTAACAGTAAATATTTTTTTTATTAATTTATGAATTTATTGCATTAATGTATGGTTGACTGACTGATTGCTGATTGGTTGATTGCGTTAATTTGTAATTTTCTAACAGATATTTTTAATTGTTGTGATCACAGAGAAATTGTACTATGGATTGAAAATGGAACAAATTACCACTGTGATACATAATCATGATTTCACTTTCAGTTTTATATTTTTTTACTAATTATTTTGTGCTCCTATGTGCTCTCTTCTCCACCACCTCATTCTCCAGACGCTCCAGATTTTCATCCGAACTGCATCTGGCACCCTGGCTCTCAGCTCGATCAGGTCGTCTTTAACTGCTCCTGGTATGGAGCTTACCCGAGCCCCACACTGACGGTGTTATTGGACTCACAAGCAGGAGGGAAGCCTATACTGAACAGATCGCAGGAGACGGAGAACTTTGAACTGATTCTGAACAGGAGCATGCTGTATGAGGGCCAGAAGATCACCTGTGTAGGACAACATGTAGCACAAAAGAATGGAGACAAGAAGTTGTGCACCTTCACACTCGGTAAGATCTGATGTGTTGATACATAGACACTGTAATGGAATAACAGGTTGCATAATCGTGTGTTAATGTTTATGTAAGTGTGTAAAGGTACCACTTTTAGCTAAACTTCTACCAGCATATAGAAAGGGTTAGCACTGAGTGGTGTACATATGTTTCTATAGTGTTTATACAACATGCAGTTGGATTATAATGCTAAATTCTGAAATGGTTTAGTCAATTATACATTATTCATAATACAATACACTATGATGTCTTTCTGTTATTACATGTGCGTTAACTGTAGATCATCTCTGACCTTCACACTGGATGTTAAGTTCTGTCAATATTAATTATTCTTTTTATAGACAAGAATATTCATCCACTTCAAAGTGGACATAAGACGAGAAACCATTAATGAATTATTGCTTAGTTTGGTCTTTGGACATGCTTAAAGGCGTCAAAGGTTTCCTTTGTCACACAAGAATTCCTTCCACGTGATGAATTGTGCAATTCCACTTTTGTGCACACAGGTTTGCAAAATGACAGGCACTGTCCAGCAAGTTCCTGTTTTTCACTATTTCCTTTTTGTACCTGGCACGATGGCACAATTCCTCTTTTTTTCCCGTTGCCAATACCGATACTGAAACTTTAAATATCAGCTGATATCTATGTCCGTCTGATTTTTTTTTTCTTTCTTTTCTTTAAAATCTACCGTGCTTTGAAATGGTCTTTTTAACTGAAGCACTTTAAAAATAAGGACAAAAAGCAAAGCTTTCACACAAAAATCACTTGCATTACAAAGATAGTAAGTATAATAAATGATAAATATAATAAAAATCAATCCTAACAAGCACACATACAAAATACAATCAAGTTTCTTATAACTTTTCAGGTCTGAAAAAATCTGTCCAAATCCACCTCCAAGCCTTTCGATTTGTTACAGAATCGAATCAAATTAAACCTTTTCTCTCTGATATCCAATCCACCATTTTTGGCTGGTATACCGATCATGGGTATCAGATTGGCGCTGTGCATTTTTCCCGCCGCTCTCAGTACAAGCAGTCACGCCACAAAGGTGAGCTAATTATAGTGTTCCAGTAGTATGAATGTGTGGTTTTATATATCAGTAACCATAACAGCCCTTTCTCTGGCATCTCGAGAGTAGAAACCTATAGTAAAGTGACAACATCAATCATGGTTTTGGTTGAAGCCAACCCCAGACCACTGGTTTCTCCTGACTGCTCCCGGGCTTGAAAACAATGTTCAAAATTCACAAATTATACCAAACTTTGGGCTCGAACTTCCCAAATCCAGTTTGTTAATCTGTGTTTATAGGATTCAATTTAGTTTAATTCTCATTAGCAAGTGTGTAACTTGCAGCTTGTGATTCAGAACAGAGTCAATATTGTGCATATTAACAAACCCAGAGGCTAACAAGCCTACCGTGACTGACAGGCACAGAGGCCACACCTTCTTCACTGGGACCGACGGATATAGAGGCCACGCCTCTTTCACTGTAATGTGATGAACACTGTCCACATCATCTCATCAATAGACCATACTGCTCAACATTCTGCTGTATGAAATCCTGCCTTCATTTTGATTCTTTTTTTGTGTTACAGCGGCTCCGTTCCCAGTGGGACAACCGATGGTTGCTGCTCTGGAAGGCACGAACGTCACCCTCACATGCTCTGAGTCCAAGTCTCTGCCTCCTGCTAAAACCGTATGGCGGCAAGGACAAAGTATGGAGTCCATTGTGCCCAGCTCCAAGTACATTGTGGTTGAGCAGGGCCCGACTCTGAGCCTCACCATAGTCAATGCCACCATGGATGATCAGGGCTTGTATTTCTGCTGGAGTGAAAATGCTCTCGCTTTCCATGCCCTCGAGGTCTACCTTACTATCAGATGTAAATGAAGCTCTCTTTGCTGGTTCTTTTTTAAAGTAATCGAAATGTATAGGTCTAGGTAGAGCTTTAAAGTATTTGAAATTTCACCGTAGATTGCTTGGTTAAGGTTTTTTTTTATCCGTTCAGCCAATATATATGCAACTATTTACAGTCAGGTCCATAGGTATTTGGACAGTGACACAATTTTTGCCTCTGGACACCACCACAATGGATTTCAAATGAAGCAAACATTATGTAACTGAAGTGTAGACTTTCAGCTTTAAGGGGTTTAACAAAANTTAATACGTGAATGCAAATCCTTTGCAGTCAATGACTGTCTGAAATCTGGAACCAATGGATATCACCAAATGCCTCCATTGAGATGCTTTGCCAGACCTTTTCTGCATCCACTGCAGAACGTCCTTTCCTTCTCCATACTCTTCTTTTCCCATTATTGTGGTACAAGTTAATCTTGAATCAGAACTGGTCAGCCGTTTTTTAAGAGATTTTTTATTTTTTTTTGCAAAGTCTAATCTGGCCTTTGAGTGTTACCAGTGGTTTGCATCTTGAGGTAAACCGTCTGTGTTTACATTCATGAAGGTGTTTCTTGATTGTAGACTTTGACAGTGATATGCCTACCTCCTCCAGAGTGTTCTTGACTTGGCTAGATGTTGGGAATCGGTTTTTCTTCAACAAGGAAAGAATTCTGTGATCATCCACTTAGTTGTCTTCTGTGGTCTTCCTGGCCTTTTGGTGTTGCGGAGCTCGCCAGTGCATTCCTTCTTTTTAAGAATGTACCAAATTATTGATTTGGCCACTCCTAAAGTTTCTGCTCTCTCTCTCTGATAGGTCTGTTTTGGGTTTTTTTTTCAGCCTAATGACGGCCTCCTTCACTTGCATCCACACCTCTTTGGACCGCATATTGAGAGTTCCCACGAACAGCTACCAAATGCAAATTCAACACTTGGAATCAACTCCAGGCCTTTTATGTCCTTGATTTGTCATGAAAAAACAAGGAAACAGGCCAGAACTGGCCATGAAACTGTTCAGTCAATTGTCCAGTTACGTTTGAGCCTGTGAAAATGGAGGGACTATGTAAAAATGGATGTAAACAGTTAATGCAATATTTTTGTTAAACCCCTTGAATTAAAGTCTACACTTCAGTCACTGATTGCTTAATTTCAAATCCATTTTGGTGGTGTACAGAGGCAAAATTACCAAAATTGTCTGTCCAAATACTTATGGACCTGACTGTGTATTAAGTTTCCAGAACATGGCTTTTAAAACATTGTACTGAATGGAACATTCTCATGTAAAAATGTTTGTTTGCAGCCTCCGCGGATAAATCCGGAGCCATGGTTGGGGTCTTCATATCATTTTTAATTTTAGCAGCTGGAATCACGGTGGGCTATTTCCTGTACACCCGCCGCGACAGGATATGTCTGGGTACGCATGTTTTTTTTATAATTCAGAACGTATCTGCTGAGATATTTCTTCTGAATGATGGAAAATTTATGGTTTTTTTCTTCTTCTTTTTTTTCACACTATCCACAGGTGTCCATATTGGGTAAGTATAAAAAAAGAGTGAGCAAATATGAGCATTAACAGTGGTGGCAGTAGCAGAAGTAGCGGTGGTGGTAATGCTAATAAACTAGCTAACAGTAATACCATTTTTATCCTGTCATTGTTCATTTTAATTATTAACAACAATGAAACTGTTATTTTGTACTTCAAATGTAGCCAGGATTAGATTCGTGTGTGATTTTTGCTTCATTAGTTTTGCACTGGAACTAATGTAGCTAACAAGTAGTAATGGCTTATAGCTACGAGTTTATCATGAAGCAAAATCATTGCCAGATTCTTCGCACAGCAATTAGACTGTATAATGAGTCACCTTACTGTCGCAACAGGACTGGCCTCCCACTGTTAAGACAGAACCAGGACTAGAGAACTTTTGCACTATTATTATTATTATTATTATTATTATTATTATTATTATTATTATTATTATTTGTAATGTTAGTATTAGTAGCTGAACTTATGTTGCTGCTGTTGCTATTATTATTGTTAAGAATAGTAGTATAACAACTAACTTATGGCACATTTTAACTGGCACTCCCTACTTTCTTGCACAATATCTTAGTCCCTTGTTTATAGTGTGTGTGTAAGGTGAAACAGTAGCTTCCTCACAAGATGAATGTGAGTGAGTATCTTCAGAGGGATTCAGTCAGGGCTAAGTCTGCTGGCTGGAGGGCCTGCAAGAGACGTTCCATCTCCGCCATGTCGGAAGAAATTCGAGCAACCTTCTTTGACAATAGTTGCCATGCCAAATGATTTCCTCTAGAGCTAGATTTTTTTCTTAGCTGGAGGAGCGCCAGCAGCTGCTGAGGCACTGTGCTTCTGAGCTCTCTGCTGCAAGCCCAAATCTGCTTGCAAAACCTTAATCTGCTTGCAAAACCTGGTTGTCGTCCAGTCCAACCAGACACAACTGTCTCTCCAACATCGGCAGTAAGCTACAATGCAGGCACTGGTCTGTAAGTGCTTCCTTCAGATGCTGAACACCCAAGCATGGTGGGCAGAGATCATGCCCATCGTCAGGAAGAAGCTCATTAGGACAGAGCTTGCAGTTCTATTTGAGTAAACCTCTGGATACAACCACGAGGAGTGACAGCAAAGAATTCCAATAAATACTCCTACCTCTGGATGTAGCATGAGGAACAGAGAAGAGATGCTGAGCTGCAGTGGTTTATATGCCCTCAGCTCAGCTCACGTCACTACATGACGTCGTTGGTATATGTTATTTCAACCTATCTGGCTGTCGCTGTGATTATTCACTGCTATACCACTGTCTCTGGTGGCCAGGACGAATGAAACAGAATCACACACTCACGCTATCATTAGCAGACTGTACCTAAGTCTACTTTTTAAGGGTCTGTACTTTACTTGACTTTTTTCTTTCACCTCATACTTTCGACTTTTACTCACTACATTTCAAAACAAAAAGTCTCAACTTTCTGCTCACTACATTGTCAATCATTACAACATATCTCATGTATTTGCAAAGCAATATGGTAACTTTTACCAAGGAGTCCTAAATAATCCTAATTAAAAATCCTAACAAATCTAAACTTTAACATGTACCAGTGAAAATAAAGCTAATACACATCACTGTTAATCTATCTGCTGCTACATACACTTTATATTTATCACAGCAGTCTGTATTGGGACTGCTAGCAAGAAGCGTTCGGCTAGTTTGTATCGTTAGCGTTATTATCATGCTAGCTATCACTTGAGAGATTAGGAATGAAATTGTTGTTAGTTTGGCCTTAGTTAATGTTAGCAAGACATCAGCATTCAGCTAATTTGTATCATCAGAGTTATTATCATGCTAGCTAGTATTTGAGAGATTAGGAGTAAATCTGTTTTCATTTTGCCTTGGCTAATGTTAGAAAGATATTAGCATTCAGCTAGTTTGTACGGTCACAGTTAATATCATGCTAGCTAACATTTGAGAGATTAGAAATAAAGCTGTTGTTAGCCTTAGCTAATTATTTTCCCACATCCCTTGGTGAAAGAGAGACTAATTTATCAGCAGAAACTAAAATCAGATATTTTTAACTTACGTTTACATTTACTTGCATACTTTTAATTAAATGTATGAGTCTATACATTTCTACTTTAGCATAAGTGAAGATTTTGAAGCTGCACTTCACCAAAATACTTTACATAGTTTTATAAAACAGTTGAATACAGAGCTGCCTTCAAATTTTAGGCCACACCTCCTACTGATACTGCAGTCTGATACTGTAATCCCGATACTATGTGGCTTAAAGATAGAGATACGGCAGCCATTTTGCTAGATACCTAAGTGCCAGAAACAATGAAAAGAAGTGTGTTTGAGACTTGTCACGAGTGTGTGATTCACAAAGTGTGTATAAGGCTCAATTAGTAGTGATTTGTTGACACAAATCACCAAATGTACCTCAGCTGACTGGCTACATTTGGTCTATAGAAGAAAACTGTGTGCATTTTAGAACTTTGAGTAATTTGTTGAAACCCTCATCACTGTGATTTATCGCCTTCTCTCCAGTCGTTCAAAGGATGACAACATGGATGTGATGAATCTCATCGAATCCGACGAGGAAGACGTTTTCCACGATGCTGTTCCAAGGCTCCCACCACTCGCTAACGGTCACGTTCCTGCTCCAGTGACCACTCTCGTAGAAATTCACTGCATTCAGTCTAGTAAGTGTGAGCTGTTTGCTAACATGTTTTACACTACAGTTTTGGGTGTGTCTGAAGAATGTCATTCCTGAGGTATTATTTACTCCCTGCTTATCAAAGTTTACGCCTGGATCAGGAGAGGTGTGCTTGCGTCAGGATCAGGAGAGGAGTGCTGTAAAATAGTGAATAGAAATGTTAGGATAAGACTGAGATAGTATTATAAGAGAACTGTTTTGGGTTACATGTACACGTTTAGGAAAAGGAGTTCTTTAAGGGTTCTTTGGATGGTTAATGGTTGTAGCTTTCTAAATGGTTACTTAGGATTTCCTTTTTAGAAAAGGTTCTCTGTTGTAGTGTTTTATATAGAACCTCTAAGAGTTCTTGCAGAGACACAAACTGGAGAAGACAAAGGAAAGGATGATATGATGCCTATACTGTCTTAGAAAAAAGGGTTCTTCTGGTGTTATTTGGATGGTTAACAGTTGCAGCTTTTAAAATAGGTTCTACTTGGAACCTTTTCTGAAAGGAAACCCTTAGTTGTAGATAGAACCATTGAGAAGTATCTCAGAGGCACAAACCAAAGAACCCATTAAAATAATTAATGGTTATCAATTTCTAAAGGAGTACTTGGAACCTTAAGGGTTCCCCCAGGAGGGACAAACCAGAGAATGCTTTATGACGGTAAATTAAATGGTATGATGACGATATACTCTTAGAAAAACGGGTTCTTCAGGTGTGCTTTGGATGGTTATTGTTTTAAAAAGTGGGTCTAACCTATTCTGAAAAGGGAACCCTCAGTTTGTAGGGTTCTGCATAGTTCCCGAAACCTTTAAGATGCAAAATGAAACCATTACATGATGATCAAGTTTTTTTTTTTTGATAGTTCTTTGAAATGTTCTTCGATTCCTAAGAGGTTCTCTTCGGTGCTGTCTCTGATAACGAAACCCTCTTGTACACATCATTTAAGGCTCCCCCCAGAGCAACAAACTAAAGAGCTCTTAAAGTTTTTTCATTATGATTTTTGATCTATGATTTTATTGGCTTCACATTTTTAAACAGGATGACATTAAATTGTGGTGAAAGTCTGCAGCAGCAGTGCTGTTATTAAATTATTGCTTTGTGCAGATGGACAAACCAAAGAACACTTTTCAAAATCTTGTATGTTTTTTTTGCACGTCATTTTTATTTATTTTTTTCATAATTCTTCGTTGTTATTAAATTAAAATCTTACTGGAAATTGAAATCAGTCATTAACTTTTTTTTTTTCAGATGATCATGAAGATGATATGAATGATGCAGACCTAGATCATCACACACAGGATCGGACACAGGATCACACACAAGATCACACACAAGATCACACACAAGATCACACACAGGATCACACACAGGATCACACACAGGATCACACAGATCTATAAGATAAATAAAGAAAAGGGACTTACTGGACATTTGTGACTGTACAGAATTTCCTTAAAGAGCCATTATAGTGGTTCATTTTTCAAATGCAGGGATCTGAAGTTGCAATTTGTGTGTGTGTGTGTGTGTGTTGGTTTTTATGTTGCATTTGTAGGATTAGCCATGTTAAAATACAGTGAGTTGTATAAAGAAAGTAATAATTGTATAGTTTTTTTTTTTTTTTTTTTTACTTTGCCCACATTGCAGATAAAAGCTTAAAAGCTTTAACTGTGTGTGTGTGTGTGTGTGTGTGTGCGTGTGTGTGTGCGTGTGTGTGTGTGTGTGTGTGTGTGTGTGTGTGTGTGTGTGTGTGTGTGTGTGTTGTTACTCACTGCTTTGTACAGAAGCATAAAAACTGTCCATATGTTTTAAGACAAGGTTTTGGCAGATGGTTGGGTTTTTTTTTCCTTTTAAATTCAGTTTTATTTGAATGCAAAAGAAGCTTGCTTTCTTCTGACTGATTGCTTTGAGAATGATGCAATATACCTACAACATCTACTGTAAACAGTATGCAGGGTGCAGCAGGTGAATGTCTGTAATTTTTCTGAATAAATGATTAATCTGATGAGAAGGAACAGAAGGTGTAATGAGAGTGTTGCCACAGTGAGTAGTTTTCCTTCTGTTGGGCTATTTTTTTTTTTTTTTTTTTATAAATTGGAATGGAAAAAAACCACAAGCTCTATTTCACATAGTTTAGAAATCATTTGTCAGGCTCTAGATGATCATCAGTGTGGATGGAAAGTCAATGCATTACTGTAAACTGATGGAGATTTTATGTACAAATTGTTTCTTGCTGAATGCCTTGGGGAAAATCGATTGATAATGCTGAATGAATGAAAGATTGTGACCAGGCTGGAACTGTTTCAACTGTCTTTTTTTTTTACTCTTTTGCTAGCTAAAATATTGCCCTTTCCATTTCCCAACAAGATGATGGAATATCAGGAATATTTTAGAAAATATTGGCAACCTGTATAGCCAACTGTATAAATCATGTATTGTTATTTTTTTTTAATATAAGAAATATTGCAAAACTTTAAATGTAAATGTTGTTGAAAGGACAAACACTGCAACTAAACGAAGCATCATGTGACAGGATGTTCATCACACGCCACTGATGGGGAATTACGACTCTTTTCAGTGAGTCAGCTCATTAGCTCGGCTCACCAATAAGAGCCGACTCCTTCGTCTCCCAAACGGTTCAGTGCCATTTTCCTAAGCTGGACAAAGTTTTTTTTTTTTCAAGTAAATGATGACATAGAGGAAGCAGGTCACGTGTTACAATTACACTTAAAGAGTGTCTGCATTATCCGCAGCAAAGGAAAAGGAAGAAGAAGAAGAAAACGACTCATACGTGCGAGTCGGCTCTTCACGTTCAGTCTAAAGAATCGACTCGCTCATGAACGACACATCACACGACACCTCTTCAGCAACCCAACAGTGGAAAACCTGGAGAGGAGAACCTTTTAGTAAACTCTACAGTTGTTATTTGATGTCAGGATCATCTGAGGGGAAGTGTCTGTGTTTTGATGAAGAAGTACATAAAAATTAAAGGTCAGTTTTGAGTTCATTTTTTAAATTTTCATTTTGAGTTCAGTGTTGTGTATTTTGAGTATTTAAATGCTTTATTTCTGCATCATCATCATCATCTTTGGATGTCTTTAAGAGTGGAGATTTGCTGGAACATAAACATTTTAAGAAACTACTCGGTATCATGGTGTGTCATCAGAATTGTGTAGGGAATACAACACTCAGGGGCGTGCTGTTATAGGAAAATAATAAACGACAGGGTGGTGTGATGAGATGGTCTGAAGCACAATCACTGTTGCCAGGAGTAACAATGTTTTTATTCTTCTTACCCCACATCAAGTTGTCAGCGATTAAATAGTTTTTTTAATATTAACGAAAAACACTTTTTTTTTTTTTTTGGATTATTGGTGTTACACATTTAGTGTAATATGATACTAACAAGTTAGTTCACTTACAGCTTTCAAATAACAGCACATCCTGGAGTGTTTTTTTTTCCTCTTATTATTTCACAGCAATTTCCCAATGCAAATTTTTATTTAATAAAGACCAACACATTGTTCTTTTTACTTTATATTTACATTTAATATCCTTGAAACAAGTTGGTTCCTGTTATCTCTTACATTATCAACACTATATACAGTTGTTTCCTCACACAGCCTTCCTCTCTCTTGTATTTGTCCTGAAGTTTATGTAAACACACACACACACACACACACACACACACACACACACACACACACACACACACACACAGGGAGAGAGAGCCTGGTATGTTACCAAGAACCCACAAGGCACAAAGTCCTCTGTCCTAAACAAGACTCTCTCATGTGGGAAACTTTACCTTTGATTGTTACAAAGTGCTGACACTGGAGACTCCTTCCATGATGTTAAACATCTCTTCATAGTAAACACCACCATATCAACAATTACACACATTTCTGTACATAAACAGCTGTGTAAGCTGCTACCATAGAAACGATAACAAATTCGAGCGAGTGTAGTGATATAAACCTGGGATTTGCCTTGTAGCCGGAACTATTGTCAGAGCTGCCACTATAGACAATTAATCAACAACTTTCTGACCAATCAGATCTGAGAATTCAACAGCACTGAGGTGTAAGGTTAATTCCAAGACCAAAGCTTGGAGATTTTTGTTTGGAGATTTGTTTGTATGTCAATAGTGTATCTGTTTATGTGGTCGAAGCTAAGGTTAGAAAGCCTACACATTATTAATTACAAAAATGAAAAATGAATGTAATGAAAGAAAATCTGCACACACACACACACACACACACACACACACACACACACACACACACACACACGTTTAAAAATAGATTTAATTAATTTTATTTTATTTCAGGATGGTATTTTGGCAGGTGATGAGGTCATAACTCTCAGGACGTCCCTCTCTCGGTGCTAATTCAAACGAATCGAACGGCGAATCGAGTCACTCAGACGGCTTTGTTCAAAAGAGTCGACTCAGTGTGTCGTGTGCGCGCGACTCGGGCGGGGGCGCGTCGCGGGAGAACCAGTGCGCTGTGTTTATAATCGCGCCTTGATCCAGGGACTGTAATAATGCGTTTAGATGGAGGCACAGACACAGCTTCCTCATGCTCTCCCAGACACACTCACCAGCCACGAGGGTAAGTCCCAAACCTGCTTTTCACATCAACCTGCTGTCTTAAAATCATGGCGGAGATATCTATACCTGCGAAACACTGTGACGTCATTAATTAAATCATCAGGCGCTTTAACTGTGTTGATCCAAATGTGCACTAGGAAATAATTGAAATAATTGTAACAACCACTGATTTCATTGGTAGCCCATAATCAATACACTATAAGTCTTTTCTCTTGACAACAAACAGAAAATGAACAAACACACACACCAAGGCGACCTCCGCACCCTGAATGAGATGATTAAGCACCAGAGAGATGTAGAGTGTGTGTGAAATACAGACCTAATATAACATCTATACTAAATTATAATACTCTGCTTATGTCTTGAACAGGATTTACAGTGATGCTACAGTACATAATCTTTTCCAAGAATCTTATTTAAATTTAGCTCTTTAAATGGAAAGTGTTTACACAATGATTTTAAGATATTTTATTATCAATATTGTCTAATACTAATAATCTAAGGAGTTTAAAACCTCAGGCTTCCATACAGTATGATACAATTTTGATTCTTGATGCATTCAATATTTAACAATACCGCTGAGTCTGCTACAATACGATACAATATGATATAATTGAGTAATGTCCGATCGATATGTGACCAGCTTTGTTTGTAATCTGGGACAGGTCTACTGTCGATTCTCGAATTATGACGATGTAGAA
This sequence comes from Pangasius elongatus, assembly GCA_033441825.1. Lineage (NCBI taxonomy): Eukaryota > Metazoa > Chordata > Actinopteri > Siluriformes > Pangasiidae > Pangasius > Pangasius elongatus. The sequence continues at coordinate 13,508,226 of JAKKZN010000024.1, forward strand.
ATTGTCTGTCCTTTTTTGATAATAGGCATTGTATCGTCGATAGTAATATGTTTATTATTGTTGCCTCAATTCAATGAAATCCTTGCCTTTTAAATCATGCGTAGGTCCGATTCATCTGATCGTTACACACCTATTTAATACACGTCTTTTAGACATGATAGCAATGTTGAAAATCAGTGTTTTTAGGTACAGCGGTTCCCTTCCTTATTTATGGATTTTTCACCATCCATTTCCTTTGGGGCTTGTGAAAAGAGAGGAAACCTGCTTCGTCATACGTCAGTAGCGTTGCCATGATTAAGTGAGAATCTTTCAAAAGGTCACTTTAGGTTCTATATTGTTAGTACAACATTTGCAAGGGTACACTGGGTCACTTCCTGTTAGTTTCTTGAGAACTACATTGAAAATAGCTGTGTTCATAGTGTGTAACTTGAAAATGCGTGTGGTTTGTATCAAGCCAGATCTCCTTTGTCATTCATGCGCTTGGAAAATGTGATAAGATGTAAACTGAGAAACCAGTTCAGCTAAAGTGAGAGAGGGACAAAACCTTCACTGCTAAGTAAATACAATGCAAATACAATACACCTTGCCTTGGTGGGTGTGTACGATGGTGTTTTATCCTGATATTATTAAAACAGCTTATTAATATCATATAAACTATAAAACAATAAAACACAACAGAAACAGTAAATACATTTTGTGTGTACATGTCAGAAGGTAGGTTGCTCTGTGAAGTTTTCATGTAGTATTGACTCAAGTGCATGTGAGTATGTGTGTAAGAGTGAGTATGTTGTGTGTGTGTGTGTGTGTGTGTGTGTGTGTGGGATCTCAGTTAATTCAATATGTCAATATGAATTAAAATGAGGAGTCCTGTTTTACCTGAAACAAATCGTTCATCTTATTTATACAACAGAAAGTGCTGATTAATTTTCTATTACAGCAGCTATGACAGTAGTATGGCTTTAATTCAAACAGCATAAAAAAAGATAACAGTGTATTTGTCGATATGGTGAAATTTTCTGTAAGGAGATGTTTATTTAACATTTTTGGAAGGAGTCTCCAGTGTCAGGGCTTTGTAACAGTTTAGAGGTAAAGCTGTAATTAAGTTTTTCCAATACTGGAAATTTTCAGGATAGACGGCTTTACACACTGAGGTTTCTCATTTTTCTGTATTTTGTTTGTCTTGTTAACTTCAAGAGAGAGAGAGAGGGCGGAAAAAAAGCAAAAGCTGATGAGGGAGCAACATTACAGCTTACCGTTAACAGCTGCTCTAAATGATAACAGAACTTTTTTTTTTTTTTGCAGACTTTGGAATATTGCTGTGGTAAAATCACATTATATCACCTGCCAGCAACTAAAAGTGTTTTTTAACAGTGGTTCTGTTTATAAAATGTTATTTTGCAAATATTACCATTTTTATTCTAGAAACTACAGAAAGAGTAATAAGGAAACTTTTACTTCTCAATGATAATTTGTTTATTATTAATAAACAACCATATCATTGGTCACTCATTATGCACTTTACTTCACCAGTCTCTGAAAAGGCAATACCCAACCCAAATGAACAACTTTAGACCAATCAGATCACTTGTTATGTATCAGGTAATGTGTGGCATGTTGTGGAAGNTGATATTTATTATTACTAAAATATTATTACTCCTAGCTCTAACATTGAATTAATTAGGCATGAGATAGGATATAAGATGATTGTTAAATCATGGAGCCAGCATGTACCAGAATACACCTTTCCATGTACTGTTCTATCTCTGACTCCTTAATGGTTATATAACAGGTATAAGAGAAAATGAGTGGCTTTAAGCTTTGCTTTTTACTGTACAGCAAACTTCCTGATTCCCCTAAAATAATCGAGACATCCACTTGAGAATCACCTTTCACGTGAGCTTATTAAGTCCAGATAGGTAACTTTTCAATGCCCCTTGGCTATAATAATGTACGCCCTGTCTTTCAGATGGAGATGAACTGATCTCGGAGCTGAAGCCTGCTTTCCAGCCCCGGCTTTATGGATCACCTGGCTGCGAGACATGGAGCGTGTGTTTTTCTCCGGATGGTACACGCTTTGCCTGGTCCGCGGGTTACGGACTGGTGAGAGTGCTGCCGTGGCCTCTGCCTTCCAACCTGTACGTGAATCCCAGACCAGAATTTCAAATTATTGCTGAATCATGAGATGATCCACGACTTTGCAGTTGTGATTTATTGCCAAAGTTTTTTTTTTTTTTTTACCAATCCAGAAAAGTTTCATTGTGATCGTGTGCTCTGGACAACCTCAGATGCTCTAAATGAGCTTGTGTTTGGGTTCTGTGGATGATTCTTGGTGTTCACACCAAGAACCAGGCCAATTAATGGTCACTCTTTAACTATACTGTCAGAAAAAGATATTATACAGCTACATTCTGCAAGGGGTAAAAAATGCAAATATACTTACAAAGGTACACCAATGCTCTAAGTCCAACTGAAGCACCACTACAAGTGTATTCCTTTGTAGTATATTACATTAAGAGGATCACAAGTGTTTGTACCCTAAAAACATTACTGTTTTGTACCTTCTTTTCTGACTCTATGTGTCATTATGGGTTCATCATTGCGATTTTGATTAATGTGAAATATAATGTAACACATAGTAATAATATTCCAGTATAGGAATTTGTCTATAGGAGGCTTGGGGTCAGAAATTAAATGCGCATTAAGCTAAATCTCCAGGCTGTTGACCTAAAGTTCCATCTAGCACCCTAAACAATTCATCATTTTGTCTTTTTGGGGACCCATTAAAGGTATTTTGTATAACTCTCCTACAGTGACTAGCCCTTTAAGAATATCTTCCAGGTAGCACCAAGCTTGAACCCTCAACCATCCAAAGAACCTTTGAGGAACCTTTTTAATTTAAGTTGAAT
>JAKKZN010000024.1:13513730-13527750 GCA_033441825.1 Pangasius elongatus
CACACACACACACACCCTCAGTTTAAGCTTGTGTCAGCATTATATTTAGACCAAAAGTTAATGCATAATGTCACTTACGCTAGTGTAAATACTCTTTTATTACTTTATTTTAGAGGGCAACTCAAATGTTTCCAACTGAATAAGCTATTTCACATAGCAGATAGTTACATATAGTCCACAAGACACAATAACTGAATTTTCACAAATAAACCAGTTCAAAAGTTGGTCCACTGAGTCCAAGTGAGTCAATCACCTTTCCATTCAATGAATTTAAGATACAATCAACAAAGCTAGTTCCCTTAAATAGAGGCAGATGTTTCTGACTGGACGATTTGTCATTGTCATTTGTCCTAACAGAAAGTTTATCTCTGGAGTCTTCGATCCTTCACCTTCGTCAGGAACTTGAAATATGATCATGAGCGGTCCATGGTGTCCTGTGATTTCTCTGCCGATGGAGCACTGCTTGTAGTTGGATCTTATTGTGCTGCGACAGGATGGTGGCTGGACCTGTGGGATCCCTACACTGCAGATCACCTGATTAAAGTGGAGTGAGTGAGCCAGTCGTTAAAGCAGTGGTTTGTCATTTTTAGGGCCTATGAGGTGAATAACACCTGCAATGATAACATGATTAGCTGTACTCCCATTTAAGCCACTCCATTTCTCTATTTGTTTAAACTATATATGTGTCATGAGTTGCCTTTTGTTGAGCTGGGGGTGGAGCTTATTTCAGGGTCAGAAAAATTTCATCAAAATCCTGTAACAAAGAAACTAGCCAGATACACTGAAAGGAAATACTGGGAATCAGATTGTTTTGTGAGGTATCTTTGAAATGATGTGATTATTATAATTCTAGAAGTATTTAAAAAAAAAAATACAAACCACACCTTTAACATGGCCTAACCAGACTCATTAGAAACGAAGATGGTTACATGTAGTCAGCTTTAAAATGATCCTAATGTTGGTCATGTCTACATCATCATAACGTTATCTTAGAAAAGAGAAAAGAGACACTTTTTACACTTACTGAAAACATTACAAGCGATCTTATCATGGGTTTGGTTCTAACCCTAACTGATGAAACTATTAAATAAGCTTATGACCGATGGCTTTATTGCGCTTCTTTTTTCCCCACTCCATATCACTTTCTCCCCAGGGACTGTGATCTGTGTGTGTGCGGAAATGACAATCTGCTGACGGCTTTGACGTTTTCTCCTGTATTCCCGCACCTGGCTTTCAAAGACTACAGGTGAGAAATCTTTATTAATGCAGGATCCACAGCCTCTACACACACACACACACACACACACACAGTCAAAACAAGTGTTCCATTAAATACCTAATATTTAAGGACTTGGATTTGGTCTTTGTCCACTCTCAGATTAAAAAAAAAAGTAAATAAATAAAACAGTAAATAAAATTCCTATAAAATAAAATGTTATTTTCCTGCTGAGTTTTTCTAGTTCTAGAGTATTATCTTGAACGCAGTACTTGAATCACAGAGTAAATACAGGGTTGTTCAGGTGTGTGTATTTATAGTGTATAATGTACATGTACACATGGGATAAAAACGTTGTAGATTCAAACATGTTTTCAGTGTGACCTAAGCACATTTGTCAGGCACTGTCCCTTTCTCAATTATAAAAGACATCCTGGCATTGTTTAACAGGGCGTTACAGATTTGGGACATGGAACAAGACAAACTGGTTTTGGTGTCGGATCGTAACCGGGTCAGCGGACTGTGCTGCGCTTTCCACCCAGGAGGCAGCGCCATCGCTACAGGGTAACTGCAAACAATAACACGGTGACAGTGACTCAGCGTAACCTTGACCACGTTCCTTACATCGTTACATAGCATGAGTAACTACTCGTGTGTGTGTTCATTCAGGCTTTTACAGTGATTCCTGTTGACAGGAAATAACTGGAGGTTGAGTCAGCAAAAATATTACCTCATTTCTCTTTAATGTCTTGTGTAACTAAATAATTTGAATTCTGATATGAATCATATTCCTAAACTTTCACTTAGAGACTTAAACGGAACAAAAACAATGTAATTTTTTTTTCACAATAGTTAACATATAAAACAATATTTGAATTTACATAATATAATTTATTAAAATATAATTTTCTCCAAATGTAGCTTTAACATTCTTATTTAAATGCTGTTATTACAAATTATTTACAACAATTTTTATATTAATTTTTAATTGTTATTTTTTAAATTTCCAGGAAATGCTTGACTATTCTTACTTTTATATTATTTCCATTTAACTTTGGTTCATTTTTAGTAGGTGCATGTTTCTTAACATCAGATGTTACCTCACACTTCATGTCAGTTCTGGGACAGATGGAAAAGCATTGGACTCTCAAATTATTGGGATTTTCCCCTTGATTTTAGCTCTGTGTAATGTTATTATACGAATCAGTTCTTTTTAGTATTTAAAATACTCCCATTCAGGGAGTTATTATTTCTACCAATTAGCTACAATCAAACAAATTCCAGCTCAAGTCATGTCTTTTAATGTTGTTTTGGCATGAAGGAGGTGTGGCACAAAAACCTAATTTTAATCTAATGCCACTTTTTTTAAGCATTGAATAAAAGGTGAAGTTGTAAAATCACAAAGGCAATTGAAAATGAAAATTTATTTATTTTTTGGGTCCCAGGTGTCGAGACGGACGTGTAAAGTTTTGGAGAGTTCCTCGCCTGGTCCCCAGCCTGCGACATTTGTGTCGCACCACGCTCAGGTACTCGGTGTCCACCTTCCAGGTGCAGGCTTTACCACTACCGAAGAAAATCCTGGACTTCCTCACGTACAGAGACATTACTAAGAATAAGAGCCTACGCTGCAGTGAACATTTCAGCTGATGAAAAGGAGCTTTTGGTTCGTGGCTGCTACGTGAAGCTGCTTTTATTTCAAAGTTTGAACAACACGGCAAAAACAAAATGGGAAAAACATCCATATGAAAAAAAGGACACTGGTTAAGAAGTACAAATTTATTTAAACAATTTTAAATTATATATACTGCTGTAACACGGGCACGTAGATGTAATAGATGTAACAAACTTGATTTTATTCTACACAGCTCATTGCGTCAGATGTGTCATAGGCAGAAAACAGGTTTGTGGTGTGTGTGTGTGTGTGTGTGTGTGTGTGTGTGTGTGTGTGTGTGTGTGTGTGTGTGTGTGAGTGAGTGAGTGAGTGAGTGAGTGAGTGAGAGAGAGAACTGGACTAGCCATCACTGACCACTATATCTCTAACTGCCTGGAAAGCAGCAACCATTGAACTCAACTGAATCTTCTCACTGGTTCCAGAGGCCAGGCGATACCTGAGAGAGAGAGAGAGAGAGAGAGAGAGAGAGAGAGAGAGAGAGATGGGGAGAGCAAGAGACAGAATTAGAGAGAAAGTGAAAAACGAGTGAGCATGAAAGAGAACGAGACGGAGAACGAGAGTGAGAAAATGAGAGGGTGGGAGAACAAGAGAGAACAAATGAGAGATAATGAGAATGCAAGAGACCAAGATAGAGAACAGAGAATGAATGAGAGAATGAGAACAAAGGAGACACGACAGAAAACGATAGGAAAACGGGAGACCGCGAGAGGGCGAGAACGAGTGAGCAAGAGAGAACGAATAAGAGATGAGAGAGAATCAATGACGGACAAAATGAAAGAGTGAGAAACCAAAGTAGAGAGAGAATAAGGGAACACGAGAGAGGGAACAAATGAGAGTGATGACGTATGAGAGAATGAACAAGAGCACAAGAACGAATGAGAGAACAGACGAGCAAAGAATGAATGAGATCGAAAGAGAGAACAAGACAGTGAGAGTGAACGAGGGAATGAGTGAGAGAACAAATGAGAGTGAGAATGAACGAGAGAGAGGAGGGGCTTTAAGTCCTGTCGCTCTTTGAAATACAGGAACAATTTATTTATAAATTATTTTGTTCTTTGCCACTGCATCTTGTGACGTTTATTCCAACATCTGTTTATGTAGCATTCTGTATAAACCTCTCATTTTTATCTACACTGTTCTGATAGCAGGTGTAAGAGAAAGTAACCGTGTAAGAGAAAGTAACCGCTACTCACTCGATGTCTGCGAGCTTAATCAGCAAGCCCATCCGAATCGCTGGAGGAAAATCCACTGGAGCAGAGCAACAGGAGAAAGAGAAAACTAATCAAAATAATGCCACCCTCACCATAAATGTAATCGTTAGACATTTTGTGTCTTAAGTTCATTTCTGTAGTTTTGCACTGGAGCAACAAGGCTGTATGGCTAACAGGTAATTAAGCTGTAGGTCTAAATCATCATACACGCCTCACTTTGGGTTGTTTAGGGTCTCAAACACACCTGGTTCTGTTCATATTGTGTACTGGGAATAAGAGAAGTTCCAAATTGAATGAAGGCTAATGTCTTTTTCATAATAACAACAACAACAACAACAACCTGCCAGCTTTAATCATTATTTTAAAATATCCTATAAAAGTTTATGTACATAGAACTACATTATAAATAACTGTTACTACAAACTCTCCTGTGATCACATGTATGTCAGGTGACCCCAGTGCTAAATCTGACGCTATAAGCACGTCTTACTCATTAGCCACATTCCTCTCGTAGCTCCAGGACACAAGTTAGAGACGAAAACGTATCTTGGGTCATCTTACCTCTGTGTATGAGAAGATGCAGCTCGGTCAGAATGTCATGTAGCGCTAAACCTTTCAGAGTTTTCAGCTGTAGGATTTCTGTTAGCATTGCTTTAAGGAAGAATACATCTTTACACGTTATCTGCATGGCTTCGATGCTGAGTGGAGAGCGTAAAGACATTAGGGATACGGTTATATGCCGTGGTGAAGTCTTTGTTCAAGGCCCAGTCCAGTATGTTGGCGATGTCTGAGCGCAGAGGATGTCCTGTGCACGTGTAAACCGTCTCCTCCGTCACCTTCCCATAGGCCATGTGAGTGCTCTGTACAGACGACACACAATTCGCAATCGCTTTTCTTTTGTTCACTGAATTGTCTCGTTAACTTCGAGAGAGAGGAATAAAACCGTGGCTGGTGACGGAATGGCTACATCTACTACTATAACGTAAGCAATAACAAGAACCAACATTAAACAGAAGGAAAAATATGACGTCATTCATTAATAAATTACATTTTTATTGTTCATAAATTGCTGTGGTATAAGAGGAATAAAACACTTCAATATGTGCTCTTATAGAAAAATCATCAACTTCAGAGTCACACCACTCACACCACTCAACCGCTGATCATTTTGCTATAACAGCACACATACAAACGCCCAAGTGTTTCGTTCTTGCTTTATTTCCAACACACAAGCACCTGTAGAATGTTTAACGATCGCCTCATGTCTCCTGTTGACAGGGTCACAATAGCCTTCATGCCATCTGGAGTGATGTCAATGCTGAGAGAATCATACAGAGAACAAAAAAAAAAGATATTAACAACTAAAATATTCATGAGTATGTTCACATGCGGTGGCATGGAAAAGTCTCCGGGGCTGCGTTTTAGCCAAAAGAAAGCCCGAAATAAAGAAACGAGCCAGATTTATTTCATAGCAACAGTAAGCAAGTTAGTTTTCCCCCAAGGTGTCTGTGAAACGATCTCCGATCTGATCATTACAGGTCTAGCAACACTTAAATATTACAGACTGCACCTTTAATGCCAGTGTACAATTCTGAAATGATGAACTGTGAAAGCAAATGCACTGCGAGTCAGTGAGCTTCACCTCTCCTGCTGGATGACGTGCTCGAGTCTGGGGATCATCTGAGTCTGGGACAGAGGCCCGAAACGGAACCGCGTGCATCGCGACTGCAGCGCAGGGATGATTTTAGACAGGTAGTTACAGATCAGACAGAACCGAGTGTTCTCTGTGAACTTCTCGATCACTGTAGGGAGAGGAAGGGGGACAGACAGCGAGAGACAGACAGCAAGAGAGACAGACAGACAGGAAGCAAGAGACACAGACAGACAGACAGAAAGCGAGAGACAGAGTGAGAGAGACCAAAGAGACAGAAAGCAAGAGACAGAGTAAGAGACAGACAGAAAGAAAACAAGAGACAGACAGTGAGAGAGAGAGAGAGAGAGAGACAGCAAGAGCAAGAGAAATTTAGAGAAACAGCAAAAGTGACAGAAGAGAAAGAAGACAGAAGAGTGAGCAAAAGAGAAGGGAGGGGAAAGACAAGCGAAAGAGCATTACAGTGAGGGAGAGTGAGACAGATACAGCAAGGCAGAAAACCAGTGAAGAAGAGGGAGTGCGTCAGAGAGAGAGAGAGAGAGAGAGAGAGAGAGAGAGAGAGAGAGAATCAGAAAGCGAGAGACAGAGAAAAGACAGAAGAGAGAAAGCAAACAAGAAGGGGCGGGGGCACAAGAGGGAGAACAAGATAGACGTCACAAGGCAAAGAGACAGTGAAGAACACACATACGCAGACAGAGAAAGAGAGAGAGAGAGATTATTTAACAACAGCAGTATTTTAAATCATTGTAAATGTACTCTGACTCTAGCTGTCCTCTTCACAGCGCAGTGGGTTTGGTCAGTGAATCTAAAGCAGACAGTTTGATTTGGACACAGGGCCATGTGGAAGCCCAGCAGGTGAGCTGGTAGAGGGGCAGATGGTTCAGTACCTCTCCTTAAAGCGTTCTGAGCGTCCTGGGTCATGGCATCCGCCTCGTCCAGAATCACCAACTTAAAACCCTTCCTACACAAACCACAACGAAACACAAACACACACAAATCCATGAGCGATAAGAATAAAAAACACGAGATGTTACACTAGGGAGAAACGAGCAAATATCATGAGCCATCCAAATTTACACACAAGCTAACGCTGCACAGATAATCTTTTTCAAGTAATAATAGAAAAGAGAAATAAAACGACTACGCAAAATACAGCAGTGTGTGGCAAGTTAGGCATTCAAAGCCTGTTATTAAATCTGTAGTAATTTAAAGATGCACTATAATGGTTGAATGTAAATCACAAACAGTTTGCTCAATACTGAAACAAAGAGGTGATCCAGCCATTTTGGGAACAAAAGAATTGATTTTCACACTGTACAATACGAGTGTGTGTTCTTTATAATTAGGGCCAGGCAATTAAATGTATTTTATTCGTGACCACCATTTCTGGGTTCCTTCATTTAACAAACATGATCATGTGCGATACCTGCGTTAACTTACGTACAGTTAGCTAACAAACATACTGTACACTTCTATGTTCTTTTTGTAATTAAAATTTCTATTTAGGATTTAAATTACTAAATCCACCCAATAAATCTGACTAAAAAGCAATTAAAAGATTTACAATTTTGAGTGAATATAGGATTATGTTGCAGCATATAACATAGGTGTACAGTGTGGGGGGGAAAAAAAGGACTGTATTATTTTAAATTCAAAGGAAAAACGTGGTATAGTGTGATTTTTTTTTTTTTGAACAAGGTCTGATTATTCAACATTTTATAATATGCAAAAAAAGTCAAGAGACACCAGAACAGTACAGTATATACAGTCAGAACCCCAACACGACCCATCAGACATTAAACAAAGACAAGAAGCAAAGAGAAAAAAAAAAAAAAAAAAGTAAAATATTAAATAAATAAAAACAAATAAACAGAAGGAGTAATTCCAACAATAACAATCAACATTAATATGTACAACGAGAAAGCAGATATTTAAGAAGGGGGGGGGGACTATACATTTTTGGGACTGTATTCGTACAGTGTGATTTTAATATTAAGATAAATGAACTTGATTATCGGGTTAGCTCTTATCAGGCAGCCCTGATTTACATTTTTAAGATCGGTGAAATGTACCGAGCAGAATGAAACGGTCTTGAAACGCAAGTGCTGCTCTTACTTGAAAATGGTCCTGGTGCTGGCGAAGCTGAGGATGGGGCCTCGGACCACGTCTATACCACGGTCGTCTGAAGCGTTGAGCTGCACAAGCAAAAAGAACTTTTATTACATTGAAAAAAAAAACGCATATCCAATGAGGAAAACTTGATCATGTGCTCTCTACCGAGAAACTCGCACTGAACATAGCCATGAACCAAAGGACTATTTGTGTGTGTAAAAACGTTTACGTACAACAATAATGTTATTTGTAATTTTTATAAGAACCTTACGTCTAGTACTAACAATAAAAGGCTGTAATACCTCCAGAACCATGGAGTTGAACTCTTTATCCTTGTAGAGCTGCTTAGCACAGGCTAAAATGGTGGAGGTCTTTCCTGTTCCCGGAGGCCCGTAAAACAGTAGGTGAGGCAGTCGGTCTTCTTTAATGAACTTCTGAACTGAAGAGGTAGAAGAGGTGGACATGCTCATGAAAAAGAAGCCACAGTTCTAATGAATTTCAGTATTAATATGTCTGCAGTGGGTCCCTGGTGGACTAATGGTTAGTGGTGGACTCTCACCACTGTGGCTCGGGGCCGATTCCCGGCCAGGGAACCAACCCCAGCCACTGGGGTTGCGTGCAACAGTGCGCTCTCAGTACCGGTCCCAAGCCCGGATAAAATTGGGGAGGGTTGCGTCAGGAAGGGCATCCGACATAAAAGCTGTGCCAAAATCAAAATATGCGGACCAATGATCCGCTGTGGCGACCCCTAACGGGAGCAGCCGAAAGGGCGTTTTAATATGTCTGCATTGTTAGCTAAAAGAGACCAATCGGCTGCTTGAAAGCCAGGTCATAATACTAAACATGCCAAATCCCCTTCAGCAGTACTAAATTACTCCACTGTGGAAAAGGATTTTTTTTTAATTTTTTCTCATAGAAGAATTATCTGGCTGTGCTGGGCGCTTGCCGATTTCAGTCACGTGCTTTCCGAGCGTACTGATACAGGGGAGTAAAAGGGTGTTTGTTAAATGAGCAACAAGAGGCCCATCTAAACACAAAGAAGCAAGATTTTTTAAATCTTGTTCAACATATTTTCCCTTTTTGTATTAGAAAGAACTAATAATAAAAAAAGTCAACTACAGGACCGTACTGAAGTAAATGCTTTAAGGCTATACGTGATTTGTTGTTGTTTTTGAGCACCAAATGTAGTGCAATGAGCTCTAAACCCAGGCAGGAATTAAAGTTGTCAAATTAGAGGTTTCTGGAGACAACAGACAACCTCAATCTCAATCCAAATGTCACTTATCACCAGCATTACAGTTCTACCCACTTCTGCACTTCAAGCAGAAACGCACACTTGCTTGCTTGTGTGAGCAAATAATCCATGTATGAATTACAGGTATCATTCGACAGTTTAATTTCATTCACTCATTACTCACTTGTACTCAGAATGTCCTGATGTGAGATCAAATCATCCAGCGTCTGTGGTCTGTACTTTTCAACCCTACCACAAAAAATATATCACAGTTCAATCTTATTTTGTAAAAACAATTTGGAATCGTTTTATTGCATCTATGTGACCGTAGAGTTTAATTCAGAAATCTGTCAGTAATCACAATGTCAAGTGAGAGACTCAGAATCAGAAATCATTATATAATGTTATACTTAATATTCAGTGAAGTTAGACTTTTATAAAAGACTGTTTTGGGAGATACTTGGGATCCACATTAAACGTCCTAAACTGCCTTCTTCAGTGGTGTTCCTGTTCAAACAAAATCCTAGTAAAGTTCAAAATTCTGTGAATTTTTTTGTGTTACGGTAGTGGAAATCTATGGAAGCTGTTATGGAAGATTTATTACACAATTTTGACTTTTTACTCTATCCTGCAGTTGCAAGTTCATATATTACAGCTGCAACTTTTTATCTCACAAACTGTGATTTAGTGTGACTTTGCGATCCGGTCACTCACAACTGAATGATCTTCACTTGCAAATGTGAGATAAAAAGTTGCAGTGGTGAGATAGTTTTGTGTAATGCTTTCTCATATATAGCAACTTCCTATAGAAATCCCAAGCCACCATTATCAGCGTTATTATATTGTTTTATAATCAGCCAATTTGGCTGGTCACAATTGAATTATGTTTAATCCAAACCTCCAAGAGGACCTGTAACTTGGACCTAATGTGGTCTGACAGTGGAAAGCTCAGGAATGAAAAGCTCTATGGCTGTAATGAATATATTCAAATTTAAAACATACACATTTAAAACAATGAGCTCAATAGTTGAGGGTTCATTAAAATTATTTTGCAGCTAAAGAGACCTTCAGAATGTTTATTCACACGATTGTTCATAAATTACACTAAATGAGCCAAACTATAAAAAATAAAGACAAGACATTTGTAATATCGCGAGATTTGACAACTCAACGCAACTCCATTTCCTAGCAGCGAGTTTGGCTTCACGACGTGACAGCAAATAAACTGTGGCCAGAATGTAGCTATTAGCACGAAAGTGTCCAAGAAATAAGCCAGCAGACTGGTGCAAAAATATACAGAAATGCACGTTAGCCAGCTATTCATCACAGAAAGAGGGTTAAACAAAATATAACTTGCTAATTTTTATTCCCTACCCGTATTCCTAACAACTTCCGCGTTAGCGCTAAACTGTCCAATCAGAAGACGGCAAAGTCGACATACCAGCCAATCATGACACAGAACACGGCAGTACTAGCCAATCAAAAGAACAGGAGGCGGATTTTTCCGGAATTAAAGCGCAGAAAATAAAATGAAGCAAAACAAATCCAAACAAAACCGAACATAATTACAGCAAAACGACTAAAATGAATGTTCAGGTATTAAGTCAGCTAGTCTGGGAGTATGCTAACGCAATGGCTCCTTGTAAATTCATCTGGGGCTTCTCTTTATACCTTGTTTTTATAAACGTAACGCAACTTTAGCTTAATTCAGCCGTATATACGCTCGTGTTGCATGCAGTATTCATTTCCCCACACTCTTACCATGGCAAATTCCTGGCCTGAAGAGGTGCCTTGCTTGTTGATGCCATTTTGATCTGTTTTAATCACAAAGCAACACGATATAACGCGTGATCTCTTTTGGCGCGCTTTCTGACAACACTTTCACGTCAGTGAACGCTGCTTGACGGCGGCTGGCCCATCCAATCACGGCTGCGGAGCTAAGCAGTCACCACGCCCACTTCATGCTGTTGCCACGCCCACTTCTCTAAAATGGCGTAACAAATGGAAGCCCTTATTTACAATATTCACATCTTCATTTAATTAAAGTATGCCATTAAAATAATGTATATATTATTATAATACATTTGTATTTGCATAATAAATGTGTTTTAATACATATTAAGACAATTTTTAATTAAAAAAAATACCATAACTTATGAATATGGATTGATATGAAGTTTGGATCTAGCTATCTAGCTAGCTGACAAATGATCTGTTAGTAAACTAGCTACAGTTGGTAACATGTAAGCACTTTAAGCGTATTTTGTTTGGCAAAAGCTAGAACTGGAACAATATCACAGCAATATACCAATAAATTAAAACTAAGTTAAAGTCCATGACACATTCTGGAGAGTACTGAGGATATCATCAGTATTTATCTAACCCCAACCATTGTTTAAATTTGACTCAGTTTTTCTTATTAAATAATTAATTTTTCAAGCATGTCACAGCTGTATTCCTGGCGCTTTGTTTGTACAGTTAATTATCTTGATATAACGTATCATGAAAGAGTCTTCCGTCTTGTAATATAAGTGATCGTTTAAATCTAACAGTAGCCAAACCTGTCAAAATATACCATCTATAACCACCATCAGCAACATTAGCTAGCTAGTTAGCTCACTTTTTAGCTTCACAATTAAGCGCAAGTGAAAAAAATTAAACAGGTTTGTCTATTTAGCTGCAGAAATATGTTATAAAACTATTTTGTTCATCACAAATATTAGCTAGCTAGTTTGGTTAGCATGAAGGTTCTGTGGGTGAAAATGTCCAGTTACTACAGTATCACTGTAATCTCTAAAGTGATGGAGATTGTGATGAAGGATTTTGTGAGCTCCTACGTATAACACTGTGCAAATTATCCTTCTAACAGAAGTGCTGAAAAATTCTCTCAAATCCTCTCAAATCAAATTGTGTTGATCCAAACACACATAATGATTTAATTAAATTTTTTGAATGAAGGATTAATGTACATAAACTATTAGCTCTAATATTCAGTGGGTTTATGAAAGCCTGATGATGTCCACCCACGCTGGTAGCGGTTCTTTACCTCCTCTCCAGGTTCAGTCAGTGGGAAGCTACACACCTGCTGGAGCTGCATGTGTTCCTGCCAGTCAGAGAGCTGGAGCTGGGTTGTAGTGGTGTGAAGCCCGCTGGGCAGGATGAACTGTGCCAGGTGTGTTCTTCAGGTGTGTTCCTTCGCCCTGGTTACTGCTGAACTGCCAACTTTCACTGCCAACCTTGATCATGATCATAGCTTCACCAACACACATAGAGTACAAAGAGGAAGCAGCTTGTATGCTCAACATACAAGATCCTTGGTTCCTTGTGGTCCATGGTTTCATTACTCACACCATACATAAGCTACTACTACTAATAATAGATATAATATGCAATTTTTAATTTCCTAAATGTTGGAAATTATAACACTTTTTAAAATTTCAGTGTGAACTGTAAGAGACAAGTGACAAGATTGCAATTTAGTTTTTTTTACCTTCACTTATTTATGTAGGTCTTCACACACAAAAAGTACAATTTTGTTATAAAACAGATAGGCATTCATAAGAAAAAAAGGGTTATTTTGCTACAAAATGCTTGTGTCTGCACAATATTCAATGTAAGGATTACAATAGATTTGAAACAGCAATTTAAGCACCTGGAACCATCAAAAACATCACTTCAACGTTTTGTGTATGTGTATGTGTGTGTGTTACAGACAAAGTTACATAAGAACTGTTGTGCTCTAAAAATACTTTTTCTTTTCATTATAAGTTTTGGTGCAGTAAAAGAACTAGAAAGACTAAAAGCTGTGTCCGAGCTTTAGTCAGCTTTGGTAATCATTGTTTAATCATAAACAAAAGTAAACTGTAGTTCCCTCACTCGGAAAAAAAGCAGCTTATTACTGAGAAACCGGAAATCACAAAGCCCTCTCTCCTGAAGACTAAAACTTACTGACTGATACAAAATTTACTGATACTGGAGACTCCTTCCAAAAATGTTAAATAAATGCCTCCTTTACTTTAGCATATGCAATTAGAATAGCTACTACAAATAAGTTAGCATAACCACTGCGCTGTTTAATTCTTTATTACTACTGCTACTAATAAATCTAATCAAGATAGCAAGCTAGGCTATTTAGTTAGCCAATACTAGCTAAGACTGGTAAAAGCATTGTTATGGTTACAGTGTGTTCATCATGTGAGCAGCGTTTTTTCATATCAACATATAAAAATACTTAAAATAACGCTTAGTGTAAAAGCACATTAAGGGAAAAGAATAGAGAATAAGGAGTTTTGCCATTTGGAAATCATTCTGTAGAACGTAGTGCATGACAAAAACATGTGCACTAGACCATGGATTCTCAAAATGTTTGCAGCCAGGGAAGCTTTGGTGTACAAAAAAAATAGTCTTTATTAATTTTTTGTATTATTTTTGTTTATTATTTTTGGCACCCCTGAACTTTCCAATGACAGAACACATTAGAGTCAAGTTATTACATTATTATACTTTATTAATAATCCTACTTGTATTTCAGTTATTAAGGTTTGGATTTGGGTGGCATGGTGGCGCAGCAGTTTGTATTGCCTCCTTGCAGATTCCCAGAATTCCCAGTTCGGTCTGGAGCTTGGGTTACTGTGTGTGTGAGGTTTCACATGTGATTGCTTCTCGGCCTTTTGGCTAAGACCAAGTGTAGTATCTGTTCTTATCAGTTTAATATCTGATACGTCCTCCATTTGAGAACTCTATATTAAATTGATTTTTAGAGCAGGGAGCTGGAAGAGGGGCTTGCTCCGTCCGCTCAACGCATCGACCTGGTATTGCTGTACCTCCAGGAACGGTGTACCTTCGTGGTCGTGGCCTAATGGTCCGAGAGTCGGACTTGTAACCCGAAGGTGAACCCGAAGGTTGTGGGTTCGAGTCTCGGGTC
>JAKKZN010000024.1:13610562-13625659 GCA_033441825.1 Pangasius elongatus
GGTGTGTGTTCACGGGTGTGTGTGTGTTCACTACTGTGTGTGTGCACTTGGATGGGTTAAATGCAGAGCACAAATTTATAACTCACCTGATAGGAGGTGTTGTGCTCAAACCCTCGAAGTTGATCCAGGAACTGAGGCTACGCTGTAACCTACTCCTCATCTCCCACTTTTTACGAAAGGTGGAAAACCGCGCTATTTTTGTTAACTCTCGCATGTTGATGTCTATCAGTAACGGTGAGTGTCGCAAGAGTTTTGCGGTCCAAACATTATCATAGACAAATACATGATCGGGACAAATACTCCTAGATCAGTAATTTAGAAGTTATTTTCGTCTTTTAAAAATGTAGTTACGAGTGGGGTGGCCGTGACTGTGTCCATGGTGGCCACCCCTGGCCACCCCCTGACTCCGCCCCTGCCCGGGATAGGCTCTGGATCCACCATAACCCTGATCAGGGTAAAGTGCTTATTGAAGATAAATGAAAGAATAAATAATACACACAGTGATTCCAATTTTCTGCTCAAATTCTTAGAAAAACTACTAACATTTTCACTAGAAAAATTAAATAATAGCATTTTCTCTCAAAAATATAGCAAATTATTTAAAAGAAATAAGACTCAAGGAAAATTCAAATTTTAAAGAGTTGGTCAGTATCACAAATTTGCTGAAATTTAACAGTGACCTAGAAATAGTGCCGAATCTTGAATACTGATCATTTCCTTTCCTTGTTTTACATTTTTCAAAATTCTTAAACGTTGTTTATTTCCAGTTTAAAATAAAGAAATGCCATATTTTCACAGACGTTTGGCTAATCTAAGATAACATACTCCATAAATATGCATCAAAGTCAACAGAAATGATGATGGGACATTAAATGGCCATGCCTACCTCTGGATTCGAACCTCTGGATTTGAACCTGTCTGAATTGAACATGCACAAAGCAAAAAAAAAAAAACAAACAAACAAACAAAAAAAAAGCGAAGGAGCTTGTTGTGCATGAGGGTCCAGAAATCCTCTGCAACCTAATTAGCCTACAGGAGGAATCTCAGTGATGTTCTGCTCTCTGGAGGAGGCTTCATTAATTATTAATTGGAGGAGAGCTAAAAAAAAAAATTGGAGTATTTTGGAGAATTTTATTTATTTCCATTTTCGCAAAGCTTAAGAAAAGATCAGATTCATTTTAGGCTCATTTTAAGTTTCACGAACGCTGGAAATAGTTCTGGAGTTGATTCTATTAGTTCACTACCACACTTAGTTTTAATTAAATGCTCATTTAAAGCCGTGGTCTAACACCAAAGAGATTATGGGATTATTCATGTGAATCATAAACAGATTTTTTTTTTTTTACGCTAAATCTGGTAAATGAATTTTAGCTCCGGTCACACGGTCACACTCATTTACGCTAAAGGTAAGAACTCGTGTGAGCTGAAGCTCTAACCTATCATTAATGCACTATCTCCAACGTATGATTACTTTCCTGAAAGCTGTAATAAGTGCAGTGGATGTGATGCAGATATATAACTGGTTCTGAACACTTACTTTAATAACAGGTTGAAACAATAACTTTCGATTGGGGGGAAAAAAAATCATTTAATTTATAGATGCAATTTTGAAACTAGCGGAGTGAGTCAGACGTTCCAGATGATGCTGAATCAAAGCGGTCAGAGTCGCACTGCTCTCTCTCTCTCTCTCTCTCTCTCTCTCTCTCTCTCTCTCTCTCTCTCTCTGTCTCTCATGACCGATGTCACCACTTGTTCCCATTTAATTATGCACCGGGGCGAATAGGCTGAGAGCCTGATAGCTCCAGTTTGTCAAAGGTCACAATAAACAGGTCTAAGCTCACTAATTGGCACCTTTATTATTTCAGCAGAACATGACAAATGAAGAATGCAGAGCAAGGCGCTGGATATACAAGAGTTCTGATGGTGTGTTGTAGAAAAGCAAGTGAAAATGCCCCTGAATAAAAAAGCCTTAATCACTGGACCAATGCTTTATGAAGGGTTTTAATAAATAAGAGCAATTTCTCCCCAGACATCTGGGGCTTTAACTTGGAATTAGACACCAAAAGATTGTCATTTAATCAAGTCTGAGCATTTGAATTGAATCCGAGGAGGGAGGTGAGTGGTGTTAGGGATCAGACTACGTTCCGATTATCTGTTGGCATTTTACGAGCACCAAAACAAAGGCATATCACATATCCTCCAATAAATCACAGGGATGTGGAGCAGAAAAATGGAAAGAAGAAAATAAACGTCTTTTTATTTGGATGTTAGTTAGCCTCTTCCTGAGAGCACAGTCTTACGTAATGTTCTTACGCTAACATTAGTGAACTGTAAAAATGTCCAGAATGTTCCTACAGTTCTTGTAGACTCAGTGTCCAAGAGACAGTCTATATTCCCATAGTGTGCTGTGAGAGCTTGTTACACTCTTAGGAAAAAAAGTAGCACCAGGAAGCGTTCTTCAACTTGTCTGATGTAGAATCCTGCAAAAGAAGTTTTCCGTTTTGGAAAAGTTTGGAAAATACATGTTTGAAAAACCCACACAGGTGCACACTTGGACTTTAGCTTCATATTTTCATATAACAACATAAAATATATCTACAGTCCAGTGATTCTGGCTTCATGAATAGCTGACACTACAGTTTTTGTCCATTATACTTGTGACAGCCAGTGATGGCTGGTCGTGATATGGAATGGGAAAAGCTAAAAAAAATCAACTAGCCTTATTACTAACTCAGCATTACAATTATGAAACCATTACAGTTGTGCCCTAGAGCATGGGGTCTCTTTATAGATGGGGCAGTCGTGGCCTAATGGTCTGAGAGTCGGACTTGTAGCCCGAAGGTGAACCTGAAGGTGGTGGGTTCGAGTCTCGGGTCCGGCAGGGATTGTAGGTGGGGGAGTGAATGACCAGNGTGTGCACTTGGATGGGTTAAATGCAGAGCACAAATTCCGAGTATGGGTCACCACACTTGGCCACAAAGTCACTTAAGCATACACACAGGAACATACTCACTGAAAGGCAGATAGGCATGCTGCCTTGTCTCTGTCAATTAGCAAGCACGGTAAACAGAAAAACTGTGCTTGACATTAGTCAGCTCTTTCATTCAAACCAAACAAAACTTACGGTTCTGTCTTTTGTCCTTTGTCCCTGTTTGCTTTGTCTATTTACTTCTTTTTTACCCTCCATTTCGGAGGCATTTTGGAAACTCAAACGTTCAAGAAAGTAATCCACCTCGTTCATGTTTATTACACCCTATATTGTATTTGCCATCAGTCCCAGTTGATGGTATGTTATGGATGTACTCACAGTGTGGGATTAAATGCATTAGCCCCAGTACACACTAACATCAGGGGCATTTCACCAAGTTGATACAACTGTCACTGACAGCCTAGAAATTAGCCCCAGCCTTTACCACTTACCAATCTGTTTATTTTTTCTTACCATTGGCGGTGCTGTTGTTTTTGGTTCCACAAAAGCAAAAAATTATTCACTTTAACAGCCATTTGTTAACACCAAGCCACACTATCCCATTTAAACCAGCCAGCTCCGGTGACAATGGCTCAATTAGTATAAACAGTTAGCATCGCTGTTCTTTTCCCCAAATTCCTTTATGAAGTTCTGGTTGTTTTTTAATTCATACACACTATAAATCCACCAATATTACGCGTGGAAATGTGCAACTGTGTGTGTTTTGTGTTTATTGTCCAATGTTTCAAACATGATCCTTTGTTGAGATCGTTTTGGTTTTCCATCCTCAGATTCCCCCTTTTCCTTCCATGAATAATTTCTCTCATACATTTTGTGTTAAAAGTGTTACACAGACTGAGCTTGAGGTGTTAAGGCAAAGCAAAATTTTAGCCAAAACATTTATTTTTTAGCAAAACATTTTTATTCTCCTATCCTCCGATCTCTCAGTTAGGATGAGTTAAGACTTTACATTGTATATATTGAAAGGAAAGAGACATATGATGGAAAAGAATTGGCTTTATTCTAATCATTCTTCAGGCTGCAGGTATCCACGCTTCCCGTTATTTTATGTGGGAGGACTTTCAAACTAATATTGCAGCTCAAATGACTAGTTTGAAAGGCATCTACGTGTTGCTCGAGTGTGTGGGCTTTTCTTTAACCTATCTAAAGGCACCTACATACTTTTCTGAGCTATTACTCATTAGTCAAGATCTGGAGACTCAAAAAGAACAAAAAGAGATGAGCAGTGAAAGGGCTGTGCTGTGTGGAGCAGCAGGTTAGCAGACTTCTAACTGTGAGTCAGCTTTCAGGTTGCTCAGCGTTTACAGCCACCATTTCCCCCCTTATACTCGGAGAAAAAAGTTAAATCTGGCACTGGAAAGGGTTCCTCAGTTTGTGCTTATGAGGAGAAGTGAAGTTTGCAGGCAGGTCCCTATAACAGAAGCTTTAATGCTCAAAATCATAATCTTCCATAATTTTCATGTTCAAAATCCTTCCAGGTGGAACCCCTTTAGGTAACTGGTGCAATTACCCATCCAAAGAACCCTTGAGGAGCCTTTTTTTTTTTTTTTGGCCAGCTTTACTCAGACATCCTCAAAAATTAGCAGTCATTGGTTCAGCACAATTGCCCCAAACCCTCCAATGGACCCTTACACTTTAACAAAAAACATGCTAATCAAGGTTCATTCTAAGGCTTTCCTTGGTTTATTTTTCTGAAGGAATCACTAAATGTTCTATGTAGAACCCTACAGCAATCTTTCCCTCTCAGAGAACGTTCCAATGTACCATTTTATCTGCCAATAATCTCTTGGTTATTGCACCTTAAGTATCCTTCAGTTTCTCCTTCTGGGGCAAGCTTTAAAGGTGCTATGTAGAACACTACACAGACTTGAGGCTGTAGCCTGTACCTATCCAAAGATCTCAACTAAAAGCCTGAGAGAGAGAGAGAGAGAGAGAGACATGAGGGATGGTTGAAGGCTGGAACTACAGTAGATAGTAAAGGTACAAGTAGAACACCTTGAGGATGCTTTAACATACAAAGGATGCTTGAGAAGTGTTTATTCTAACAGAGTACAGTTCCTTTCAGAAAGCACTGAGCATCCAAACAACCCTTAAAGAAGTTTTTTTTTCAAAGAGTACATATTACATATATTAAAGCTTCAAAACTGCAGTATATTTATATACTGTAGCCTATTCGTCCACAGAAACAGCTAAGTACTGACTGATTGTGATCTTACACTTGCAATTTTCCATGACTCAAGTGACATGAAAAATGACAAAGGTTAAGTTTAGGCTTAGGAACGTAGCATGCATACCTTTACTTACTTTACTGACCTCGCTAATAACCAAAGAATTGCTTGAATTTGAGTATTAATGTATAGCTTTTATTATGTGTTATTTTGTAACAGATTCCACATTAAGGGTGAGTCAAAATAACCAAGACCTTGCTTAATATCCAACGTACACAACATAATAATCAAAAACCTCGACTCGAAGGTTCTGTGTCTGTGTGTTTCTACAATGCCTGATATTTCTCTTTATATCTGTTTTCCTTCCCTTTTTCGCAGGCTGTAGCAGTAACGGACTGCCTCCTGTTCCCCGTCCTCTCCACTCCACCAACACCCTGCTCTCATCAACCATCACATGACAGGAAGTCTTCCCACTGACTTCCTGGGGTCTTTTTAAGTAGGAGGGGGTTGGTAATGCCAATGCTAACTGCAGAGCAGAGAAGCCATTCTTTCCTGGATGCAAACCGGATGATTTGGAATGATCTCAGATGAATGAGAGAATCCAAACTGCTCCCTCGCTCCATATGCTTACACTGGGCTCTGGCTTCAGTGTTCCTCAGTTTGATTTGGGTTATTTTGCATCCCTTGCTTTTACATGTGTCACGATAAATTAAAACTCATGATCACACATCATCATCATCATCATCACCAACACACAATATGCAAATGATTGTAATTTCAGACTAGTCCTGTCATTTGATTTTTTTTTCTCTCGTACTTCAGCTTGGACATTCACATGCTGATCAGTTTCTCTGAGATGAACCATCTTGTCTATAACTACTTCTTTTTTCCCCCCTCAAACTCCCACTTATACGATTGTTTTTTTTCATTTCCAGAAATAAGATATTAAAGGAGCAGTTTGTAATTTTTAGAGCTGCCTAAATTGTATTTGCAATTATAAAAAAAAATCAACGAGCCTCTCTGTTCTCGCAACAGACCCCAGTTATTTGTTAAAACTACATATCCCTGAGGTATGAGAGTTTCCTTTTAAGGAAACAGGGCTCTGTTCCAGATTGGGGGGCAGAGCTATTTTCAGGGCCAGAAATGTGAAGGCAAGACAGTTGTGCGCAAACCATAAGGACATGAATGGACATTATGAGGAAATGTACAGAGAAATGTGATTTAAAGCAGCTAGGCATTTAGCGTGCTAAATTTTACAAATGTTCCTTAATTATATTAATAATAAAAAAATAATAAAAAGGATCAAATAGTGTATGTTACAGTAGTGACTCAGTATCGCTATCTGACAGATATATGGTGGTGTCCCATTGATTTGCTCTGCCTTTCTAGATATTGTGTGCTCCACTCGTTACACTTAGTTTTCTTAGAGTTATTAGTGCACCCAGTGGTCAAAAATGGGAACTGCAACAAGCACTAACAGAGGTCCATTGGGGCGGGAATCACGCTGCCCCATGTTTGCTCTATAAACATTTTCAGGTGAGGATGAGCAGCGAACAGAGCAGATAATTATAGCGACGCCAAATCGGGCTGATGACTGCCATCCCATTTTCTAGCAAATAATCTGCAATAAATCTACTACATTTCTGCAAACAAATGCAAATTGCAAGTGCAGACAATGTCTACGATATACAAAACCATTTCTAGTGTAAGATATATTACAAAGACTGGGAGAGGAAAAAGGGGGATTCTGGAGTGGATAACATGAAAATGTGAAATGCGTGCGCACCACGGTGTGTTTCCCCCACACAAGTACATAAGGTACTTAAGCTAGATTTGATTTTTTTTTTCAATTAAAAAGTAATTGAGGGTTGCCAAATTTGTAATGCATGACAGTTTGACTGTGGTATTTTTTTTTTTAAAACAATAGCATTATTACATGTCTAGAAACGCTTTTAAAAATGACAAACTGCACCTTTAAGGTATCAGTTCCCTGATTTCATTATGGCTTTATTCCTAATGGTCCTATTGCTTTAACTTTGCATTTTGCTGGAATAGGGATGGCAAGAAAGCGGGAATGACAGGTGGATCGTGGGATAACTGTGGGATAACACCCCTCCTCCCACCATCTACTCCCAGTGTGTGTGTGTGTGTCTGTGTGTATGTATGCGTGTGTGTCTTTGGGTGCCTCTGCATTCCGTTTGCGTTCTCCAGAGTTCCTCAGATTCCCCGGCTGAGGTGCATGGCACTGAATGCATGGAAATATCAGACTAAACCCCACACGTGTTTTCAGCATGACTACCTGAAGCATTTCATCCAAAATGACTCGCAAAAACAAGACAGTATTTATCACTGCATCTCTTAATACGAGGAGAATTCCCTCATGGCTGATTCTGTAATGTTCTCAAGTGAGGAAATGTGAAGGAATATTCAGATCTGGCATTTCTGTGTGTTTTTTTTATGTGGAATGATTCATGTCTTTTGATAATTAACAAATATTTCAGATATTTCTGCAAATTGGATGAAAGAAGCCTGCAGCGCTGGGCACCATTAATAATCTCCGTCTCATATCTTGTCTAATTGAGGCACATAGCACGCGTTCTATCTCTCTTCACCTCTCTTTCGCAATTTGGACATCAGGTTCCTTTCATATTCATGACACTTGTTTGTTCCAGTATGCATCATTTTATGCGAAAACGATTATTTTTGGGATTTTTAACAGTACATATCTTATTCATGTGCACATGAACTTTTTTTTTTTGTTGTTGTTGTAGAAGAAAACTTCCTAGTGACTGCATGTGCTTTGATTAAATTTCATTTCCATACTCGCTTGGCTCATGACGGCATTGGTGCCCGATCCAGGCTGAGTTCGAGCGTGGGCACAGCGTGCATAAAAAGCCAGACCTGTTGCTAGCGTGCTATTTGGCCCCAAGTCGTCCATATGCGCTTCACAAAGCCTAGCGCCGTGAAGAGACAGAGCTCTTCTCAGGCACTGACACAAAAAGGGAAAAAAGAAACTTTCCAAAAGGACAAAAAGCAAGATAAATTCGGTGAGACACTCTCACTAATCTCCATCTGTGAAATATTAGCAGCAAAAGAAGCTATTATTTTATATTTCCAACATTTCTCAAATGCTTAATTGCACAGAGCATGGATATATATATATATATATATATATATATTTTTTTGAGAGGCTTCCATCCTCTCAAAAATCTATTAAATATATGTGTGTGGGAGTGAATGTGAAACTGATTATAACTTTTAATCAGTGAATGTAGTCGCATCGTTACATCGCTAATAAGATTCATATTTTAGCTCTTTTTTTAAAAAAAAAAAGATTCAGCTGTCTAAAATCATCCCATCACCATCATCTAACACTCGCCACTGCTACACGCTCGCTTCATCTTCTCACTGAGACGGAAAGCAGCCTGATATCACATGCAAAAACCGAGGCTGGGTCAACGGGCTCCACTGATAGACGTGTATATTTTGTACAGTCATATTTCTATAGGTTTTTCTACTCTTGTACACTGGACGATATTTATAATCACAAATGTTATGAATGTCATCTCTGAAACACTGCAGGCCTTCTTACCAAATCTGTGTTTTTGTTTGTGAAGCTTTTGGTCAGGTTCAGCTGTTGCCCAGAGAAATAAAAACTTATTTATGAAATCATACCTGTCTGGCAGTAATTGTGTTGGGTTTTGGACCTGTGGCTTGGCTTAGCGGTTTATCAGTATTAGGAGATTACAGAAAAGTCAGTCAACTGTACAAGGAAGATACCGAATTATTATAAATGATCATATTTTGTAGAATTTCCATTAAAGGTTTAGATCAGTAGTTCGAAATAAAAGGTTGTGTGGTAGAATAAAGTAAATATCAGAGGAAATGAAAGACTAGATCAGCCTGTTTACGTAAATTATGTAAATGAATGAATGAATTGTTTACTTGTGTGTGTATTACCTCACATCTGCATGATAATATCTATCTGGGATTTTACGTCAGTTGACGAAAAATGACAAAAAATATTATATCAGCCAAAGTTAACAACCAAAAGTTAATAAGTTGTGAACACTAAACACTAAAATGTGCTAAGAAGATGTAATTACACTCACCACTGCATTAAATGAACATCTGTACACCAATCATGTGGCAGCACACAGAATGGTGTAAAGTAACGCAAATAACCACTCTTTACAACCGTGGTGAGCAGAAAAGCATCTCAGAATGCATAACATCCTGAACCTCGAGGTGGATGAGCTACAAGAGCAGAAAAATCACCTCAGGTTTTTCACGTCTGTCAACCAAGAACAGGAATCTGAGACTTTTATGAACAACATCATACTTTTAACTACTTAAAGTTACACTTGTCGTCGTTGTGGAACGTCCGTAAAACAGGTTCCTGTCATCACTTACGTTATAGCAGCTATAAACACGTGCTCACCAGCCTCTCTTTTATTCTGTCTCGGAACGTTAAATAAGACAAAAGGTGCAGCTTGTCACGTCTGAAATTCACGTACATTTCAAAGATTCTACTTTTCACTCAAGTTGTTGTCAATANTCGAGGTGTTCATAAAATACTGACATTACATCACATAGAATCACAGATTCAGTGACTCCTGAAGGCGGGATAATAAGAAAATCTAATTAAGAGGTCAGCAATGTTTGACAAACTCAATTCAAAGTGAGACTCTGAAAGACTTCAAGTCAGAGAAGCTGACATCCCCGAGTTTAATAAGCTAAATAGTTCTCTCAATAAAAAACTTTCTGTAGTGAGGAAAGAAGTTGTAGGGACTCCGAGTAACAGGAGCATATCAATAAAGGAGCGTTAGTCAGAATTCGCCTTGAGATATAATTAATCTTCCCCATTTTTCCTGCCTGTGTCCACATATTGAAATCGGACTATTAATGTGTTATTCACTTGGAAGTGACCAAAGGCCAGATGACTTCATTAGAAATTCACAAAAGACAGGCTTTTGTGGCTTATGGCTATCCTATAAAAAAAAGATAAACATCATATTTTTTTTGTTTTGTTTAAATTTAAGCATGAAATGTTTGCAGCTTATTCTGTTTCATTTTGGCTTGTTGTGGTGCTGAGAGATGTCTCTTCCTTGACTTCCAAGGCACAGGGCCTATACCAGGCCACCCTGGACACGGAGCCGACCCATCACAGGGCACAACCGCACACACACACACGCACATAGCACGGACGATGGAAATGCCAATCAGCCTACACTGCATATCTTTGGACTGGGGAGGAAACTGGAGTACCTGAAGGAAACCCCCTAAGCACAGGGAGAACATGCAAACTCTGCACACACAGGGGAGAGGCGGGATTCAAACCCCCAACCCCGGAGAACCACCAAGCCACCATTACTCTTCCTTTTACTCTTCCTTGCAGTCTCAGTGTAGAAATCATATTATATGTTGTCAGGTTTGTTCAGGACGACTTATATCTTTGTTTATATGGAATTCTTGATGGGTATACCACATACTGATGCCATTATCCCTGTGTCTCAGTTCTTTTGCATTTATTGATGCTTGCAGATTATGAAATCTACACACACACACACACACACACACACACACTGTTCGATGACTACAGTTACTTTCCATCATTTTAGTTAAATTGTGGAAATGATGATTTCCTGATGATTCTTTTAAAGTATCGATGCGATAAGTGAGAGCTTCTTAGAGTGCTGATGCTGGTGTTGGGGGTGAGAAGTTTGAGAAAATAGAGTTTAGTTCTTTCAGTGAGCTTCATGTAAAATGAAATAAGAACCGTTTCTCCGGCTTGCACAGTTTTCCATCATTATTCCACTTCTCATAGAATATTATCAGTTGTATATATGGTTCTTTTATGTGCTTTATCACAGATATGTTGTTTCTATACTTTTAATTTACAATTGTGGATTGTGTCAATCTCAAATGCTATAGAAATAAAGATTATTATGATTTAATACTAATATTGTAACTCTGACAACGTACTGTAAATGCGCAGTGACCGATAGGCTGCCGTAGGCTGTCATGACAAGTTATTTCCGGTAATCTAAGAGTGTCATGTTGGTATGTAATTGTCATGATAGCTGCCATAATATCTGATGCCATGACAATTCCCATCACACGCAAGCGTGCTCCAGTTAGCATGTTTTTTTCTGGGTCAGGGTTGAGGTGGATCTGGAGTATATCCCAGGAACTCTGGACACGAGAGAGAGGCGGGAATACACCCTGGATGGGAGGCAGGTTTAACACAGAAACTGTCAGAACATAAGACATTATATATCATGGCTACAGGAAATACCAAGCATAATGATAACAATGCTCCTGATACTATGGAAGTATAACCTAACCATATATGGCAACGTCCATAAATAATGACCTCCAAAATGTAACCATAGCAACAGTTGTAAAACGTGATGTAGGCTGAGTTCGTTCAGTAAAATGGAGCTGCTGTTTACAATGAGTAAGAAGATAACATAAAAACATTTGTTAAAACCAGCAGTAAGTAATCTTGGTGTTAATGAGCGCCATTTACATCATTATTGAGAGACATCTTTGGGTGGTGTCTCATACTGATAGCGCAGTGCTGTTGACTTCTCATTTCTGATTGGTCAAAAGGTCTGGCAGTAGTTCCAGCTGTAATTCAAACGATGTTAATGCGCTCCTTCGAATACGTTATCGTTCCTATAGTAACAGCTTACATAGGGAATTGTATGAGCGACGATTCACATGAACAGAATTAAAAAACATGTCTCACAGTTTTATCAACTTTATTTTAAAAACGTTACATAAGATTTTATATGATCTCATGGACAGCATATCGGTCAACATTTGCTGTTTTTTAAAATGTGCTTCACAAATCAATTCGACTTTCACTTGACTTTCTGTAAGGAGATTTATTTTATTTGCTTAGCATGTTTTGGAAGGAGTCTCCAGTTCCAGTGCTTTCTAACAGTCAGAGGTAAACCTGTAAGTTTTTTTTTTTTTATACATTTTCAGACACATAAAATCTTTTTCAGGGTTTCATCATAACAAGCCGCATTTGAAGCTTTCAAGCTGCACTGAAGTAAAGCATAGCACTTATTTCTCTATAACCTATAAATAAATCTTCTCAATACACATGTTCTCATGAAGCACAACGAAAACATTACTGGAGAGGGAACTAAATGCAAGAAAGCAACGATGTTTCTATGGCAACAAGAGGTATTCGGCCAATAATGATAAAGATTAATTTTCCTCGCCTCTGACCGATTAAATATAATAATGAGGATAATTATAGAAGACAACTCTGTTGGGAAATAGGAGTTAGAGATGATTAATAAGGTGTGTAATACAGGTGTTTTGTTAACAAATCCTGACAGAGTATAATGTTCAGAGCCATGTTACATGTCAGACTTGTTCTGAGCCATCCTCTGAGTCTTTATCGTTCTGTATGTCTTTAGTTTTTTTTTCTTTCTTCATCTCTCACTCTCTTTAATGCCCAAGCCAAAAAAAAAAATGCTCTGTATAAATAGTATCAGCTGCGATTCTAGCTACAAGTCCTGGGTTTGGGCAGCGTTGAATGAGTTTGTGCTTGTGCTTGTGTGTGTGTGTGTGTGTGTGTGTGTGTGTTAGAGAGAGAAAGGGGAGAGAGAGAGAGAGAGACGTAGAGAATGAGTGTGTGATCGGGGCCGCGTGGCTTCATTAGGGAGGCAGATGGTAGCACTCTAGTCGGAAGTGATTGACATAATGACACGGCCAGCCAGCAGGCCATGCGTCTATCTGTGCCTTTGTGTGCATGTGTGCGTGCGTGCGTGTGTGTGTGTGTGTGTGTGTGTGTGTATTTTAACGTCACAGAGTGAAAATATCCATGGTCAAATGCTGTGTGTATTTGGTTGTCAGTAAAAACAGATGTGAAGGAGCAAAGATTCAGGCAAGAGGATCAATTTTGAGGATAAATTTGAAGATTTTNTAAAATCTTTAAGAAACACACAAAATCTCAACATTTCAACAAAATGCAAATATACTATCTTCGGTTTTCATTCTAAGTGTGTTATTGTCACACTGGTATTGCTAGTTTCGTCTAGATCTTTAGCTTGTGAAACATCTTTATTCATAATGCTGTGTTATGAAATATTTTTTTGATCTAATCTTGAGCTTGATTTGACTTGTACATGGACATGTTTTTACTAACAATCTGCATAAATCTGAGCCCACGGTGCCAGTTATTGATACTAACTCATCCTAGGGCATGTTCATAAGCTGGACAGAAAAATAAAATGCAAAGAGGTTGGCAAAATATTGCTCAGTTTCTGTTACTTGGTGCTTCATCCTTGGAGAAACTGTTGTTCTGTGTACTATGAATTATGAATAACAGATTGCTTATGTTAAGGAGCACTTATTTACACTGTCTGTGATTTAGTGGAACGCGTACATGCCTTGGATGTGCCATGCTATGAACGTCTTTGTGTGTGTGTGTGTGTGTGTGTGTGTGTGTGTGTGTGTGTGTGTGTGTGTGTGTGTGTGTGTGTCTTTTTAGGTGTTTGTTAACAGTGTGTAATACTATTATTAGAAACTATACTATACTAATATGATTATTCATTTTACAGTATGCTACCTACATACAGTGTGGATATTTAAGGGTGGATATTTAAGTGCACATGAACTAAAAAATAAAAAATAAAAAATAAAAAAAGCCTTGAGGACACAGGTCCTGACATGACAACCTGCAATCTTCTGAATTATCGCCTTCATGACGTTACGACGTTGTTAAAGTACTGTAACCGAGTACGAATACATTATTTGGGTTGAATAGATAATGGCATTGCTTAACACCTCGAATATGCACTTTAAAATCCAATATACACACTTTACTTGTGACCATGACAACCTTGAAATCAGAGGTATATTACGTACAGACTCTCAGTAATAGTAGCACTTTATCCATACTTCAGTTTAGGGCTCTCTCTCTCTCTCTCTCTCTCTCTCTCTCTCTCTCTCTCTCTCTCTCCTCCCTGCAGCTGTCTTTTTTCTGTTTTATGTCAGATAGTGGACACTCGTACTAGCGTAGACTCTAAGCTCAGCTTAGATTGTTATCTGCATGACAAATGAGTACATGTACATGTAATCTCTAAGCTCTCTTTGTGAATGTATGTAAGTGTTTATGCATCAGTGCGTGTCTGTGCCTATCCTGTGCGTGTGTGTACGCGTGTGTGTATGTGTGTGTGATCTGATGCTGTTTTCATTAAGAGCTACATTCCCCTCTCGGTGAATATGCTGAAAGTCCCATGGGAGATTTTTAAAAAAAAAAAAAAAGATGATTGACAGAAAAGCAGCTCTGCTGAGAAACCTTCACAGCTCGGAGGCGAGAGAAATTCCGCAGCAAGCGAGCTGAACATGCCAGAACGACCTGGAGAGAATGAGACTGTTGAAAACTAAAAAAAAATGAATAAATAAAAAATCCAATCTCCAAACATTTCCACCATGAAGTCATTCACTTCCTTTTGATCTGTATGTGCACAATGCTGTGCTCATTTCCCTGACAGGAAGGTCTTTGTGTGCAGCACCAGATAAGGAACACGCACTAGAAGTCGTACAAAACTAAAATCGAACATGGCTTGCACCTTGCACGCTCCAAACGGATGATTCCGAGAAAAGAAACTCAGCCAGCTAAGAAGTGTTTGCGTCTTTAGTTCTCAACTGGAGCTACAAGTCCATGACCACCAATTACCCTCATGCTATCTGTTCAGTTCCTGTTTACATCTTGGATCTGTTCTATATAAGCACATGGTTTTTAAACGTGTATTGAAAAATCTTACCAGAATGTCCTGTTGAGTAAGTTCTGAGCCATGTTTACCCAGATTCTTGATTGCCCCATTATTTCTGATTAGTCTCATTACTGTGTTTGACCACTGATGATTCGCATGATTTTTAGAGACAGTGGCACTGAGGAAGAGGCAGGAGT
>JAKKZN010000024.1:13645499-13656934 GCA_033441825.1 Pangasius elongatus
TACAGTGACAGTTTAACCTACATGGCAACACAATCCTGTTTTTGCCTCATGGAGAGGCTACAGCATGACGTCACGCGTTTAAGATCACGATCTGGTGAGATTTCTAAAATTCACGAACACGTCCATGTAGCTGTAAATACCTGAAGACCTGCTTTTTTCTGGGGCAGAAGTTCTCAAATCGTGTCATTTTAATTCATCTAAAAGAACACTTCACTAAATTAAATGTTTTAATAAAATTCTCGCATACTTACCATAATTTGGATCAGTTCACCTCAATCTAAATGCCATTAAACTACGTGTTCTGGTTTGTACTTGACTTGCTTGGCCCCTCTGTTCTGCTAAATCTGCTGCCATTTTACATGTAAAATGCTTCTAATATTTCAGTTCAATTATTTTATTTATTTACGAGACTGCAGGCTCACAAATGCACTTAATTATAACCATGAATCACAAATTTCAAACGATTTTTGCTTGATAAATTGTATGAACGGATGTGGACGTGTAGGTAAAGAAGTCCCTATAAAGCAGAAATCCTGGAAGTGATGTGGATAATATTGCACTTCCACCTTGATGAAAGATATTAAAAAAATAAAAAATAATGGCTATAATTTCTAGTTTAGTTTTAAGCTGTTTTATTAATGCAGTTAAATGGTTATAAACAATAGCAATAAACA
Source organism: Pangasius elongatus (assembly GCA_033441825.1). Lineage (NCBI taxonomy): Eukaryota > Metazoa > Chordata > Actinopteri > Siluriformes > Pangasiidae > Pangasius > Pangasius elongatus. Next base: position 13,646,174 of record JAKKZN010000024.1, read on the forward strand.
CGTTAAATTGCACTTTAATTAACAGCTATACACAGGATATAGATTACATTTATGCTACAGTGTTAACAAGGAAAATGAATAAATGAGTGTAATAAATGTGTAAAATCATAAATCAGTGGATCATAGTAGGCGTGGTGGTGCAACATGTTCTCCCTGGCTGGTACAGACCCCAGAGGGCACAGGAGCCAGGAGGGTCTTTGGACGGTCATCCACCTAAACGGTTCTATTTAAAGGCCTAGGTATGAATGATTGTGTGAATATGTGTGTACTGGCATCCCATCCCGCCTCGCACCAATCGTTCCCAGGATCGGCTTCAGATCAACCGCGACCCAGGATAAAGCAGGCTTCCGGAAAGATTTTAGATTTTAGACAGATTTGCCCTCATTTCATGTTCAAGATTTCATACAAAGATTTTTGTCATTTATATCGTCCTGTCACCAGACTTTGAGGAAGGAAGTGAAATAACAATGTCATGTCATGTCAATCTTTTGCTAAACCCACACATGAAAGAAAGAATGGCAAAGCTCTGAGGTACTTCAGACATGAACAAAAAGAGATAGTGTGATCTGAAGGATTTTAGACAGATACATCCAGATGTTTGACGGATCCAGATGTATGACAGATACACACCCCCCCCACCCCCTTCCCAGGAAGCGGAAACAGAAACAGACCAGCGAAAGGGCTACCAACTAGAACTGATGAGTCAGTAAGCTCTGTGTAGTGATTTATCTCATCTTAATGCCATTAAGAGAAAAATTGCCTTGGAATGAATATGAATATGGAATATTAATGAGCTGTCATTTGTGGAAAGTTGTGAAAAGCTATTGCACAACACCTTCCGAATTTAGACACAATCTGCATAGATTTTTTCTATTGTACTTTGATTATAAAGCTGTACAAAAACTCTTAAAGGAGCAGTCATTTTTTTTAGAGCCCTCTCCTACCAGGAAGATGAATTAAAACAATAAAAACACTGACAAACCTTTACTTTCACCTGATCCACATCCACTCGCTTTAATATAAAGGGCATTTGCCTTTAGAGGAAAAGGGCCAAAGCTTGGAAATTAGCACTGGCGGCAGAGCTAATTTCCAAGCTAGAAAAAAAAGTAAATAAAAAAACAAAAAAGAAGAAATTTGCCAGATCCATTGCATGGCGGTATTCATGCAATGCAAAACAAATTGTATTTAAATACCTTATAAAAATATTTATTGTACAGGTCTACAAATTGTAACATTAAAGTTTGCGATAAAAATGAAACATTATTGCTAGCTCGCTAGTTTCTGGATCAGATGCTCGTGAGTGCAAATTTCAGATGTGTAACAGAAAATTACTGTTTTTATGTGGAAAATAAAACAAAACAGCAATTTTCCAAAAAAGTATATTTTCTGAACATGTATTTTCTATTTTTAAAGTGAATGTCCCACTCATAAGTCTGCATTCTTCTCTCTTTGAGGAGAAGCAACATGACTCTGACCACTTTTAAGCACATTGTTGCTAGGGCTGCCTTTACCACAAACTCAGATCACCATGGAAACTCCCAAAAAGACCCTAACATTCTCAAATCCATTACAAGTTATGAAATGCACTATATGGCTCAAAGTTTATGGACACCTGACCATCACACCCATGTGGTTCTTCCGCAAACTATTGCCATGAAGTTGGAAGAACACAACTGTATAGAATGTCTTTGTATGCTGTAGCTTTGCAGTCTCCCTTCACTGGAACTAAGAGGCCCAAACCGGTTCCAGCATGACGATGCCCCTGTGCACAAAGTGAGCTCCATGAAGACATGGTGTGTGAAGGTTGGAGTGGAAGAACNACCTTTGGGATGAACTGGAACACCGACTGCACCCCAGACCTCCTCACCAACATCAGAGCCTGACCTCACTAATGCTCCTGTAGCTTATTATAACTGTGAAGGGGGATCAATGCCACATTAATGCTTATGGTTTTGGAATGGGATGTTGAACAAGCACATATGTGTGTGATGGTCAGGTGTCATACTTTTGGCTATATAGTGTACATATCTTCAGAAGTATTGGCACCTTTCCTGGAAAAGAGCACAAATAAGAATATAAACAGTTTATAACTTTACAGCCATTGACCTGGCAACTCTACGTTTGCTTCTGAAGTCTGAAAACTGATACAGCTTATTACACACAGACACAGATAGGGCAAGAAAATCACAAGAAAAAAGCAACAAATACGTCCATCATACGGCGAGGCAGACAGAATCAATAGCCACACTGCTGAACATGGGAAAGTTTTAACACTAAGTCACAAGTATACTGTATTTCTTTTTACTAGTTAGACTGATATCTCTATTTTGAAATGAATTAATTTTGTACTGGCTGTTGAGGGTGACTTATTCCAACATTTTGAATTTGAATTTGAACTATATCCATGTGAAGGAATGTGTGTAAATTTGTCATACGAAATGTGCAAAGTTTGAATAAAATGAAAATGCCACTTTTTTGCAACCTTTTCTCTTTTTTTTTGAGACAAGCTCTTACTGTTTGTCTTATTTTTCACTCCATATCAGGGAAAGTGTATGATTGCTTTGAGACATAATCATAGCTGCACAGTGCTCTGAAATGCTCTGCCCTGTTTTTATGTAAAGAATCTGGTCCATTCACGAAAAGATCACCTGCAATTATACGAGAGGAGAAGAGATGCCAATGGGCGTTGATTGAAATTTGTCCACAGAAAATGACACAATTCCACACTAAAAATACTGAAAAACAGCCACTGTCTGAAATGCTAGAGACGTCTAAGGGCAATTAGATTGATTTCCTTTTCCTACAAACTCAAGCTCTTTATAGCTATTGACCCAGAAACTTACACACAGCTTTTGAATAGAAAGTCAATATCGGCATTTCTCTGAGAAACTCAGAGTCAGAGCTCAATTACGAGGCTACTTAATTGTCTTGACTGGCGTTGCTAGTAAGAATGTCATTTCCTTCTTTCACAGTTATGACAGGAAGCAGAATAATGACTCAAGATTATAGGATTACAATCAAGGTGTACAAGAATTGATTTTTTTTGTTTCGTTCAGTGCATGAGTAGAAAATATTGGGAATCCAAAGTTAGCCTTAAACTCGAGCATGGGCTCTGTCCAACCAAGCCATGGATTTATTGTAATGAATGTATTACGTTATCATTGTTTATCTGCAACTAAAAAATGGAATGGTTTACCAATCGAAATGAAAAAAATCAGCTAAATATAGTTTCACACCCTGTACTTTTTATGGTTTCTCCTGTTTTACTTTACTCTCATTCTTGTTTTTCTTCTGTTAATTCTTAATGACTTGTGCATCTTTTTATATCCAAAGGAAATGGAGTATCAACTGGATCAATGTTCCTCATTTCCAGTTACATAACTCAGTTTGTCCTCGTCTCGTCTGTCCCTCCACAGCCACCGTCCCAAGGCAGAGTGTCTCCCACTAAGACCCCACAAAATGGGAGTCCAACAAAATGCCCCAGGTTCATGAAGCTAAAGAATTGGGAGAGTGGCGTGGTGTACAATGACACACTCCATCACAGCTGCAGCAAGGTAGGACTGAAACACAACACACTCCAGATCATTAACACTCTTACTCATAGCGTTATAGTTTGTGTATAGCCACCAATCTGAAATTTTTTTAATTTTCTTGAAAGTGCTTGAATTTTTTGATTTGCTGTGTGTTCTCTTTTAGTGCGAAATATATAAATATAAATACAAAATCACACATGTGAGGAGGATTAGCCATACTGTTTGACATCTAGCCGTCTCTTTCCTTTCCATACGTCAAACCGAAGCTCAAATTTAGATCCGGTTGAGTGTGGGAAATAAGCATGAGGACCCTCACAAACATCTTCACGTCCCTCGGTTTCCTCTAACCGAGTGGAAGAGAGGGACGTGAGGTTCTACATGCTTTCATGAGTGCTTGGTGTTGCATGCTAATCACCATTAATTACAGATCATATGATTTATAATATATCACACAGGATTTTTTTTGGGTTGCTCTGCAGAAAGAGACAGCTGCATGGCTGAATTCATGGTGCCTCAGGGCTAGCGGATGTGCAGAGGCAAATGAAAGTCTTTGTTTTATTTTTAACACGCTGACGCTAAGAACCATCCATCCATCAATCAATCAGTGGTCCCGACTACAGGAGAGATTCGGCCATCTTGCCTCGGTTTTTAGTGTTTACTCTTAGTTTAGACTTCTCCTTGGTGATTTGTTCTCATTCTTCTTGCTCTGGGGTGAAATCTTGGCCAAGCTCTCTCGGATGGAATGAAGGGTCAGTGGGCTGAGGCTCTCTACGCTTCACCAGTCTTGAGTGGGCGGTTCTGGCTACTGCACCTGTTTTAGCAGCGCAAGCCGGCACCGGACTGTCATTAAATTTCTGCTTGGCCTCAACCATAGTGACCGCATTAGTGGCTAGCCAAAGTGACAGTGCGCTTCAACTCTAATCTTATTACACTGACCATATGAGCTTGCTCGGGGCAAGGACCAAGCTGGCTTTCACTCTCTCCGTTTCTCCTTCCTTCCCTCAATGCTTCTTATATTATCTCTGATGCCTGATGTTTGCATGTCTTGACACAATTGGAAGAACTCATCTAAGTTTAACAAATGCATTAAGGGCTTAAGGTGACTCTGCATTTAGGTCAGTAGACCCCTTTAAAAAGCTAGAAAGACCCCTTGAGACCCTTAATCTTTAGTTATGGACAATAGTCTCATCATTGAGGACAAACATGACATCTGCTGATTGGGGAACCATTTTACCAGGGGCCTCTTAGTTTGTTTGCCCTCTAGAAAAAGGGTTCCTCAAGGGTTCTTAGCCTTTGAAACTGCCCCACTTTCTATGGAGATTCTACTTGAACCACTATCTGATAGGTAAGCCCTTTGGTGTAAGTTTCTATAACAGTTTTTATAACAGGATTCTAACTTTTAAGTTTATTTTCCTATGAATGGTTAAACAAACAGAAATGCCTTGAGGAACGCTTTTGTAAATTTAAGTCCACCCCAGGTAGGTGAAGTTTGTTCAAGTCACCATCCAATGGGTTTGACCTGGGACCTCAAACAACTGCTTTTATTTTGTTTGCGCTCTACAGTCTTTTACAAAAAGTATACATCAGTGGTTGTGTGGATAGCTAAAGATTCCTCACCTCTTAAAAATGGTCAACTTGGAACCTTTCATGAAAGGGAAACTCTCAGTTGCAGGGTTTGACATACAGCATTAACAAGCTCCTCCACCAGTTCAAGCTCTTAAGGGGAAAGTCACATTATATTTCCTCATGTGGCTCATGGTTTTATCCAAAGTGCCTCACTTTTGAGCCAGAGCAACTGAAGGTTTAGTGCTTTTGCTCAATGACACAAACTTATCCTTTGCTGATAAAAATATATGTCAAAATCTCTGTGCACTTAAGGGACCAATTGTCAATTGCAGGTGCCAATTTGCAACGAAAAAGTGTGTATAGGCTCGTTGATGACACCAAGATTGAGAGGTAAACCAGATGAAATTCAAACCAAAGATGAGCTGCTACCACTGGCTACAGACTTCATCAACCAGTACTACACTTCAATAAAAAGGCAGGCTCATGCAACATGTCGTATAGTCACATAAAGAGCAATGCATACTGGTCTTTTTTTTTTTTTTTGGCTAACGCTCCATCCATGGGTGGCTTGCAGGTGTGGATCCAAAGCACATGAGGACAGACTGGAGGAGGTGAAAAGGGAGATTGAATCTTCTGGAACATACCAGCTTAAAGACACAGAGCTAATCTACGGAGCCAAACATGCTTGGAGGAACGCTGCACGCTGCGTAGGGAGGATCCAATGGTCCAAACTACAGGTAGAAACCTTGAGCTTTAGCTTCATTGCTGCTCCAGCCATTTTATTTACTTTGGTGGCAGCCATCTGTATGCGCAAAAACAAACCCAGAATTACAGCAATTATATGATGATTATGATGATAATAAGGGAGTTGTTTTTGACTAGGTGTTCGATGCTCGAGACTGCACAACAGCACACGGAATGTTTAATTACATCTGCAATCACATCAAATATGCCACTAACAAAGGCAACCTCAGGTAAGTGGTGGAAATACTTTTTTGGGGGTCTAGGAATTACTCATTTTTTCCTGAGTACTGAGAAACATATTACTCATATGTTATTGTTATATTGATTACTCATTTTTTCTGCCTCCACTTCTTCTCTGTCTCTGTATTTTTTCCCTCATAATCTTCTTCATCTATATACTTTCCCAGCTTTGCTTATCTACCTCTTTTCATCACCTTTCTCAAGAGCTCCTTGTGGGCGGCACCTGCCACTGCGGAGCCAAATTCTATCTCTGCCTGACTACAAAGCTAATCATACATGACACCTACTCTGTGTTCAGCTTAATTAGTGTCACGTTATGCACTGATCAGAGGCTGGAAGAGAGGAGCAATCAGAGAGTGAAGGGGTTGGTTGGAAGAAAGACAGGAAGCGAGAACGAGACAGAAAGATAGAGATGCAGAGGGAGAACCCTTTTATCCACTTTCCCTCAGAAAGTGTCATTTTCCTGATCTCTGGTGACAAACACGATCCAGTGTTCCCTCATTACATCATCAGGAACTGTCAGTGCAGACACCAGTGGTCCCCCACCTGCTGTTCCGCTTGTGGGAATCGCTCTTATCATTTATCAGGAAATATGCATGCTGCTTTTTTAAACAAGATCATGACCCAGATTTATCCGTGGCACTTTCTGTGACACTCATATGGCTTTGCTCTGTAATAAGAAATGTCAAATAAGGTAAAAAAAAAAAAAAAAAAACCCTGTGTTTATTTTTGGACATGCATGTGTCTCTTGATATACAGTACATGGCTGCAATCACATTCTTGGCAGCCATCAGAAGATGCACTTGCATAAGGATTTCCTCCAGGGTGTATTCCTGCCTCATGTTCTGGCTCTGGATCTGGATCTTATGAGCACTGTGCTTGAGATGGGAACACATCCTAGATGGTACACCAGTCCATCATAGGCCACCATGCACACTCTCATTCACCCTTGGGGCAATTTTAGTGAAGCCAGTCCACCTACTGGCATGTTTTTGGGAGGTGGGAGGAAACTAGCGAATCTAGAGGGTTTGAAAAGGAACATGGGGAGAACATGCACAAAATTCTGCACAGACAGTAACTCGATCTCAGGATTGAACAAGTGACCCAAGGGCTGTGCCATTAGCTCCTTAAAAATAGTAGGATTGCACAGCTCTTGACATGAGAGACAGCTTCAGTCTTCCATGACGTGATTGACCGATGCACTGCTCCATCTTCTATTGGGTGACCCATGGTCATGTCAGAATACATCAAGTGAAGTCAGAAGTTCCGTCAAGAGTTCTGTGGTGAACTTTTTCGAGACCGGGGAGCATATTTTCCATTAATGCATTGTTCTTATTTAAAATAATGGCATTTGTTATTCAAATTGAAATGTCCTTCTTTAAAATCCAATGGGTGGCATCAATCTGTCAGAGGCATCCTTGCGTTAACATCCTCATCTTCAGATCTCCAATCTTATCCGCAGGTCAGCTATCACCATTTTTCCCCAGAGGACAGATGGGAAACATGATTTCCGGGTGTGGAATAGCCAACTGATCCGCTACGCTGGCTACAAGCAGCCTGATGGCTCTGTTCTGGGAGATCCTGCTTCCCTGGAGCTCACTGAGGTGAGACTTTAAATCACCGCCTTCTGGAGACAAAATTATAATGGCTTCTCCCTCCTGGGACTACTGAAGGAGCAAGGAGGCTGTCTATGATATAGTATCTACTTAATAACAATGAAAAATATGAGCACTGTGGAGTGAAAAATGATTAAAACGCTATAACTCATTTGTCAGAAGAGACAGCATGTGTCCTCAAGCCTCCTGCTGCGGGGCTGATTATCTGGTGCGTCATTTTTGATAATTACGGCAGGAAGAACTTGTGGCTTTTCAAAAAAACCTTCAGTTATTTATGGAAAATTCTGAAATATACCCTAAATATCTGTCCACGGCTCTGCTGGAAATTTATGAAGTCAGTTCTTGGCGCTGTTGCCAAAGCCTTTACCCAGAACAAAAGAGACATTAAAAGACCGATAAACTGCTTCTATATTAATCCCAGTTCTCTGGTCCTAATGTGTGTGTGGGTGTGTGTGGTCTTCTCCTGCGACACTGTAGATCTGTATACAGCAGGGATGGAAAGCGCCCAGAGGCCGGTTCGATGTCTTGCCCCTTTTGCTTCAAGCAAATGGCAATGATCCAGAGCTGTTTGAGATCCCTGACGATCTGGTGCTGGAAGTCGACATCACACACCCGAAGTAAGTGAGATGTTCAACGAGATGCGTTAGCTATTAAAAGCACCTGGTTTAGAAATTATTCACTTTTTTAGAGGTGGAAGATGACAGGGTTTGTTTGGCTGCTGGCTATTAAAGAAAAGAATCATAAAATAAAACCAGAACTTGGTTACTAGTCTTAGCGACACTGTTGCTACACAAAAAGTTCAGGAATAAAAATCTCCAATGTAAAATGATTGTACAATATGCCATTTTGTTCTTGAAATCTGTGCTGTGACCATAAGGGTGTCCTTGGAAATTCTTTTACTCTGGAAAGAGTCCCTGGATGCAGAAAGTTTTGAGAACTCCTGGTATACAGGACCATTATATATGTCACTCTCATACAAAGACAGTTTCTAACATATTCTGTCTCATTTATGCCTGTACCCAAATGATGAAACTGTGAATGTAGCGCTGTGAATCTGAGAGGCTGGCAGAATATTAGCATCACGGGAGTCATGCTGAGAACAAGTGGCCTGCATGCGTAAGTCAGGGACGCAGGCCAAGGCAGCATAAAACTGGCCCTTCCCCCAGATTCGAGATCAGAGATGGTGCCAGTTTGTCAGCCTCCATGGCCACTGATAATGCCTCAGACAAGCTGACAGAAGCACAACCTGTGCTACTTACATTCATTTTGAAACAGTACTATTTTAAAGGGATTGATGTTTGAACAACACAAATAAAGTAATGATGACCCATAGGCTCAGCATTGACAGGCTCACAATTATTTAGACAATTACACTTGTTTTTTTTTTTTTAAGTATCAGCAGGCTGTTGTTCCACATTGTGCATTATAAGCTTATAAATTGTCCTTTCTGTTTGTTCAAATCATTGAATCGAAATAAGACTTGTTACTTGCATTAATTCTTTGATATAAACAGTTGTAAACAGATATCCTAAGTATGGTTAGGACTTAATGATAATGATACAAGATGCATGAACATCAGTATGAACACAGACACAACAGTATACAAAGAAAAGCTAATCAAGGAGTGACACAAAACAGGTGAAAACAATAGGGCAACAAATCAGCACAGTCTGAAACAGGACTAACAAAAACCAAAACACACACACACACACGATTACAAGGTGTTCATTGCCATGGAAACGGGAATGCTAAGGGGGAAACCATGACAGGTGGAGGTCATGACAAGATCTTTCTGATTGGTTCTGTTTAATATAAACATGTAAATATAAACACAGACTGAAAATACATAACTAAGCCACCTAGGTATGCACATGTGGCTATCATAGGTCTAGCCTAACTTGTGTTGGGGTCTTTAATTTTTGCCTTTGTAGCTGAAGGAAGTTTCCTGGATAATGGGCAGAGCATGTTGTGATGTCGACTGTGTTGTGGTGAGTAGAAGCAGGACGCAAATGTGCGTGTGGTTGGTGTGATATTTATTATGAGTGGTCTAGGAATCATAGTCAGCAGTGAAGATGGATGTTAAGACTTAGCCATGAACAATGACACAACTGGGTATACAAAGAAAAACTAATCAAGGAGTGACATGGAACAGGTGAACACACTCAGGCAGCAAAGCAAGGGTGGAGACTGGACCAAAAAGCTAAAACAAAAACGCACACAATCAAATGGTGTTCACTGCCATGGGAACGGGGAAACTATGACAGGTGGAAGTCATGATAAGATTGGTCAAATCTTACTGATAACAATGAAAAATTAAAGAAGAACATCACCTTTGACACTTGTTGTGTTTTTACCACTTGTTGAAATGATCTAATCATCACAGAGACTATGTTTCTGATGTTATTTTATGTAATGGTCAGTACAGGAACTCCATATTCAGAACAGTTTTGGAATTCTTTACTTCCTTAAAATGTTCCTGAACCTCTGTGGAAACGCGCTCCTTATTCCTGTAGATCATCATCATCATCATCATCATCATCATCAAGAAATATCATCTCTTGTCATCTTTAAGTGGTGAAGAAATAAATTGTAACCAGGTGTAACACAGCACTTTGGCAGAGAGAGGTTGTAAATGTTGAGCTGTCTATTGAAGAGCTTTTCTGGGAACAGCAGATGCTCAAATGCAGCCAGAGGCCAATTTGGCCACATGTGCAATCACCTGAGAATCCTGCAGGTGCTGGGAGAGCGATAATGAAAGTTTTGGCACAGTTCACAATGAACGCATTTAGCGATGGGCAAATTAAGACAAACTCGTGGATTCCTGCAAGATGAAGTTGTAAACAACAGGATATTTAAATTAAAATGCTAATTTGGATTTGCTTAATGCGTCTTTTGGCAAATGGTGTTTCTTTTTTTTTTTTTTAATCCACATCCAGAAAGGTTGAGTTTGGCCAGAAAGGCCAAAGAGGAGGTATATAGAGGTAAATAGAGGTAGCAGAGCTGAAGATGTTGAGGTTCTCTTTGGGAGTGACGAGGTTGGACAGGATTAGGAACGAGTACAT
>JAKKZN010000024.1:13736383-13746607 GCA_033441825.1 Pangasius elongatus
AAGCATGTAGAAAAGTGACCTGGAGGGTTTTATTTAATATTATTATTATTATTATTATTATTATTATTATTATTATTATTGTTGTTGTTATATTATTATTATTATTATTATTATTATTATTATTGTTGTTGTTGTTGTTATATTATTATTATTATTATTGTTGTTGTTGTTATATTATTATTATTATTATTATTATTGTTGTTCTTGTTATATTATTATTATTATTATTATTATTATTATTGTTGTTGTTGTTGTTATATTATTATTATTATTATTATTGCTGTTGTTGTTGTTATATTATTATTATTGTTGTTGTTGTTGTTGTTATATTATTATTATTATTATTATTATTATTATTATTATTATTGTTGTTGTTATATTATTATTATTATTATTATTATGTAAAAATTATTTTATTTTAAAATCTCATTATTCTCATTTTTATTTGTAAAAGTATTTTTAATATTTCTAAGAATTTATTTATATGAAAAGTCTATTTATTTGTTTTTATTATTACTAAAATTATTTAACCATATTTTGTATCACTATTTAAAATAACCTGTTTGTACATACAATTTAAATAAATCAGAATTTTTTTTTTTTTTAAATTTTGCACAGTTTGATGGATTTTAAATAATGATTTGTACATTTTGATGCTTTTTCTTCTTACAGTATCAACTGGCAGGAGTAACATAGGTCATAAACATTTATCCACAAAAATTTTGAAACATTTATATCACAAAATTATCCATTTTTAAAGCTGAGATTTTGGACAAAAATGAGCAAAAAAAGTATTATTATTATTATTATTGTTATTTTGGTGCTTAAAATTTTTTAATGCACAGCAAAATTACATTATATTATATATACAATATATTATCACATATAATTGACAGTTATTTTATATTATTATTATTAAAATGTATATTACTAAACTTAGCAATAAGTATTTAGCCAGCCTAAATGCTAATCTTTAACCTTCTACTGCAGATTCAAAAATTTAGAGTCAGTCCCATATTTGTAAGTAGATTTGTTTTTATTATTAAAATCAAGTTTTATTTGTAAGTAAGTAGATTTGTTTTTATTATTAAAATTTTGGGAAAAAAAATTTGTTTAGGATTTATTCAAATTTTCAGTTTACCTTTTTTTTTGGTAACGCTTTAGGTGACCTTGTTTAACTACATGGGTCACTGTATAGATAAATATATACTATATAATTAAATTATACGAAAGATTGTGAGTAAATTTGGGTTAAACTTTAAGCAGCAGTCATTAGAGAAACAGGTGCACATTTGGGCTTCAAACAGTTTGGGAATCCCGTGAGACACCGGTAATTAATCAACATGTCATATGTGGAAATGAAATGCCTTGGCTCTTGTTAATTTTCTAATTTGGTTGCAGGATTTGTAGTACAGATAATCATGATGATTAATTGTTCTTATGTCGAGAGGGAGAGAGAGAGAGAGAGAGGACATCCAATGAGAATAGACTCATTTGAAATTTCACCATCATATATCAGGCTTTTTAAACACATGACAAGAAAACTTCATGAGAAAGCAAGAAAACATCATGAGATGAATATCACACTGGTAACTGCTAACTAAACGTTTTGGTCTGATGCAATGTTGGGTTAGTTTAGAATCTGATTGGTCAGAAGTTGTTGATTAATTTTCTATAACAGCACCTCTGACAGTAGTTCCACCTGTAAGTATTCTTACTTAACAACGACAACAAAAAAAAATTTATAATTGTTGACATGATTTAATCTGTAAGGAGACGTGTGTGGAAAGAGTCTCCAATTTCAGAGTTTTCCACCATGAAAGAGTCTTCAGGACAGAAGACTTTGAGCATTCCGGTTTCTGGTCGCATAAGGGAATGACGTAGAATGAGCGGGTAATGAGTGAGTGTCTACACCTGTATGTGATTAACAGAAATCTAATTTACACCCTGTATGTTTTACAGCAAGTGCTGAAGGCAGGAAGTTCGTACAGAGCTCTGCTGTATCAGTGTGTGATGTATGTGCATCAGTTAAGTTCAGTTTGGTTACAAAACATATCGGAAGGCATAGAAAAATGTATCAAACACAACCAGCACCGCTATCGAACGCCTGCCTACAGCATCCTCAATCCTGTTTCAGCTACCAGGGGGTCAGATGCTGCGGTATAATGTGAATCATAACGGGAACTAGCTTTTTTCACAGACATTACACAACAGTAAATGTAACTAAAACCGATTAATAAAGTATGCGCCATTCTTTAATAAACAAGTACAATAATTTATGTGTAAATTGCTGTGGTATAAAAGGAGTAAGTGATACGACTTTGAGTTAGTTAGAAACCCTGTGTGTTTTATAGTGAGTGCTGAAATCAGAGAGAGAGAGAGAGAGAGGCAGTCAGTGTTTGAGCTGAATGAATGGATGAATGAAAGAAGGAAGGAAGAGAGGAAGGAAGTTCTTACTGTCGTGCTGTGTCTGTAGGAACTTGCTTCGCAGAAATTCAATAAACTTGAATGGAGCTATAAACAGATATGTGATGCTCTTTAATAAATAAATAAAAAATAGTTTTGCGGCGTAGACTGCTGTACTGTTTGGATTTGTTTAAAGTGTTTTAAAATAAAATTTCCAATGTTTATTTTTTCCTCCAGGATTTCAGAATGTAGTGTTTCCACCCTGACAATTTACATTAGGTCGGTAAAAATGGCATTTATTAAATTAACATATAGCTTTCATACACATAGCACTTCACAAGCAAGGCTTTAACAAGTGATCACTGTGTCAGAATCGCTTACTACGTGATCTGGTTTACAGTCTCTGGCTTCTGTAAAGTATTCCAGCTTTAACTGTCTGCCACTGAGGCAATAGATATTGCACCCACATGCTATTCCAGACAGATTGCACACATCTGGTTGACCTCAACCTCTGACATCAGTTCAGTGATGCATTTCCTGTTAAAGTTATGTATATCTAGGAAACCGACAACCATAGGAACTCCTATTTCTGTGGCACAAACCCAAAATATCATGTAAATGACGGTAACAGATGACGAGGTTGAGATGACCATGGACATGATTACGCCTCGTCCTTTTGTTTTTCCGGCGCAGCTTTACGTCTTCATGCTGACTCAGTCAGTTCAAGTCCATTTAATACACTTGAGCGGAGATGGGGAGAGGTAGTAAATTTGTTTGGAAATACTTTTCTCCTTCAAATGGGCAGGAGCTCAGGGGGGCTTTCACCATAACAGTACTTCGCCTGGGGGTTTCTGTAGGTGTTCTCGTGCTGGACGCTCTGGAGAAAGAAACTCACATGTAATACATCTAATGAACTAATCATAAGATTAGATGAATCATTACTAACATCTAACTGACGACCCAGGTTTAAAGAATACACAAAATATGAAGACATACAGTATGCGGTTCAATATATAACACACACACAATTTAATATTAAGAAGTAAATCTTGTTACTTCAGTGTGTCTAAACATTATTCACTACATAGTGTACTAGCTAGGGTAGTTTGTAGTTTGTAAACCCCATATCTGATTTCCAAAATGCGCTAGGCTGAAAACGACAACTTTTAACTGGCAGCACCAGTATTTGTATTTTGCCTTAAAGTCTTTAATTTTACATCAGAGGACAGGACTGTATCCTCGCTCTACCACGTCCCTAGAAAGATCCTCATTCACGGTCCAGTTTCTGTAGATACCTTGCATTTTTCTTCTGAACGATGATAAGACTGATAAGATCATTTATTTCATTTGGACTCCACTGACTACTCTCCACGATGGTGCTGTTTCGGCGCCAAATGATCAATTTTGACCTATCTGATCGTCACATAATGTCATGACAGTCACAGTTTCGTTTTCCCCTCGGCTCACTGGCTCTGTTAGTTTGGTCTGTTATTTATTCATACTCTCTTTCCTCTGTCACTCACAGCGATTCTAGCCAAATGGTGGACATCAGTGAGCTCATGTATGTGTAAGAGGGCGGATAGCGCTTTCCCCTGAGTGTGTAACGCTGCCCTGTGACACTGCATGAGTAGAAAACATGTGACGCAGCGGGTAGAAAACATGTGGTTGGCTGGCTTCACGTATGTCTCAGAAGAAGCACATGCTAGACTTCACCTTCTCCCTGGTTGGTAGCTATCATGTGTTAAAGGCGAGTTAGCTAGTGGGTGGGAATTGGGAAGACTAAATCGGGGTTAGAAGATTTCCACGTGCATTTGTATCCTGTTTTTGAGTCCTTCCGTGTTTTGTGTAAAGACACGCAACAATAAGTCCAGAATTAACAGGAAATCAGACGTAAGCGTTTAGATGCGCGTCAAATTACCAGATATCTGATATGTTTCAGATTTTGGATGTGGGAAAAAATCTTATTGGCGTCTGAAATCGGTGAAAAAAATCCAAATTGGTTGGCAGTGTAAATGCAGCCTTGGTGTAACGGGGTAAAATTGAGTGCGGCAGAGACGTGCCGTGAGTTTGATGGTTACCTGTGAGGAGGTGCGGCATTTCGCCAAACACAGCTCAAAGTGATCCTCTACTGCGGTGAAGAGATTCCAAAATCCCTCAGCGGCTCGGTTCAAAAAGCGCTCGAGTAGAGGTTGCTTAGGGAAAAACACACAAAGAGAGAGAGAGACAGAGCGAGAGGGTGGGGGGTGTCAATATTTAAGCTTTAATGCGGTATGGTAATATCCAAAATGTATAGTCTCTTCTATTATTAATAATACGTTAGAGGTGTAACACAATGCTAGTATCTGTATCTATTTATTGCAGACATTCGCATCCGTATCTGTATTTGGATTTAACCCTGGAGTAGGCGTGGCCTAAACCAGAGTTTATTTTCCTTTCTTTTCTTTCTTTCTTTTTTTTTTTTAATTAAAGACGAGCCCTACCACTGCACCCAAAACAGCGGGAGTGTCAGCAATGTCAGCATGGTGTGTGAATTCTGACTCTGACAATTCCTCAGCCTCAGCTACATCACTCGAGTCCATAATAACTCTCAACTAGAGACTGGGTCTGGTTTTTTTTTTTTTTGTTTTTTTTTTTTTTTGCTCTGCTCATGGAGTCTTTCCTGACCTCTTGCTTATGATGCATCAAAATAAAAACATCAAAATGTATTCACAATGAAAACAATGTATTCGTATTTGGGTGCATCCCTATAAATACACATAATGACATTACTGTTAATTTAAATGCATGTTTATATCATAATAAAACTCAGGAAAAGATACTAGACGTTCTTCTCCTTAGTTTTCCACTAATGGGAAGTGGGAGTTGACAATTATGGAAACGATCCCCGATATCGGACTGGTCCAAGGAACGAAGGCGCTGGAGCCAATTATTTGGATTTGTTGCTAATTTTATGCTAGCTAATTTTAATATTAAAGGATATCAACAATATCAGTATGGGATACATTAAATTTATGATCAGACGTCTCATTTCTAGTGGGAAGACACGTCATTTGAGCTAAACGGGTGATACTGAATACGTTCTGTAGCTAACTATATCACACTTGCAGTGAAACCATGGCAACCTTCAGGGAACTAAATACAGACACAACGAGTAGTGAGCAGCAGAGAGCGATCTGAGCGCAGGGTGAACGCAGGGTCCTGTACTTCTGCCGCCTCTGCCTGTCACTACTCTGTACACATCTCACACATAGAGTACTGTTCGTTATTTTAATCCAGAGAGAGAAGGAAGAGCACCTTGTCGGGCTGGAGGCAGCAGGACACGCAGTACTCATAGATGCTGCAGCAGCCGTTGGGCAGACAGCTCTTACACATGTACTGCCCGGAGCGCGGCGAATTCACGTTACAGCACCCGTTCACCAGCAGGTCCTTCCTCTCACACACATAACCTGAGAGATGATCACCAATACAACATGATATGCTTAGACAAGGACTTAGACTTTATCTGGACTCTTAAAATGATACATTAAACATAATTTAAAAGCCAATTTGCTGATCTTAAACAGCAAAAAACATTGAAGCAGTGACAAAAGTATCATCCATCATTTTTTTAAAAAAAAAAAAAGACCATGTAAATTTGAATTTGAGTCAAGTTAAAGGAAATCTCCACCCTGATACACATTAATTATGTTTATATTTGTGAAATATTTCTGATGTATTTAGAACTTCTTGCGCAAACTTGCGACTGGTGCTGTATTGTCGTTATTCCAGTGAAGTTCAAGTTCTGCTTTGATGTCACAAAGACATCACAAGACATATTTCTAGTGTAGTTACAATGTTGTTTAACAGGAGAAAAAAACTTTTCAACAACCTCAGATATACGTGATAATGATCACATTTCAGTGTTTGCTCCTAAAACCAAAACAAGAGCAACTGTCCATTTTCCAACAACGTAAAATTAGAGGCACAAACATTGGACTCAGAGTCCCAAAATGCTATACAACGTGAGCTACAGCAGAGGATTGGCTTGGCTAGTTAGTTGATGGTGGTGTTAGCATGAAAGTTTTGGAAGCTTTGGACGCTGATCTGTTTGAGCTGAGTTTACAGATGAGGCCGTGAGAGAGCTGGACAGACTAAAGGACTAAAGCTCTGCCACACTGTTCTCTTTAGGTAAAGACGAAGTGAGAACTAAAGTCCACTGATGCCACTATCAGCAGGTATTCGAATGGTATTGTGGGTAATGCAGGAAACCGTTACCCGAACAACAAAAACTCAGAACTCAGACATCAACTCAGAATGTCGGTAGAATATACAGTCAAGGGAAAATGAAAGTACACCCTCCTTCAATTCTATGTTTTTATTTATCAGGGCCTAAATATCAATTGTGTGGTCCTTCTCTTCTGTAAACAAAAAAATAAATGACCTCAGGTGACAACAAAAACCACAACAGATTTGAATATGTAGTCATTTTTCCCCCAAAAGTAAACAGACATTCAGAAACCAGACGGGGAAAATATAAGTACACCATTCCTACTTCCACATTCATTAAGAGAGTAATCAGCAGTCAGGTCTTAGTAATGAAATGCACAAGATTAGTCAACCATCAAGAAGTGTGACTACCTCTATAAAAGCAGATGTTTGGCAGCACTCAGCTGTGTCTCTACATCATGCCAAGAAGAAAGGACATCAGCCATGACCTCAGACAAGCACGGGCTGGAGCTTATCAATCTGGGAAGGGTTATAAGGCCATCTCCAAACAATTTGAATTTCACCATTGTACAGTGAGAAGGGTTTGTTTACAAATGGAGAGCCTTCAAGACAATTGACAGTCTTCTCAGGTGTGAGCGTCCAGGAAAAGATTGAACTAGTATGGCTTTCATGAGAAGGGTGGCAAGGAAAAATCTCCTTTTCTCCAAAAACATTACAATAACACAACTTAGGTTTGCAAAATTGCATCTGAACAAACCACAAAAGTTCTGGAACAATATCCTTTGGACTGAGGAGGCCAAGGTGGAGATGTTTGGTCATCATGCACAATGCCATGTTTGGCGAAAACCAAACACAGCGTATCACCACAACCACCTTATGCCGACTATCAAGCATGGTAGTATGGTGGTAGAGGGGTGATGATTTGGGCTTGTTTTGCAGCCACAGGACCTGGGAAACTTGCAGTCATTGAGACAACGATGAACTCCACTTTATACCAGTATATTCTTGAGGCAAATGTGAGGCAATCTGTCCAGCTACTTAAGCTGGGCTGAAATTGGGTCATGCAACAGGACAACGATCCCAAGCACACCAGCAAATCAACATCTGAATGGCTAAAGAAGGCAAAAATCAAAGTGTTGGAATGGCCAAGTCAAAGTCCAGATCTCAGCCCCATTGAGATGCTGGGGTGGGGTCTTAAGAGAGCTGTGAATAAACGAATGCCCTCAAACGTCAGTGAAATGAAGCAATGTTGTAAAGAAGGGTGGGCCAAGAGTTCTCCAAAGCAATGTGAGACACTGATAAGCTCCTACAGAAAATGTTTACTTCAAGTTATTGTTGCTAAAGGTGGTTCTACAGGTCACTGAATTATAGGGTGTACTTATTTTTTCTCACCTGTTTTCTGAATGTTGGTTTAGTTTTTGGGAAAAATGACTAGATACTGAAATCTGTTGTGTTTATAGAAGTAGGGGAGGACCACACAATTGTTATTTAGGCTCTGATAAATAAAAACATAGTATTGAAGGAGGGTGTGCTTTCCTTTTCCCATGACCGTACATCTTAAACACATACAGACAGATTAATACGCAAGTGGTTCAGGGTGGAGTTTTCCTTTTAATCAGAGAGTAAACCTGACATTTACATCATTTACCAAGTTCGTCCGTGAGGAGGCTCTTCCCCTGGATGGAGTTCCTGCACTGGGTGATCTGCCTGCTGCTGTTGCCCAGGTTGAACTTGACCTTCCACGCAATGGGGTGATCGGATTCCCTCGCCTCCAGCAGAGTCCGATCCCGCATGCTTCGCTCCTCCTGTACGCATCATATTATGATCAGTTTCACAGTCACCGAGAACCAACAGAAGTGCACTGGAGCTGTGGGGATCAGTGTGATCCTGATCCTGACCTGCACAATTCAGTTCCACATCTGGATCTGTTGAAACCATTTGGACATTTGGATTGAATTTTTCAGATTCTCCAAGAGGGTTTGTGATCAGTGTGGTTGTGTATGAAATGTAACACTTCTATGAAGGCTATATATATATATAGGCTGTATGTATATATAGCCTATATATGTCCATAACCTAACATATAATGACAAATAATGTCACTGCTAATGATGATTGGACATTGGTCGATTATTCAATAGTCGATTACTCATTGTTTATAGTTCTGCAGTATAGCTGACTGTTTATTATGCAGCGTTTTATATCTATTATTGACTACGGCAGACGTCATTTAAAACTTTTTCCCCATTAGGCCCACTTCAAAGTTTTCAGACAACCCCCTTAACCAAACAAACTGTGTTTATACTCACTGTCCAATCATCATTAGCAGTGACGTTATTTGTCAAGTGTTACATTTAAGAAAATCCAGAAAGTCCAGGGGGTGGAGCTGGATCTAATCCAACTCCTCCTATATCCCTAAGCCCAAACCCACACCACACAAAATAACACACTTATCCACTCTCAAACACACGGAGTTGTCTCCGCCCCCTGGACTTCACCCCTGTAGGAGGAGCTGGATCAGGTCCGACTCCACCCCATGAACTTTTTTGTTCTGCAGAGAGGGGTAACCGCATCTAATGGCAAAGACCAAGAGTACGCAGATAAAAAAATTACTAGTGTAAAAAAAAGGGGGAAAGGGGGCGGGGCTTCCAGAGGAGTTATTATCAGAGAGTTCACCTGCGCAAATGCTGATTGGCTATGTTAAAATTCAGAGCCCTTAGGCAAAATGTGTAAAAATTGGCACTTCTGACAGAGTCTTTGAAATTAATTAATTAAATTAATTAATAATTTTTCATGTCGTCCATCTCGTCCGTCACATGCTCTCCCCTGCATTTTTTTTTTCAGTTTAAATATCTACAAACTATGCTGTAATTTTCAGACTATGTGTGAAATGTAATAGTGCAAATACTGTAGGTTTAATAATCATTTAAAAAATATATTTCACTTACAGCTCACAAATACACCTTATATATTATTATAAATATATTAAATTGTTTATAATAATGTAGAAATATTATTTAAAACAATGTAGTATTTCTGATGAGTTCCGAAACCGTAACATTTCTTTTAAAAAGCTATATTTATGTTTAAATTTTAAATTAAATGTTATGTATGAAACATTTCTCGGTGTAATTAAAATTAAATATAATTTTCTGTCATCTGGCCACTCGGACCTTCAACCAGTACAGCACCGAGGACTAAGAATCGTTCATCTCCATCCATACATCTCCTACAAACACCCAACCTTTACAGCTACATTAACATAACGTTACTAATTTACTAACACGTGGACAATCCCGCACACGCCTGCCTCACCTAATGCTGCACATCTTATTGTACAGTGAGCACTGAGTGCACATTATTGCACATTATATCGCACAAACGGCATAACATTTGCACAAAACTGCACATAACACTATACATACTATATTGCACTATATTTTATGTTTACAGTATTTACAACATTTACAGTATTATACATATACATATTCTATTTTTCTATATTTTCTTATCTTGTGTCTGAACAGTTGTATAATGCAAGTCGTACTGTGTATGGTTATGCATGTGGCAAATAAAATTTGAATGTGTTATGCATGTGTTATACATGTGTTA
>JAKKZN010000024.1:13769594-13780162 GCA_033441825.1 Pangasius elongatus
GCGCACACTCTCCTCCGGAGGTAGGAAACAGATTAAGGTCGGTTCTGCGAAGCTGGTGCTGAGCAGCCAGCCGTGATGATTTCATTAAATAGAAACCAGGAGTGCGATGAGGACGGAGCCATCAGAGGAGAGTGCTCTCCCAATGAGGTCACGCTTTGAGTGAAGGAGACGCGACCATCTAAAAACCCCGCAAGGACAGGAATATCTGACCGTGTCAGCCTTGTGGGGGGATTTAGTTGGTCCATACAAAGAAAACTGCTGTTATTATAAAAAAAACTAGTTTCTTGTTGGTTACTGAGATTAGATTTAGGTTTAGATTTAGCATTAATTAGCTGTATTAATCATCATGTCAATGGAATGTCCTCAGAAGCATAGTATGACCTGTGTGTGTGTGTGTGTGTGTGTGTGTGTGTGTGTGTGAGAACAAGGGTGTAAATGGCGTTTTAATGAAGAGTAGCCGGACACAAGCAGGGATCTGTTGATAATTATTCAGCCTCAGAGGAGCAGAGGATGCTGGGAATGTCTGAGAGGCTGCAGGGGCTCAAGGACAGGACTAAGGTTAATCACCGTCTCTCAGAGTCCACCAATAAGTATTAAGGCTCTTTGTGTTAGCCAATCACCATCCAGGATGAATACACAGCATAGCTTGCTGTCGCCAATCAATATCCAAGCTCACATGCTGATAGAAGAGAGCAGACTCGAAGCCTCAGAGGAACAATTTCAGGTACTTTCAATCTATACACAAATTCAGGATACATCCTCCACTCTCTCACTCCCTCGCGTACCTCCAGCTGCTCGTCTCTCTCGTCCACCAGGCGTCTGAGATGGAAGGCCAGGTTTCTGGAGAGCGAGTCCAGGTCCTCAGGCGGAGGTTCGCCCCCCTCCAGCCACTGCAGGTCCAGAACGTTCTCCTGATTGTGGGTGACCTGTGGAAGAGCAAATTAAGGAACGAGTGAACAAACCGAGTCGATTCCTCGGTCTTGAGATTTTGAATGTGCAGCTTTCCATCACGGCTGCTTCGCACCTCCTGAATGTGAGACGCGATGGCTGCCTTCGTTTCAAAATCCAGCGTCTGGATCCTCTCGATGTACTCCTCCTTTTCCTCGCACTGTGAATGAACAGAGAATTGAATCCTGTGAGAGAATCTGCAAGAGCTCACAAAACATACATATACAAAATGCTTATCCAGACCTAAAAGTCACTCGGGGAACAGAGATTGCGAGACTACGTTAATCCTACTGAAGGGCAGGTATGAAAATTTCATTTCCTATTTCGTATATATTCACACGATTTCAAACCCAGAACACTTAGAAACTGACGATATCTTACTTTTAAATGTTGCTCCGAGTTCCTCCTGGGAGGTCACATGACCAGATATGCAGATAAGTCTCATCTTAGTGATGCTAATCTTAACCCTTAAGCGTATTCTTTGTAGTATTAATAGGAGGAAAATCCCGCAGTAACGTGAACGCGCGTGCACCTCGGCGTTACGCATGAAGATCTGTGCGGTGAATAGCTGACGAGCTCCAGGTTTCAGCTTCCCCATTAGACACTATGACATGGCCTAGCACATTACCCATAATGCCTTGATTAATATTTGCTTATCCTCCTTGCCCAGGTGCCACGACAGCTGAAACGTGTGGGTGGAGCTTAAAATATTTCAGACCATTGATTGGTAGCAGAATTGTCTTTCTGCCACCTTAAATCCAAAATGGCTTCCTGTTCCCATTGCTTGTGCTCTACATAGAGGACATAATGCAGCTCTACACCCTACCTAGTGCCCTACATGGGTAGTATACATTAACATTCAAGATTCAGCCACAAAAAAAAAAGGTGTGACTCCACGTCTGGCATGCAAATTCCTGTGTATTTTCAAATCGGGATTAAAGTATTGGCACCCCCTGGCTTGTGTCTGGTAGTGTGTGTTGCTATTAAGTGAAAGTTTGCTCATCTTTTTTAAACGAACAAATAACGTATTGGCACTGTTAGCAGCTTGGACGTGCACTGCTATTACGTGAAAGCTTGCTTCTTTGCATTTTCAGGGGGAGATTAAAGTAGTGGCACCTGGCTGTGTTTCTGTTTTGGAACTGCTATTACGTTTTCTTCTCCGTATTTTCACTAAAGATTACACTATTTGCTTTTTTGCACTGACACTTGTGCTGTTTGGAGGTAAAGTGCTATCAGTGTGTGTGTGTGTGTGTGTGTGTGTGTGTGTGTGTGTGTGTGCGTGTGTGGAGCGACCCCGCCCTCCTACAGAGCAGACGGCTCCTTGCCCAGAGCTCATCTTGGCTCCTGGCCAGCTGATGCCACCTGTCAGGCTCATGGCATTATCGCCTACTTCTCGTTCACTCTGCACAATCTGGAGTCTCTACCAGCTGCACAGTTACTGTAAATCATGACTAGGATGTGTGTGTGTGTGTGTGTGTGTGTGTGTGTGTGTGTGTGTGTGTGTATTTCTATACCTGAACAGCACACCCGAGCAACAGCAACAGCAGCTTCTTCACCTCAGTCAGGCCTTGTTCTGAAAGCAAAGAAACAACACGAGCTTTAAATCATCATGAAACGTGAGCTTTATGTGTACACCTGTTGAACAGAAACACTTTGATGCAATAAAAAAAAAAATCCCATAATCCTCAGCTCCTCAGCGCGCCTCGACTGTGGGAGGCCGGGACGAGGCGCAAGGCAGCTGTTGGAGGAGATGAACTGTTAACACGGCGGAATTAAGAAGGGAAAAGCAGGTGGTTCGTCCAACTGGGCTGCTTGGCACCGACGTTCCCGCTGGCCCAGACGAGGGGAGGGGCTTAAAGAGCGGCCAATTGCAGACAAACAAACATACGGGCTGTTTAACTAGCGTGAAACTACAACTGTGAGGAGTCTACACGGACACAACGACAAGGTACTGTTCATCCGATACAAAACTGATGCGCGTGTGTGTGCTGAAGCAAAACAAAAACTGCAACATAGCTAAGATTTATCATTCGCAGAGAACCTGTTTACCAGAGAAATCTGAGCTTCACTGCAGGCAGGATATTTTCTGCTCTTCTGACGGCACACTTTATGCTGAATGGTGGCCTAGATTTATTTATCAGCACCAAGCCAGGCCTCTGGATACACGAGAATGCTATATCTGGGAGCGAGACAAACTCACAAGGTCTACAGGATATGAGCAAGATCAACCTGAAAACTGTCAGGAATAAAATATTTGGGTTATAGGAAAATTATGAACGAGTGGGTGGTGCGATGAAGTGGAGATATTACTGTTACCACTCTAAAGTAGATTTTTTTCCTATGGCAACTAGCAACGATTACATTTAGTCATTTATTAAAACAATGACATGCTGTACTTTATATTCATTTAATGATGAAGAAGCGTAATTAGTGCAATTCCTTACACTGTAGTTCCAGAGTCTTTTGAAATTAAATATGATTGGCTCAGATATTTAATGACGCAAGAACACCGGCTTGTCACTTGTACAATACACACCAGGGTCTACAGCACCACTTTATTAGCAGAAGGGGCGGGGTTTGTTTGATTGGGGGCGTGTCCAATTTGCTTAGTCATACAAGCTGGATTGGACATAACGAAAACAGGTATTGAGCAAGATTAAAGTTACAAAGTCGTCATTCGGGAGGAGAGATATAAGGTGAAGTGATGTGAAAACTGATTAGTAATTCTATTCACATGATTACGGAAATTGTTCTACAAAAGAAAAATGCACCGAGCCGAAAATGAGTCCTGCAGCATAAATCATTATAAGGCGTAAAGGAAAGGATGCGAGTTAGTCATGCTGAGGAATCTGTATGAGTTCTCCACACAGGAAATGCTTTTTCCTTTCTTTCTCTCTTTTTAAATCATATAAAGATGCTCACTCACTCACTCACACACACACACACACACACACACACACACACACACACACACACACACACACACACACACCTGTCTACTATCCTCAAACTCATCTTGATGTTAAAATTGATATGTCGAAGATGAAAACACTAGATGTGCACAGGGTTTTAATCATTCATTCCAATCCAGTAAGCGCTTTATCCTGGTCAGGGTCTCGGTGAGTCCAGAGCCTATCCCAGGAGCACTGGGAGAAAGGCAGGAATATATATACACCCTGAATAATATTATTATTATTATTATTATTATTATTATTAAGCATTTTATTGATAAGCACTTTTCCAGGTACCCATGGACACATTCAGAAACATCTCAGAATATAAATCCATGTTGTAATAAAAAAAAAAATAGTAATGAAAATATAAATAAAGGAAAAGAACTACAAAGTAATAATATTAAAAGTAAGAGGAATAAAATAAACCGGCATGTTTTTATAAATGATATAATCTGGATAGCAGACTATAATGTAAAGGTGACAATAAGATAGATGGCATCATTAGGTGAGTTGAAGAGCAAGGTGGAAATGATGGGGTTTTAGCTTTTTTTTTTTAAAAATATTTATTTATTTATACAGTTGTGATTATAAGTTTACATATGCCTTGCAGAACCTGCAAAATTATAATACTTTATATAAAAAAAAAAAAAAAGAGCGATCATAAAAATTACATGCTGTCTTTCTATTCAGTTCTGCCCTGAATAAGCTATTTCGCATACAGATGTTTACATATAGTCCACAGTAATAACTGAATTTACACAAATGAACCAGTTCAAAAGTTTACATACTCTTGGTTCTTAATTCTGTGTGTGTTACCTGATGATCAGCGACCGTTTTTATGTTTTGTGATAGTTGTTCGTGAGTCCCTTGTTTGTCCTGAGCAGTTAAACTGCCCACTGCTCTTCAGAAAAATCCTCCAGGTCCGGCACGTTCTTTGCTTTTCCAGCATCTGCTGCATATTTGACCCCTTTCCAACAGCGGCTATTTGATGTCGAGATCCATTTTTTTCACACTGAGGACGACTGAGAGACTCATACACGGCTATTACAAAAGCTGCAAACATTCACTGATGCTCAAGAAGGCAACACGATACAGGGAGGTGTAAATGTTTGAACAGCCCCTGAAAATGGAGGTACTTTGATGAAAATGGCTGTAATTCCTAAATGGTGAATGCCATATTTTCGTGGAGGCGCTTAAAATGAAGCTGAAAGTCGACACTTCGATCACATCTTGAGTGTTTTATTTCAAATCCATTGTGGTGGCGTATAAACCCCAAATCACAAAAACTCCATCATTGTCCAAATACTTCCAGACCTGACTGTGTGTGTGTGTGTGTGTGTGTGTGTACAAGTGTAAATAAATAATAAATACAAAATCACATATATGTAGTTTACCTGCCACTGGGTCCTGTTTTCACACACCCTGTTTATATTCGAATACATTACTGAGTAGTTACAGTGAACAGGAGAAAAGACGTCTGCAGTGAAACGTCTTGCGTGACGAAAAATAACATGTCTTTTTTTTAAAAATTATTTTTATTTTGTCTGAATTATAAACAAGCCGCCCGTGGAGGTTTTGTACTTTTATTTCTTCGTTGTTTGATTTAAAAAAAATGGAAGTTACTCGTACTATAAATAGCAGGAATTCTTCTCTTTTTCATTTTTATTCATTTAGCTTTTTATACAATCACCTGCAACACTTAAATCTAGGCACAAAGCCCTGTCTGTGGTGAAGTAAAGGATATAAATAACAGCATTATTATTGACCAGCTATAAAAAAGGGGACGAATGAGGCAGAGAGCTCGACAGAGAATCTACAAATGGTGCGAAAGGAGATGTAAAATGTGTGCTCAGTGAATGATGATGCAGGACGTTAGGGTTGATCGTTCCTTTATTCTGGGAATCATCTCCCTCTCCCTTTTTTCCGACCCGTTTAGAACGAGGTGAACGAAATCCCCTTCTTCGACGTCGAGCTGCCGTATGAACTGGCTCTGAAGATTTTCCAGTTCCTGAGCAAAGCTGATCTGGGACGATGTGCTCAGGTAATCAGTTGTTTCATCACTGGTGATTTTTTTTTATTATTTTTTTCCTGGTGAGCTTTTATTTTGATATAGGTGTTCAGGTAATATACCTCGCAATATCACAATATATAGTCCAGGAGCCATCAGCTGAAAGACTGCAGTCCTGATGCAGACCTTGTGAAGATTTTCTGATCGAAATCAGAACCGATCCATGCAACCGGCCGTCGTTCATTCGCTTTAGTTTTCTAAATAGGTTTTAATGTCTTATTTGTAAGGAGTTTGCTGTTCTAGGGAAACAGTCCACCATGGCATGGTGTGATGCGGGCTGACGCGGTTAGCGTTTCAAAGTCGATTATTTTCTTATTGCAGCATGTCCGAAATGATCACGTATTAGAACAGGCGCATTTCTATAAAACTGTATGCTTCTATATGCTATTATAGAAAATAAATCAACATCATCTGATGAATCAGATTGAATGAGATCTAATTTGCCGTAAACTAGCTGAACCATCGTGTAGTTCAGTCGAGTACGATTAAAGCGATGTAGTCTGTTTCCTGTCCTGTGCGTCAGGTGAGTAAGTCATGGAGAGTGTTAGCGGAGGACGAGGTCCTGTGGTACAGGTTGTTCCTTGAGGAGAGGTATCACCGAGGGGCGAGCGTCTCCGACTCCCCCTGCTGGAAGAGCACACTGAGAGACTGCATTAACACTGAGAAAGCTGTAACGTACAACTGGAAGGTGAGTAGATGGAACAGTCCCTCAGAATAAGAAATGTCTTTCACAATGAATGCAAGATAATAAGCGTTTTTTTTTTCTCTCTTACCATAATTAAAATTTAGATTTAAATCTGTACAGCTTTTATCTCAGTTTTTTTTTCTTTTATCGTTTTTTTTTCTACATCCTCCAGAATCGAGTCGGCTCAATCAGCCATCTGCAGTATGAGCTTGGAAAAGTGTTGTGTGACGTCAGTTCCTGTGATAGACTGGTCATTGCTGGGTGAGTGTCTGTTCACACACACACACACAAAGTTTATTGGTAACTTCCAGTCAATCTGATTTGTAGAGCACTTTCAGCAGCACACATTGTCCCACAGCAGCCTTACAGAAATCCATCTTGCTTTAGATTTAGATCTCTAACTAACCAGCGACGTGTAACATTTCCCTGAGACGGCGTGAGGAAGAAAGCAGGACTCAGCAAAAGGGAACTCTTCCAGGTGTCACCGGATAGAGGGATTATAAATAAGAGGAGGGAAGATAAACAGTACTAAGTGTGTGAATGAGAAATAAGATTGTGAGCAAGAACCCTGGGACAGTCTTTATGATTACAGCAGCAGTTCTTGGATACAAATGTACAGTGTAAACATAATTCCTTAGTGAATGTTTCCTTAGTGAATGTTTCCTTAGAGAAAGCCTTAGTGAATTCCATGTCTAAAGGGCTGGAAATCAAAGAAGAAGAAAAATACAGGGCTTAAAACAGGACCTTGTGGGACACCATCTTGTCCTTGGTGCATTTGTAAAGAAACTACATTAATGTTAATAATGCTGCTTTGTGACAATGGCCCTTGTTAAAAGAGCTATACAAATCAAATCGAATCGAATTAAATTGAATCGAAGTAATAAGATGCTATCAGGTAAGATTTGAACCAGGTAAGAACTTGTCTTTCTAAACTAGGGGTGTAAACGTCAGGCTTCCACGCAGTAAGATTTAGGTTCTTAAGGCAGCGATTCGATATTTCACCACTGAATCTGCTCTGATATGATACGATATCATAAAATATATTATATGATTTAGTAGCCTCTGACCAATATATGGCCCTTTGTTCAGAATCTTAATTAATTCAAGAATGCTAATGATGTAGAGAAGGACGATTTTAAAAGTCAAATCACCTTGACTAGCCCATTAAATGATTTACATGTTATTTACATAGTTTACAGATACGAGGTCTTTTTAACATACTGGTTGTCTTTTTTTTTTTTTAATTTATTGTAATATAATATTATAATAATAGACTATTTATGATTGTTGCCTCATCCCAATTGTCCCATCGTTACACCTCTAGTCTAAACCTACATTATTAATTAAAATATCATATTCAGTAGCTTGTCTGCCGTCAGATTCCACTTTAGTCGGGTTAGATTTTGTTCTAGAGTGCTTTTGGGGAAAGAGCTTGCACACTTCTTGACTTAGTTATGATGGGGGCAAACGTGCAGTGTAACCCCAGGCTTAACAGTAAACGTTATCCCACTCTCTGCTCTCTCTCTCGAGAGTAGCGTGTAACACAATGGCACTATCAGTTCCTCAAGCTCATTTACATCACTCCAGTTCATAATTGGTCTGAGCTAGAGGCGTGCATGGATTGGTTTTTAATCCTGATTACTCGGTTATTACTTTTGTTCACATCTGTTCCTGATAAGTTCTAATGACTGGGCTTGGTTCAATTTCCCAAAATATAAAAAAAATACCTAGTAGCCTAATTTTTTTTTTTTTTTTAACCGGAGGCCAATAAATGGAATTTCCTTCTGTTTTGGGGTTCCCGTGTTCAGCATTGAATTTATTTGGAAGTGGAAGTGGCCAAGTGTGGTGACCCATACTCAGAATTTGTGCTCTGCATCTAACCCATTCAAGTGCACACAGTAGAGATCATACACACCTGTGAACACACACCCGGAGCAGTGGGCAGCCATTTTAGCTGCAGCGCCCGGGGAGCAGTTGGGGGATCGGNAGACTCGAACCCACGACCTTCAGGTTCACCTTCGGGTTACAAGTCCGACTCTCAGACCATTAGGCCACGACTGCCTCATTTGTGATGTTAAACTCCATAATAGTGATCAATGGCTCGTAGACACTTAGGGCTTTAAGAATTTGTTTTAAATGGGGAACGTTTTATCTCTGTACTAATGTTATTGTGGAGAGGTGTGAGTTGTTTGCCCAGCAGGGGGCTCACACCCCTCCCCTTTCCCATCACCCTGCTCACCAGCAGCTATACACGATACCCAAGTCACGATACTCTACACACAGAAACCCAACAGTGTCCTGACTAACCTTATAACAGACTTGCGGCGATAAAATAATCCATTTGTTTATACCGATTGAAAAGGATAAGTCGGATAAGTCGATTTCCATTCTGTCGATGGAGTGGAATGCCGATGTACTGTGAGAAAGGGTTCATTAAACCAGCAGGCGGTTACTAAGGATCCAATAAGTGCATCACGCATGTAAATGAATGTGGTCTTTTTTTTGTCTGACAGCTCGCTCCCTTGAATTTGTTCATCAGTTCATTAAAAAAATGTACTCGTATTCCATTACATTCCTACCCTACTACAAAAATATGTGTTGTGCTCGCAGTACTCAGCGTTTCTAATATTAGGCATTTCCCCAGGTATACGTCAGGTGACGTGCGACTGTGGGACACTGTCCACTGGGACTCGGGTGCTTTGAGTCTGCAGCCTGCCCACAGCATCAGAGCCGAGACCCCGCTGCCACACGTTAGTCTGGTCCGAGTCACCGACACTGTGGCCTGCGCTGCCTATGAGAATGGTGAGAGGTTTGAGAGTTTTCATTTGTTTCTCATCACAGTGCCTGTCTAAAATATATCTGTATGTTTAGGGTGTGTGGATGTTTGGAGCACCGAATCTGGTGTAGAGCCTATCCATCACTATCAGCACCTGCATCGGGCGTGTGCCCTCGATCTGAGCGCTGATGCCCCAGTCGTGACCTCTGCGTCTGGGTCGGAGGTGCGAGTGGACACTCCAGATGATCGGGGCTACTGGAGGACCGTGTGTCTCACCCAGTTGGCTAAACCTGTAAGTGAATACACAGTGCCACCTAGAAGGAAACCAATCCAAATCAGGCATCTGACACCACGTTCTGTGACGTTTTCCTTTATTTCCACAGCTATTTGCCAAATAAATAAAGACACATCACATTTTATCCATTTGTAGTTGAATTTAATGTTGCATTTCTGCAGCACAAGTCAGTTCCTGTTGCCACTTACGTTTTAGCAGCTATAAGCATTCATTCCTGCACCATCCTCTATTTTTTCCCCCTCTCTCTCGAAGTTAATCTGACTAAGAAAACGCAGTTTGTCATGTAACTAAGAAACCACAAAGCGTAGACATCCTCTGTCTTTTCCCACGTCAGAAAATGTAAGGTTACCGCTTTACCTCTGACCACATGTCCCTGTTGTTACCATAGAAACGGTAACATATTAGAACGGGCGCATTAACATAAACCTGTGCTTTGCCTTAGAGCTGGCACTATTGTCAGAGCTGCTGTTATAGAAAATTAATCAGCAACTCCCGACACATCAGGTTTAAGAATTTAATAGCACTATGGTATAATTATAATATATTAGAATGTACCATGAAATAACCCGCACTTCTGGCTGATGCAGTGTTTTTATGTATTATTTTATATTATTATTATTATTATATTACTATATTGTACAAACCCAAATCCAAAAAAGTTGGGAGACTGTACAAATTGTGAATAAAAAAGGAATGCAATAATCTACAAATCTCATAAACTTATATTTTATTCACAATAGAATATAGATAACACCAGATCAAATATTGAAAGTGAGACATTTTGAAATGTCATGCCAAATATTGGCTCATTTTGGATTTCATGAGAGCTACACATTCCAAAA
>JAKKZN010000024.1:13780262-13793591 GCA_033441825.1 Pangasius elongatus
GATGCAGAAGATAGGGATAGGTGGAGAGTGATGATTCGCTGTGGCGACCCCTGAAGGGAAAAGCAGAAAGAAGAAGACTCGTCATTCTGACGAAAATCGTGCACAGTGTGTGGTTTGTTAATTATCATCACAATGCACAAAGTCTTCGAGATACACAGTTTGTCTTAGGTTAAAAAAAAATTAAAGTGACAGAAATTAAAGAAATAGATTAAGTGAATGTTACAGCTTGAACTTGGCATTAAGTGATCAAAAATTAATCTTTAAAATGTATATTTTATAGATTTTGCCCAGTGAAATGAAACCTGAGGACATCCCTAGTCCAAATAGTCGAAAAGTTTTTAGATTTTTTTTTTTTTTAAATGTTAATCGCTCTACTTATGGTCTTATAATAATCTTTGGGCTATGCATTTTGGTAATTAACCTTATTGCATGGCATTTCTTGATATGATGTGTGTATGTGCACTCCCAGAGCACATGTGTTATGAACAGGTGTGGTACATTTGGGGTCCTTTCAAAAATAGGTCCTCTCCTTTAGGACCACTTACCTAATTAGTACAAACCCCGGGTCCCAAAGTTTCACCTGTGAGACTTCTGTTTGTTTTGTCAGTCTTGACAGTATAGAGAGCCAAAGCTTTATTTGTCTAGTCTGTGACTGAGACACGTTAGAGACTGATATGTTACATTACCACAAAAGCCCAGGGGACTTATTAGAGTTGAAGCAGCGTTGGTCACCATAGTCATCATGTGAAAAAGCCTAACAATACTTTGGTCCAATGTGTATAGTTTTTAAAATAAAATATATATGTCGCTAGAGACTTCACCGAGAATGCTGTTTTTTTTTTTTTTTTTAAACTATTTAGTCTTTAGAGATCCTCACCTGAGCTCAGGTCCAGCTCTCGGAGGAATGAACAGTAGATGGAGTAAAGTGTAAAGCAGGGTGACTGTTGATAGTAATTAGATGAGTGCATGATGGATGTGTGCAGATGGTGTCCCTCTGTATTAGACAATGGCTTGGCTCTGCTTCCCCGCTGACATCACCACCATTTAAACACTCTCATTAGCGAGACGGGCTTCAAAACCACAGAGAAGCAAACGCCGAATCTTTGAGTGACAGAACAATTTCTCAAAGCCCAGTTCCAGCTAAATGATGTCAGGGGAGGAATATGTCACCCTCTAACAGCTTTTTGCTCAGGGAAGCAGAACGATGAATAATTTTTTAGCTTGGTTTTTACCTTCGGTGTTTTCTTGTGAAGTATCTCTGTGAATCCTATCTAAATTCCAGTATAATTATAAGGGCGGTACTCTTTTTTTCAGAATTACTTTTGTTTTTTTTTTAATTACTTCAAAGATTTGTGAAGGATTACTTAAAAATTCATTTAATTGACTAATTGTTTTATTATTTTATACTGCTGCAGATTGTGACGTAGAACTACATTAGGCTTTTGACTAAACCACAGAAGGTGAAAATTGGTGAAAATACATTGCTAGCCAGCTAGCCAGGGCCTGCTATTCAGGTAGTCAGCGAGGAATGGGGAACCAGCTAACTTATCAGACTCAACAATGAACGTTGGTAAGGAAAATCCGCTTAACCACGTTTGCAGCACAGCATTCAACCACGTTAACGTCCACAGGCTGTCCGTTTGGTTAGACGTTAAGCAGTGAGATGTTACTGCTGATGAAGAACCTGACCTAGTGGGGAGAAGGAGAGGTAAGTCTTGCTACTGAGCAACAACATAGAACAAGTTTACAAAGATAACTAGCGAAAAGTGCAGTGAGTGATGCTAATAAGGTTAGCAATGTCAATAATGGAAAGTCAATTCAAAGTGTAGAATATCATTGAAAAGTTCTTGCATTGTATAAAAATACACTCACAACAGCAGAAGAGATGGTAAGAGTTTATGGACTGCTTTGGAGGACAGGGTACCTGTAGTCACAAGCTGCCAAATGAATAGCACTATAACATGTACATAAGGTCTGGTATGTGTACGAGGCAAGAAGTAGAAAGGCTTGGCATACATGTGCACATGCACATGAAACTTTTCAGGTGATTCTCACCATACTTGCCGGGTAGGAGGGGTAAAATTGAACCACTTGTCTTTGTTATTGATGTGATTCAGTGCAGGTTGAACTCTGAAGTGAACAAAATCATCTTAACAACCGGCTGAGAATTCCGGCTAAACCCTTTAAAAAAAAAATACAGTGGACTGCACTTCACACTGCAAAAATTACACATTGAGCTCAAACAATTGTAGTTTCTCAGAGCCAAAAATGGCTCACTTTTGAGGTGAGTGGCTAAGACCATCACCCACCCTGAACCCCACTGAGCTGCAAAGATGAAAACCTTGAAGCCACTGAAACAAGCAGAACTGACAATGGCTGCATTACAGGTTTGGTGTGTTTTCAGCAAAATTCAGACTCCTGATAGCAGTTAACCACTGTCTTCCAGAGTCTTTCGGCAGTATGCCGCATAGACTGACTTTGCTTCTCACACGTGCATAAATTGATGATCTCGTAGACATCTGGTATTTCCGATTAACTTAACATAGGGATCCTTACTGATGTAGCAATCCTACACTAGCAGTTTAATTTGTCTGCTTGAGGTCTCCTGAAATGGGGACACCATAATCCACATTTAATGTCACAGACCCACTTTCATGTGCTAGAGTACAGAACCAAACAAGAAAGACTTAATCTCCATCCAGGTACTTACAGAAGGCATTGCATGTGTTGCCTTTAAATTGAGGCAATACTATAATGCAGCATACTTTTTTTTTTTTTTTTTTTTTTAACCTACCCCCACCCCTCTCCAACTTTGACTGTCAGCACCAATAGGTTTTTTTAAAGAGTGACTGTCAGATTTATTTTTAATTGCAAAACATGCTGGGTCTTGCCAGTGAGTTCCCTTCTGGACCACATCTATTAAGCCTGGTAATTAACTGATGAGTTAAAACAAATGTCTTCTAGTAGGGAGGTCACCAGACTGTGGTGGACTAAAGCCCTCTGAGACCGGAATTGGGAAACCCTTTGTTTGGCCAACTGCCTGGCCCCATCACCTGGTCTTTCTAACCTGGCACATCCCCTGGCTGTTGACCTGGCCCTTTTCCTGGGCCATGGCCTCACCCATTCCCTGGCTAATCACCTGGCCCATTGCCTGGAACCTTCATTTGGCCCCTTCCACTGGCCCTTCCTCCTGGCCTTTCACCTAGTCTGTTCCCTGGCTGGTCACTTGGCCCATCCACTGGTCCATCACCTGGACCTTTGCCTGGTTGATCGCCTGGCAAATTCCCTGCCTGATCACCTAGCACATCACGTGGTCCATTGCCTGGCCCAGTGGTCTTTGATCTTATATGGTCTTAAGGGCTGGTGTGACTGCAGGTTTTCATTCCAGCTAAACAGAATCCATGACTAATAGTCAGTTGAAATTCAACCTCACCTCACTAAACTTGTGGAATCAGCTGTGGGTCCTGTTTGGTTTGAATAAAAACCGGTAGCTACACTGGTCCTTCGCGTTGAAGACCCTTCTGTTAAGTAATGGATTCTCCTTTTAACAGCAATAGTCCATGGAAGGATTGAGGGGACTGCTTCATCTTTACAATCCTCTGTGGATCAAATACCTGTATAGTCGTGCTTCAGATTCTTCTTTAATTCATCTGGCCTGGGAATATATGCTTTATTTGAAGTTTAAAAACTGAACACAGGTTTTCATCCAGAGTATTTTAATCATATGTGTTGCTGACAGGCTTTGTATCCTGCACAGCATTCAGAACATATACTGACATTGTAATGACTTGTTAATTTAGCAGAAATCTTAGCTCTTTACCAGTGATCAGTGCTAATAATGACTTGTGGTATGTGAGAATTCTGTATTCCTCCAATGTTGTTTTGGTAAAACAATGAGGACATGACTATATCCCCTGAAAGGAAGAATGGGAGGTATAGGAAGTAATATATATCGGAGTGTCTGAAATAAAACAGTTTAGAGTCTATACTATAAAACTCTAAAAACAATAGCTTTCATGCAGTGAAAGTTCATAGCTCACCGCCACTGTAACACATTCGAGTTACCATCAGACAGTGTTAGTCTTGTTTCTGTTCTACACTGATCCTTGACATCCCTCCATTTTGCCAATTCATGATTAGCACCTTTTCTGCCTGCATGTCTTGTGTTGACGGGGTTTTTCATACTGCATGAGGGGAAGTTAGAGTTGCCAGCACACACACTGGCAAATCTGAGGTGTTTCTGTGTTCCTTAACGAGCAGGCATATGACTCATTAAAACTTGTTAATGAAAGGAAGGAGGCATCCAGAGTTCATTCCGTTGTTGGTGAAAAAATTCACACTTTTAAAAGTGTCTTTGGTTTAGTGTTGTCACAACGGCAAAATTTATGCCTCGATAACGATACTGGTACTCAACTGTTAGCGTGGTATTGGGAATTAATAATGGCAAATAATTGAAAATGTATAATGCATCATTAAACAAATACTGTTTAAAAAAATTAATGTAATAAGTAAGGAATGAAACAACAGGACATACTGCTATAGGAAAATAAGAATGAAGATGGGGTGGTGGGTTGCGGCTTGACGTCGGAGGAGTGGGTGTGTGTGTGCCTTGTTACTTTTTCCACCCTGAAGTTAATTACTTTTCTACAAGAGCATAACCCGAAGTGTTTTATTCCTAATGTACAACAAGACTCATTTTCATAGGCACTTTGTCCTCCATTTTAGGCTTTTACGATCGTATTGGGAATTGCCGATAGGGGATCCTATCGACAGATTCTTAGCAGGAACAGCTGACTTGCAACTATCTTCCAGTATTGTTTTTCGATGTAAAGTTGTCATGTGTAAATGACACGTCTAGCCTCGAAAACTACAGGCGATACCAACGATAGGATAGGACGATGGCATATCGAACACGATCTCACAGGCCTACTGCATGCTGTTTTAGCTTGTTAAAAGCGGAGAATTTCTTTTTTCTTGTTAGTGGTTGAGGGGAAAAAATGCCTAGTGTGAAAGCAGCCCACCGTCAGTATCCTGTCAACATAATAGTGACATTTTCAGAGGTGCCAACATGGTGTAGCTGTCGCATTTATGACTTTCGACCCCTTTCGACGCAGCAGCGGGCAGACCAAACGCGATGAAAACTGACCTGATCCAAATCCAATTCACTGAAGGGGAAAGGACACCTTTGCCTCTGGTAGTGGTTACTTTTACTTTTATGTCGACTTTGTTATTATGTCGATGAAGATTGACTTGTGAATTCTTTAAAAAGTCTTGTTGTTCTTTAAAAAAAATGTAGGAGCTGTTGATTATTAAATAGTGCTCACACTGAAATTTTGCCTCGCTGTTTTCTTTCTGTTGCTTGGCACCCAACCGACATTGTGTTTTTTTTTCCCCCCCTCTCCCTTATTTCTTATATATCATATTACTAACGTTAGCACATTTTAGTTTTCATGATACAGTAGTAACGTTATGTAACACACCCTCTTTGGATGATGCATAATTGTGTGTCCATGGGGTGACATATAGTACCAGATAATTTGTCCCTTGATACTCTTGATACTTTTTTATTAACCTCTAGTTCACATCGCTTTGCTGTCTGCTGCACAATATGCTAATGTTTTTTTTTTTTTTTTTTTTCCCCTTTTCTTTGTTGAGTTTAAAAATTCAGATTTGTTTTTCAGCTGGACTACAGGTTCTGGGTGTCTTCTATGTTTCCGTGAGCGTGTGTGAACCATGTTGTGTTTCTGGAACACTTACGCACTTACACGCATGAAGCCAGCCACAAACGCGCCATGCACCCAGCTCATGCTGGTATACCCAGAGGCACCACTTTCACATTTAGCACACAGTCTGGTGAGAACACAGCGTCTTATTGCACCATTAGGCGCTGAAATTGAGAGATGTAGAGGAGCTTATTCATGAGAATCCCTGCTACATTTGCATTTAGGTCTTTTAAAATAAGGAAGCATAAATACAATCAGATAATCGGGTATCCATTTGGGCCCATTTAAGAGGCGTAAGTAGTGTATGACACATGCACACACATCCACAGTGAAGCAATCTCTCAGAACACTTGTGAATGAATTAAATGCAGCCTTTCTTGGTACATCTTAGCAAATTAATGCACGAGAATACAATTCTTGTCTCTGTGTCTTTTTAGTGCTTGGCTGTAATGGAATAGTTGAGTCTCCATCTAGGTTCAATAAGCAAGAACAAATAGCACATGGCACACAAGCCTATTCCGATTGAAGCAGTTTCCCTAAACACTTGAGCATAAATTAATTACAGCATTTCTCAGTGCATCTTAGTATAATTAATGTAATAATATGCATGACAATACAATCTTTGTCTTTGTCTCCATCAATCAAGGGCACTTTGCTTACGCTGTCCTCCATGTTAGCAAAAATGACCCACTACTCTTCTGCAGAACAAAGACACCCGAGTCCCTTCTTTCTCTCCTCAAATCCATTCGCTTGTCATGTTTCGCATCTTGCTGAGGTTTTGGCTCACTGGAGGGCAGCGCTCAATTAACAGTGTCTGGCCCATCCTGGTGCCACTAAACATCTGGCACCTTCACAAAACTTACATCATGCAGCTCTGTCTCCGCTTGCCTTGCCTTTGTTTGATTTCTTTATCTGTCGGTTCAATTATTCATGTCCAATTTGGCTATTCTCCTTCCTTTTTTTCCCCCTTTGCAGTGTTTAGCTGGTAGCTGCAACCATCAATTTGCCAATTTTGGAGCAGCCATGTTGCCAGCTGGTTGGAGCTCTTTTTCATCCAGCTGTCAGCATCGGATTTGTTTTATTCAACAATTTTTTTTGTAACAAAGGTTTTGGCAAGTAATCTCTGAGTGATGGCTGAAGCCAGTTCCCATTGGGGCAACAGTAATAAGTGTGGAACAATAATAACTGCTTGTACACTTGATGCTTAATAATTTTAATCTCTTACCTTGATTGCAGTATATTAAATAGAGTTAAAGCCATAATCACCAAACCTGCTCCCAGAGATCTACTTGATTACTCATCGTTGGATTAGGAATGGGAATGTTGGAACTACTACAGGAAGTGAAAGTCTAGAGAGCTCCAGAAACATGATTGGTCCCTACCAATTACTGTCCTGTAAGGAGCCTCCAGTGTCAGCATTTTGTAATTGTCAGGTGCTGGGATTTGAACTCACAACCTTCCGAGCCGAAGTTAAACGCTTTTCCTATCCATTTGGCAAAACTAAAGCTTTTTTATATATATATAGCATGTGAATTGTGAACTCAACGCAGAGATCTGTGTTGAGACGGAGCCGCAAGTGTGAGGTCTCTGGAGCTCGGACAGGTGCCGGAGTTGGAGAGCTGCCATCATCAGAGACTCTCTATCTCCGTTCACACCTTTCTCTCATCAGTTTTTGTCTTTCTTCATCACTTATCTTTCAGTCCTCACCATGCAGCGTATTCCTCTCTGTCCTCAGGTTCGGGTGTACAGCCTGGAGACTGGCCAAGCTGAGCTGGTGTTGGGGAACTCGGCTGGAGACTTCACCTGCATCAGCCTGAGAGATGCCCCCCTGTATCTGCTGGTGTGCGGGAACAAAGACAGGCGGTATGTCACGTGCGCGCGCACACACCCACACACACACACACACACACACACAAAATATCTCTAGTGCACTATCTCACCCACACTCGTGTTATCTCTCTGGCAGCCTGAAAGCTTCAAGTGAATATAAGTGTCTTAAGCAAGCTGGGATTAATAGCCTAGCAAGAGCGTTCTCATTTACATACAGGGCCGCAGTGAATTGTTTTATCGGCGGTAATGGACAAGCCTTTCATAGGACCCGTATTAGCATATCTCGAGTCCGGTAGTGCTTGATGGATTCTTTTGTGTTCCTAATACCCGAGTCTTACAAAATAGGCAACAGCACTTCCATGGCTGCCAGTGTTTCTAAATTTCTATAAAAGTTGCCTTTGAACTAATTTATTGTATATTATATATTTTTATATATTATTATTATTATTATAAATGTAGTATTCAGTTTGAATGTAATGAGCCTATAATAATAATAATAATAATAATAATAATAATAATAATAATAATATCGTATAGACTATGACAATTAAAAATGTACTAATTATATAGATTCNATTCCATTCCTTTACCCATAATGCATTGTTGTTGCTCGTATTTCTATATTGTTGTTTCATATTTTGTTATTTATGTTTGCTGTTGCTTTATTTTATATTTCTAGGTTATAAGATATTAAGATAATTTTGCTTCTTTCTAGAAATAAATGCTTATAATGAGCAAAATGTTCTTTAATTAATTATATTTATTTATAAATATTATAATAATAATTGGGTTGTTGTAATCTTGTATTAGGAAAGATTAGATATATCTGACTATATTTATAATAGTTTTCCAGTCTTCAGCTGTCCAGTCTGGGTGAGTCTGTGCCCATGATAGCCTCAGATTTGGGGGCAGTCGTGGCCTAATGGTCTGAGAGTCGGACTTGTAACCNTCATGGGTGTGTGTGTTCACTACTGTGTGTGTGTGTACTTGGACGGGTTAAATGCAGAGCACAAATTCCGAGTATGGGTCACCACACTTGGCCACAAAGTCACTTTCTTTGCTCCTGGAACCTGACGTGGTCTTCTGCTGTTGTAGCTCATGTGTTGTGTGTTCTGAGATGCTTTTCTGCTCACCACGGGTGTAAAGAGTGCTTATTTGAGTTCTCCTCTCATTGTCCTCTGATCTCTCTCATCAACAAGGTGTTTCAGACTGCAGACCCTCTGCACCCTTTTTTTAAAATTTGCACCATTGTTTGTAAACTCTGAAGATTGTTGTGTGACAAAGTCTAACAATCATACGACGGTCCGAGTCGCAGAGATGACACTTTTTTCGTCATTCTGATGTTTGATGTAAACATTACCTGAAGCTCCTGACCTGTATCTGCATGATGCCACATGATTGGCTGATTAGATAACGGCATAAACGAGCAGGTGTACAGGTGTTCCTAATAAAGTGGATGGTGAGATGCTCAAGAGAGCACAATTTGAGATTTAGCCACAGGGGGAAAAAAAAAAAATCAAATCTGCTGGAAATTAACCAGTGACAAAAATCTGAAAGCACATACTATGTTTAGTAGTTTATTAAATAAAAAGTAGTTTTATTTAAGAGAAGAATAAATACATAATGTGTGTGTCTTAAAATATTTAAATATTATGAACATACAAAACACAATATCGGACTAACCTGATCATACATAAAATCTATTCATTTCTGTTACTGCGTAACTTTTAATTAGAGTAATGATCTATTATTAAAATATTAATACAATTCTTTTATTTGTATTAATACAACAGATATTCTTTTTTTATATATATATATATATATGTAATTCTTATACTTTGCAGTTCAAGGTTTTTTGAAAGGGTTTTTTTTTCTCTTCGTGAAGCACAAGCCTCCATCTTGTCATTGTCCTTTTTTCTTTTTTTTTTCGTGCTAACCTTTGAAAACCGCTGTGTAAAAAGCATTTGAAAGGCTCAGACACTTATCGTTAAGGAGGTAGAGCAGCTGAAAACTCTGCAGATAAAAGGATGGTGTTATTATCTGAGTCTCATCACCCCAAGGAGATTGATTAAGTAGACAAAGAACTACTTCTGGAGGAGAGAGGCAGTGTATCGGTCATGAATTCTTCACCAAAAAAAGAAAAAAAGAAACAAGCCTCTAAACACATCTGGAACCTGCTTTTCAGAGTACGAGTTGCTGTGCCAAGTAAAGAGGCTTTCAGTTGCACCCGTGCCTGGACAGCCGAGGCACTATTTGGCAAGTAAAGAAAAGCTTGGCGGGCCTTTGTAGATAAACTCCTGCTGCGTTTTCACTCAGGCGCTAAGTACACAGCCAAGGGTTGAGGGCCTCATGTTGCGGGGTCCAGCTGTGGCCCCTTTTAATTATCACCGCATCCTTAGAGTGCTTTCTCGATCTGCACATCTGCAATAAGGAGAGAGAGAGAGAGAGAGAGAGAGAAAGAGAAAGAGGCTCTTACCTTTTGTCTGTCACTGTGATGGAGCAGCTCAACAAAATGATCTGTGCGAGTGCCAGAGATAGACTGTCTCCATCGTCCAAACCCCCAGAGCGGAAAAGGAGGAAATTGAGGTCTGGGTGGCCATTAGAGTGGCCAAAGGCCAGGCCCTGATGCATGCATTCATCCCTCTGTCCAATTAATTCAAGAGAGAGAGAGAGAGAGAGAGAGAGAGAGAGAGAGAGAGAAAGGGAAAAAAAAAGAGAGAGAAAGGGCTGATAGGAGAATAGAACGAACTGTAACAAGGGATCGGTAATATGACGATATAATATTGACATTACAGTAATGTGACAATAGAGTATTGATATTACGATCAGTTTCCACCGTAGTATTTCTGGGCATGTTGTGGATTTAATAACCGACCGGCTCCACTGCCGTAAACATTTTTGTGACTTAAAAAAAAAAAATCCTCACAGAAATTCTGAGTTTGGCATACGTTCATCTTCACAGATATGATATTTGTTCCCTCAAAGCCACTCCCAA
This sequence comes from Pangasius elongatus, assembly GCA_033441825.1. Classification (NCBI taxonomy): domain Eukaryota; kingdom Metazoa; phylum Chordata; class Actinopteri; order Siluriformes; family Pangasiidae; genus Pangasius; species Pangasius elongatus. The sequence continues at coordinate 13,790,811 of JAKKZN010000024.1, forward strand.
GCACTATAATAATAATAATAATAATAATAATAATAATAATAATCACAATAACACAATAATAATAATCACAATAATAATAATCACAATAATAATAATAATAATAATCACAATAATAATAATAATAATAATAATAATAATAAAATAAAAAAATTATAACAATAACAATAATAATAATAATAATAGTAATCACAATAATAATAATAATAATAATAATAATAATAATAATAATAATAATAATAATAATAATAATCACAATAATAATAAAATAAAAATACTACTACTACTACTACTAATAATAATAATTAATAATAATAATAAAATAAAAATACTACTACTACTACTACTACTACTACTACTACTAATAATAATAATAATAATAATAATAATCTTTATAATAATAATAATCTAATTTAGCACCCTTTTTATGTTTAAGTGCTGCTCCAATTGTGTTTCAAAGAAAAAAAAAAGGAAAAAGCAGGAAATAGACTAAATAAAAGTATAATAGAAGTTCTAAAATAAATAAGTGATTATGATTAAATAGTAATAATGGATTAAATAAAGCTAAAAAAAATTAAATTTTGAATACAAATTAAAAATAGATAATAACTCCTCGTAAAATGTCTACAGTCTGAGCACATTTGAAATCTGAATCTCTGAAGCAGAAAGGGGAAAAAAAGCTGAAAATAAGCGATGCTTTGTCCGTTCTTCACAGGAACGGTATAATACGATGTGAGTGAATATTAGGAACAAACTGTCCACGGTGTTTAAATTCGTGGTGTTTCTCTCCGGAGTGGCTGGCACAGGACCTGTTGGAAAGCCGTGTTTCTGATTTATTGAAGGAAACGTGTTCCTCGACAGCTCACTGAAATCACCTCGCGTTCCAGCACGAGATTAATGAAAGTTAGGAAGTGCCAGGACCGGTGTTTCGCTCGCTCACGAGAGCGAGACAAAGAGCGTCTCGGGGGAACCGAACTCCAGCAAGACACGTCCGCACAATGTCCACTCTAATGCAGCGTCTTCTACATTAAATCATACGTAGACGTGCGTCAAAGGCTTCAGTATCTCTAAAACTGGAACGAAGCGTTTACTCGTCTGGGCGTAATTAGATTTCGGTGATTAGGAGCGTGTCCATGTGCGCTTATCTCTTGGCTGCTTTCGGTACCATTAAGCAACAGTGGGCCCAGATGGTTTCCAAATCCTTTGTGCCTTTTTTTCTTGGTCACTTATTATGTTTGCGTTGGCTGGCAGCCAATAATTCAATCTTGACAAAGACACTTTGAAGGTTTGAAAATTAAGAGACGGGGTGACCCGGCGAACTGCCTTCGAAATTCATTTCAGCTCTCCACAGCCACTGATACACATCCATCCATCTTTCGTGTTTTCTTTTACTCTTGCGCAGGGTGCGAGTGTTTGACCTGCGCTCTGGCTCCTCGGTGGTATCGCTGTATGCCCATCACATGGGCGTGACCACGGTGCAGGCGGACGATTGGAAGATCGTGAGCGGCGGCGCAGAGGGGCTGGTCTGCGTGTGGGAAATGAGGATGGGGGCGAAACTCTGGGAGATGCACAACAGGTGAGAGAACCTGAGAATTCCACTTACTACAAGCAAAGTCATTTAATATCAGTTGAACATAATGCCATTGAATGAATCAGTATCAATGAATTAAATACGAACCCTAATAACATTCCCCCGGAAATACCGAAGGCGGCCTTGACAGTTCCTCAGCCTCAGCTACATCACTCCAGTCCATAATTGGTCTCGAGTAGAGGTGTGCTCTTGGACTGCTGCTTACATCCAAATGCAAGAAATGATCCCTCTCTTGTATGTGCACATGTTCTGCTCGGGATCTCGTGCAACCATAGCAACGAATGCTAACGAAGCAGGAGCAAACTCAATCTGCGTTTCAGTATAACGTAATAAAGTAAAACATGTAGCATTAGAAAACTAACCTATTTATAGATTATCCTGTGATCCTTTATGATCCGAAACGCACATACGGTCGCAAAAACACACACACTGTTTACTCTGCACGTGAACGGAATCAGCAAGTTGTTGTATTTACGCTAGGAGTAAGCTAAGACCATGGTAAACCTGTGCTAATCGGTGCTACTGTTCATTTCAGCTCAAACTAATCTAGAAAGATTTTCTACTGGTGCAACTGCGAATCTTCACTGACCATAAGGTGTTGTTGCCTGGCATTAATAAGACGCCTGTAAGCTGTAATGTGTTGAGCATGTGTGTGTGTGTGTGTGTGTGTGTGTGTGTGTAGGCACCCAGTCCGTCACATACGGTTTAACAGCAGCACCCTGGTGACAGCCAACATCCCTGATGAAAAGAACCCACGTGGAGCGTGCATCACTGACGATGACCTCACTGCTCACCGCAGGTAACACAACTAGAGTTAGAGTAACACACTATACACAGCCGCACACACCACTTTTCATGGGTTAGCGCTTTGGCACGCACAACATTCCTACACGGATTTCTCCACTACTCATGCTAGCTCGATGGTTGGTCTTGTGTGGTCGCTTGTTGATGTTGTTTAGGACAACTGGAATCAAGTTTTTTTTTCTTCTTGATATCATTCCACCATCTTTATTATTAATAATAGCACTAAGATGTTTTATTTTTAAACCCATTTGGCTAAGATTTGGCTAAATCTTATACATTTACATTTTCATTTTGCATTGCAAACATTTAGAGAGAGTGGCGCTGAGGAAGAGACAGGAGTCAGAGCTAGAGGTAGCAGAGCTGAAGATGTTGAGGTTCTCTTTGGGAGT
>JAKKZN010000024.1:14050389-14060778 GCA_033441825.1 Pangasius elongatus
TAATTTGCAAACTTTTGGAAATGTGAGTCAGTAGTAAACAAAAGAGAGGAATGTTCTTTGTTCTTTCTGGGAAAATAGTAAATTGTGAATTATTTGGAGCTCAAAGTTGATACAGATATAGATAATGCCATTGCAAGGTAAAATGCATGTATTCCTGCATGCAAACTCACAGACAGTTTACCGAGCCCAGACTCGCCCGTATAGATTTTGAGAGTCGGGCTGAAGAGCACTGGATTTGAGGTGACAACCAGGATTAGTTTGTCCTCCATCTTGCTTAACATCAATCTGAATGACTGAAGCATTGACCTTCTCCTACTGGATGATATAGAGTCACATCATAGTATGCTCTGTCAATATTCTTGTGCATTTTAAGTATTGCTGCATGCTGTCCATAAAGACAACATATTTTCAAAGTCAAGCGTTTTCAATGAGTACTCCAATTTCCAGACATGCACTATAACAGAATCCAATTCAAGCACAAAGCCGAGCAGTTAAGGGTTACACGCCGTGCTCAATGAGCCAACAGTTGGTTCCAAATCCTGGGATTTGAACTCACACCCTTTCAGGCACGAGCACAGGAGCTTAACTGCCGAGCTGCAACTGGTGAGGATATTTACACCCTGTCACATTGTGAATTCTCACTCTGCTGCTATAAACCATCTGTGCGCATCACATGCACAAAGCTTCAACACATACTCCGATGATTTCCGGGCAAATTTTGGCAGCTAACTCCATATTGCACAATTTATTTCTTCTAACATATCTCTTCGCTTGAACTTCGAGTGCTGACATGGCTGCCAAAGGGTCTGACTTACAAAAGACTTGCAAGCAATGCAGATAGTAAAATAGAAACAAGGAGTCTTCCTGGAGATTTTTCCCTATTGTCAGCATAACAATACATTCAGTGTACTTTGGGAGTGCTTTCTTTAGATAGCAATGTTTTAAAGCACCTCCATCAACTAAAAAAGCTTCCTGTATGTATTTAGCTGTTTAGCATTGGTATTGAAAATCCGGCTGTGGGTGGTGGACTCAGGGGAGTTAATGCTGGCTGTAGTTGTGTGAGATGAGGATTTCCACCTAGAGCCAGATTCTATTGATGGTGTACCATCTGTTGTTGATTAAAACACCTTTACCTCTTTCAGCCAACACTGATTTATATATCCTGGCCATATGGCGAGGATTCCTCAGTTTAGACACTTTATGTACATGGGTTCATTACATAAAATATGACCCTGACACTCTGGGGGAAAATGGGCCAAAGTTTGTTTTGACACAAAAGTGGTGCCAAAACTTTTTTTTCATGATATCATATCAAACACAGCTTCTTGACAACCAGCCTACCATCTGTGGAAGGCCATTAAAGCTGAATAGAACAACATTGACAGATTTATTTCTAAAAGGCTGACTTGAAATTTACCCCAAAGTCTTCATTAATTGAAAAAAAAAAATAAATCAAGGAAAAGCTATTCTGTATTATATGTTGCTCCAGTCTTTCACTTGTTTGGGGTGTGCTGTCATAGGAAATGATCATAGGAATAATCATAGCTGTCATAGGTAAATAATCAGTGACATTTTGTGGTGATGCAGAGTTACTGTTACCACTTTTCACAATTCAGGACATTTTTTAAATTTCTGAAATGAAAAAAAAAATTCAAACTATCAATATAAAAAAGAGAAATGTGTTCAACCCATCATCAGAACTTTGTGAGTTTCAATGAAATTTGAATGACACAACGTATATTTGGCTTATTATCTTATTGAAAGCTCTATATATGGCCAAGTCTTAACCTCCTGGCAGAAGCAACCAGGTTTTTGAGCTGAATTATTGTGGTACTTAGTAAAATTCATTATCATTCTTCACAAAAACCACTGGACCACCATCCACAAAACAGTCAGCATCACCGATTCACCTCCATATATTATATTACATGGTATTATATTATATTATATTATCAGTCCTAATAAGAATATTTTTTGTTAGACTGAAAATGAATCATTTCTCCTATTGTTGAGAGGAAAATTAGAATTTTTGTGCTCATTTTTGCTCATTTGTATGAAGGGTGCGGATAAGTCTGCAGGGCATGCTAATAACAACCATAACACAACTTTATGTCGTTGGAAATTTGTGTCAACTTGTCAAAAAAAATTGACAAATAAAGCCTTTATAACAGCCTGACAGTTGAGACCTTTGTAAATATTTATGTAGGTTTGTGTCAGCTGCCATAAATTTTCCGTTCAGGGCAATCTTTCGACCCAGACGGCTGAACCCAGTACTATTTCTACACAACACTGTTTATGTTAATAATCTCATGTTTATGATTACGATTGAACACATAGTCAATTAAATTCAGGACATTTTTTTCAATTAAAAAAACCCATCAAACTATTAACATATAAAAGAGAAGTGTTTTCGACTCATCGTTGGAACATTTTAAGTTTGAATCCAGACCATGCCACAGCCATCCTTGGCCAGAAGCCAAGGGACTAAAATTGGCTGTGCTCTTGGGGTGGGAGGGATGGCATACTTTCTCTCCTGTCAATCACACTGACACTAGCCAATGGTGGGTATCTGTGAGCATCATATGTATGTAAAAGAGGGCATATAGCACTTCTCTGTATGTGTTACACTACCCTGTGGTGCAGCATGAGCAACAGTTCAAAAAGATGCAGATGGTTGTCTTGATAGCTGGTAGCTGTCTGGGGGGTGGGAGTTGGTAAGTAAAGGGTGGGGTGGGTTAGGGACACAAAATATTACATTTTTGCCAAGAAGAATAATTTTAAAAACATGCCATACCCAGCAACAGTGTTCGAGCCTTTATTAGCAGAACACTCTCTTGTGTTTTGCAGTAGGAAGAAGAATGAGAGAACAGATGTAACGAAAGGAATCTGCAAAAATGTCCTGCAAACACTCGACAGGCTCTCAGCGCTCACAATCCTATTGCGAGACTGGTGAGAATGCACGTACTGGTGAGGTGAGAAAATACGCACAGTTTAATGACGACGGAAGACGGAGCGTCTTCTTCCAGAAAGTTTCCACTTTTTAAAAGTCTCTCATATGAGCATTTTTATTCTTCTATTAGTTTTTAGATTTGTGGATACATACTGGAAGGACAACACACACACACACACACTCAATACCCATGATCACAGAGACAAAGTAACAAAGTAAAGCATAACAGTGTGTTTCCATCTGCTAAGAAGCTGAGCAGTGAATAAGTAGAAAGTGTTCCTGGCAAGTGTTACTGTTCGAATTCTTGGCTGTTACAGCGTGTTGTGAAAACTGCAAGACTAAAAATATTGTAATATTTGGCATAGTTGAAAGCCTGGAAATAGAATCTGGTCAACATACACGGGGGAATACAAATTTTAGACTATTGTTCCATTAATAATTAATGTATTGTAGTGGTTTTTTTTTGTATTTGTGCCATTTCATTTCAGTAAATCTCACAAAATCTGTTTTTCCAAAGGCACATGATGGCAAAACCAAACAATTTGGCTTTTAATTATTGTTGTTGATTGGTCCCATTTTTTTAAAAATAAAAAATACCAGATTTTAACCAAACAAAACAATCTCAATGCAACAGGTAGACCAACAAATCAAACTTATTTAAAAAAGGAAGGTCTAGGCCTCCCAGGAACTGGAACCCAGACCTAGGATCCTTCCTTCCTAACCAATGAAAACAACAAAACATAACTAAGAAAAAGAACACAAGTGCTGCCAGTCTACTGCAAAAAAAAGTTCTCCCAGTGGACAATAGCAAATGGAGGAACACACACCAACTGGAACACTTATATAGGCCATCATCAGGCGCACACAATCTTCCAATTACAGCACTATTTGCTTAAAAGACACACACACACAGCACAAGGGGCAGACAGATTGACCAAGCATGACAAAGGCAGGAATACATGCTTGTGAGGCAACATTAACATCAGCTAAGTCATACTTATACATAATAACTCCAAAATTATCGTAAATCCAAGATCCTGACCTAAAGGTTACATACAAATGTCGTCTTCAACTCATAACTACAAGTGGGAAATAATTTTACACTAAATGTGCATTGTGTTCATTTGACAACTGAATGTCAAGAAGATACCAAATCAGATCAGGCTAGCTAACATTTGAACTTCGTAAATTAAGACTTTCCCAATGGGAAATAGGATGAGAAGCACGTGAAGACAGAATAAATGCAAAGCCATTTGGCATGTGGAAGAAATAATAATAATAAAAAAAGGATACTGATCAAACAAAGTCTAAGTGCAACGTATTTAACTTTGTTGACCCAGGGATGCCTTCCATTTGGAAAATGATGACATGCTAGCTACTGCCCTGGTAGAGCATGGAAGACATTTAAACCCAAGTTTTCTGATTTATTTTGTTTTGTCTCTGTTTGGTATCCAGACCTAGTTTATTTCAAAGTAACCTGAGATGCTTCACTCTTTCGACATGCCACTTAACACATTCTGCATTTCCATAATTCTTCAACACCTTCAATATCCAAAGTCATTCTCTATACACACAGGTGTTACAGTCTGCTTGACTTGTAGTTTGGCAGTTTAGCCTGCCTGCAGATTGCCCAGATATTTAAGCAAGTGTTGCTAGCTTATTGTGACTCGAACCATGAAGGTGTATGAGACTCACTTGCTGTTTCACAAAATTCCCTGAGGATGACGTGATATTGCTTTGATTTATTTGCTATGCCATTCGGAAACTTTGATTCCAGAAATCTTGTCAATTGACTATAAATCTGATTCCAAATTTTGGGAATTGATGAAGCCAATTACAAGAGTGACTTGTTTTCAATCCCCCCCAGTTCTCTCCCATCACCCCATTGCTGCACTTCATCCACTAGCTTTCTGTAGCCGCTTGCATCAGATTCAAAACACGGATGCTCTCCTACAAAGCCAAAAACAGACCCCTACCTTAAGACACATGTCAAACCCAGTTCTGTACCACATTCCCTTTTGAGCCTCTGGCATGGCTCGACTTGATACACCATCCATGGAGATACAAGGAAGACATGCATCAAGTCTCTTCGCTGTCCTGCACCCAGCTGGTGGAATGAACGTCCCCTGGCTGTCCAAACAGCTGAGTCGCTGGCTGTCTTTAAATGAAGACTAATTACCCACTGCTTCATTAAACATTTAAACGAGCACCAATAAAAAATAAATAAAGAAAAAAAACTTGACTTGTACCATTTTGTTGCTGTATTACCTCATTGCACTAACTCCTCTTTAACAGGTATTTAGTTTAGTGGTATACTTAGACCATGACCTGTTTGTACTAGCATGTGTATATGGTTTTGATGGATTCTGTACTATCATCATCTGTCAAATGCTGCAAAAGTAATTGACTTTAATTGAAATCAGCCTTGTTTTGTTCAAGTTCAAATTTTACTTTTGGATTAGGATTTACTGTTTCTCCCTGGAGTAAAATACTTGCCAGGACTACTGATGTTTGTGGTGTGATCAGAGGCATTTGTCAGAGCAACCCTGGCCTTATTTCAAATTCATTCAAATCTGTTTCACTGGATGGAATCAACTCTAAAGTTTTAGATTAGTTTTTAATGGAGAATGGGAGACTCATTTGGTATTGGCTCCCAAAAATCTTGTGGTTGACTCTTGCCTGGAATGAGATTCTTGGCTCCTCACTTTACTTATAGTTCCTTTTCGGAAATATGAATGCCCTGATAGCGGGCACTTTGGAGGAGGAACATTTTTAATCTGTATGGAGTGTGAATGCTCACTCTGCTGAGGATTTCAGGCAGCCAGTGGTGAACGAATGAGTGCACACATGCACCGCGAAGAACATCCAGGCAGCTTTCCAGGTGTGATGTGTGACAGTGCCTTCCCAGGGAGCCTGGGAGCAAGTGTGGCCTAATGATTAATGATGCTTAGATTATCGAACAGCTGCCAATCTGCTAGCCCTCAAAAAGCATAAAGCCGAAGGATTTACGCCTCCACAAAGGGAGCCTGGGACTTTTTATAGATGCAGCGATGAGCTGATTAGGGACCAAGAGATGCATAAATCATAGTTTGCCGGTGAGTCGATGGCACTGATTCATTCATTTATCTCAGAGATCTAACTGTGTATCATCAAACAAGGGAGGCCCGCTTGCTTTCAAACAAGTACACACAAATGAACATACACACATACATACACAGTAGCACAGTGCAGGAAAGCAAAGTGATGTGGAATAGTGCTGGAAGGGTGCAAAAGGGGAAGTGTTGGGAGCTGACGCTGATGCTTTAAATACACTGCAAAAAGGAAGGTGTGAACATGCAATTAAAAGGTGACGCTACCGCTCACACATAGCTTCCACACTTCACTGATACTACATCACTCACACACACTCACGCACACAGATAACCAGGACAGCTAGACTACAGTGTTATATTTATTCATCATTCTTTTGCCCTTAGAGATAGTGTCCGTGCAGGTTCACGGAGACTATGAAAAATAAATCTGAATTAAACTGCAGTTAAAGCAGTTTGTGTGTGTGTGAGAACGTGATGACATGACCCACAGAGGCTAATTAAAATAGAGAAGCAGCATAATGCTTCAGCTCCTGTGGCTTGAGCGGCATAGCTGGCACCATGGAGGACCTGAGAGAGCAAAGAATCAATTCAGAAAGTCTGGAGGGGAGTTCACACTATAACAAGACACACACACACACACACACACACACACACACACACACACACACACACACACACACACACATAAAGAAACTGAGTTCAGACCAAAGGTCACAGAAAAGCAAGGTCACAAGCTCTCACATACACAAGTACATCCACACAGCTCGGATAATTTAATTCGTAAGGAACACGGACATATTCACACACACACACACACACACACACACACACACACACACACACAGAAAGCCATAATTGGCCAACTGGCCTTTTTCCTTCCAGGCAATCATCTCTCGCTCTGTCTCCTCAACAAACCGTTTAGGAAAAATACATTGGTAAGGAACATATCTTCAACTGCACATCCATATTCACACAGCCACACAGGCAATTGGCACGGGTCTGTAAAAATTAGCATAATGCATGGGTTGCTAACATGCAACTTACAAGGCCATGCTACTTCCAACAGCACAGGGAAGAACAGGTCAGTCTACCAGGCAAGTCAAAGCTCCAATGTGCTGCCCAGTCCCATGTGATGCTTGCCTGGAAAAGCAATCAACTAAGCTAAAAATGGACAGCTAGCATAACTTAAATTAAAGGTATGATGAGCTAGTCATGTGCATTAATACAGACTGTGGAAAATAAATGAGTACTTGAAACCTGAGAAGGTCAAATTTACGCAGCCATGGTCAACATTTTGTCTATGTGTTGTAGCACTCTGTAGTCACATGTAAAAGCCTTATTTGAGTCTGATTAGCGTCTTAATTTCACTCAGTGAAGTCTTGTGTTAGCATTGCAGCTAAATAACAGTTTTTGTGCTACACTGTACTATATTTTGCTCAGTTTTCTTGCTGTTTCCCATTGTATTCCTGATTCTGAAAAGATTCTGTCTAGAATCTGTTAATATAGCCAGTAAAAATAGTTCCTAGCTTTGGATCACATGCATAGCGCAGCAGATGAGATAAGCAGGAATATTTTCTTTACCTTGGCCTTGACCTTGTGGTTTGTGCTGCTGGGGTTTAATTTTTTTAGTCTTGTTCTTTGTCAGGTCTCCATCATATACACTATGTGGACAAAAGTTTATGGACACTTGACCATCACATCCACATGTGGGCTTTTTCTAAACTGTTGCCACAAAATCAGAGACACATTATTGTCTTTGTGTGCTTTAGCGTTAAGATTTCCCCTCAGTGGAACAAAGAGACACAAACCTGTTTCATGACAATGCCCCATGCACAAAGCGAGCTCCATGAAGACATGGTGTGTAAAGGGTGGAGTGGAAGAACTCGAGTGTCCTGCACAGGGCCCTGACCTCAACCCCACTGAACACCTTTGGGATGAACCGGAATACTGAATAAGTTCCCCAGACGTCCTCACCCAACATCAGCGCCTGATCTCTCTAATGCTCTTGTAGCTGAATGAACACAAATACCCACAGCCTCACTCCAACATCTAGTGGAAAGCTTCCCAGAAGAGTGGAGCTCATTATAACAGCAAAGCGTGGACTAAATCTGGAATGGGATGTTCAACAAGCACATACGGGTGTAAGGGTCAGGTGTCCACAAACATTTGGCCATATAGTGTATGTTTGAATCTAATGAGAAGAACACTAAAGAACACCTTCATTTAGACCCAGAACATTTCTAGACACCATCTGCAGATGTAACAGTGTTGTATTTCCCTGCTTTCTGTTGCGGTTTTGCTGCAGTGCAGTGATGTATGGATGTATACTGATGCATGCATTTAAACTGTTGTTCTAATATATGGTCCGGCTAGACTGGCTGCCCTTGGTGTTTGTGTGTGTGTGCGTGTGTGTGTGTGTGTGTGTGTGTGTGTGTGTGTGTGTGTGTGTGTGACTTGTGAATAATGTATGTGTAAGTCTTGTAGAATCTGCTACTGCATGGTTTATTTAATTCTCTCATGAGGCAGTTCTTTCTCCTCATCCACACTCAGCATGCACTCAGTGCCTGTTGGTTTTCCATGTCCAAACTGGGGATGATTAAAGAGGGATTTTTGTCTCCTTTGTAAATTTTTTTTCCATTACGACAGGCGTTAAATTAACATGTTACAACTACAAATTAGCCTCTAAATGAGTGGGACTGGCCTCAAGTGAAAAAAAGAAAAGAAGTCATTACCCTGTGGTTACACCACTATGTAGTTAGCAGCAATAAATGATTTGAACTGAACCCTTTAATTTGAGTGGAACCCTTTTAAAATTCCCACTTCGCCCATTTTCGTTTCCTGTTTAGAGTCCAACCATGGAAGATACATATCCTGTGTTACAATAGCAAATGCTGTCACACATATTTAGTAACATGCAGGAAGACAGTGCTTATTCTGAGAGAGACGCAATAAAGAGATGTACCATGGGGAGAAATAAAAAATATGACAAATGGCAAAATAAAGTTAAAATGGTAGCTGTGTTTTTCTGGACTGGGTTTCATTTATTTATTTTGCTGCCATGGTTTGGGTCCAAGTAGAAATAATGCATTGCTGTAAATCAATATAAAGTTCTTCTCAGTGATCTCCTTTATCCTATTATGAAACATTTCTATCCTGTTGGCCGTGGTCTCCTCCAGGATTAATCCACCCCCATCCACAGAGCACAGCGGGTTCACTGAATGGCTTGATGAGGATGAAAATTGTGTAAATTACTTACATAGTCACCAGATCTGGACCCTGGAGGATAAGTGGTTAAGCCATGGCACGCTCACAGCCATGGCCCGGGTTCGATTTCTGCCCAGGGAACCGCCCCCAGCTACCGGGGGCACGACAGTCTCTCAACCCAGTTGAACAACTATAGGGGAATTTGGAGTGATGTTAGACAATGTTCTCCACCACCATCATCAAAACACCAAGTGAGGCAAAATCTTTTGGAAGACTGTGTGTATCATTCCAGAGCAGTTCAAGAGACAGCAGATCTCCAGTGTATGCCATTGTAAAAAATATTACATTGAACTGTGCTCACCAAGTTTGCAATAAAATCCCACATGAACAGGCCACTTTTCTGGCATTGAGTACTACAGAAGTCAAATATTTTCTGATTGCTCTCTTTTGGTGCATCTTTTGGGGGTTGCTGTAATAGCATAAGGATGTTTGGTCTTTTTATGGGCCAATTTAACTTAGACAGCGCTGAGCCCAATAATGGACATCCATGATTCCATGATAATGACGTCTTTGTGTGATAATAGCAGCAGGTAAGTCACATAGCGATAGGACATCACAAGTGATCCTTCAGCCTTTCAGGCCTAATTAAAATTCAACCAAATTTATTCTGTGGCAGTGATGCCAAGTGATGCAACTGGAGCTCAAACCTGAATCACAACTTTAGGCTGCACCTTTACGAGGACTCAAATCCTGATATTTTTGGATTCTACATGAATGACAGCTTGATGTTGGAGAGATGCTGTCAGCACATCTCTGTTTGAAATGCTTCACTATATTACAAATATTTCTTCATTTAGGTAATACAGCTCTGGGCAATGGATTGGTGTTTCTCATCTCAGAGGCCATGAATAATTAAAAAAAAATGCTAGTGGTGTCCAAAGTATTCCAACTGGGTCTAATTATCTAAATAACAAATTTGGGTTCCCACCTAGCGCCCCATCTTTTTTTCCCATAGTTTAAGTAAAATAATAATAATAATAATAATAATAATAATAATAATAATAATAATCTTCTTCTTCTTTTGGCTTTTCCCTTCAGGGGTCTCCACAGCGAATCATCACTCTCCACCTATCCCTATCTTCT
>JAKKZN010000024.1:14081519-14092846 GCA_033441825.1 Pangasius elongatus
GACTGGCATCCTATCTAGGCTGCACCGAACCCTAACCAGGATAAAGCATTTACTCTAATGTAAGGAATGAATAATATTCTGTATAAGAGCTACACATTCCAAAGTACTCATTTCGCAAGGGTTATAAGTCAAAGAATCAATCTACACACAATCTTCACTCTACACATGCAAGCTGCTTTTCTTTACTTCTGTAAGTTCACCAAGAACCTTGTTCAGCCTTGTTTCTAAAGATCTACCATCTTGCAATGCACTTAGAACATTCTATTTTTGTGATACTACTAAAGGTCTTGAACTGGCTCAGGTGTGTTAGAGAGGCGCTAAACCCAGCAAGGTTCTAGATCTTCAGGAGCAAGGTTGGAGATAAGTGTGGCATCGTTCTAGATTGCCAGAGGAAGGATGGAGCTAAGATCTTCAGGGTGATGGATTTCTTGGAGAAGGGTTGGAGCTATACTCTACAGGGTGTAAGTTCTCTAGAAACAGGTTCAAAGCTAAACATTGCAGCCGGATTTCCTGCTTCTACAAGAAACATCTTTTGCTGCTGACCATGAAGCTAGTTGTCTTGTTACTGTAGGTATTTCAACCCTGAGAAGGTATTTCAGCCCTGTTCCTATAGATCTATCACCCTGCTATATAGTTCCAAAACATGTGGCTCAGATTCTATGATGAGCTGGATCAAGCGTGTTCTATGAGAGCTAAACTCAGCACCATCCTAAATCTCCTGGAACAGAGTTAGATCTAAACCTTTCAGGGTGATAGATGTCTAGGAGAAGGGTTAGAACTAAACTCTACAGAGTGTAAGATCTCAAGAAGGATGGTTGAAGCTAACCTTTGCAGCTAGATCCCTTGCTACTGATCAATAAGTTCATTCTGCCATGTGTTTATAGATCTACTACCCTTCTGTATCATTTCAAGAATCTTGACAATTTCTATGATCCTAAAGGTCTTGATGAGCTGGATCAAATGTTTTAAATGGGAGCTAAATTCTGCAGCATCCTAGATCTTCAGTGGTAGCATCGGTCCAGATTTGGCAGGGTGCTAGATCTGTGGGACCACTAGAGAAATTCTTCAGTGGTTGTGACTTGCCAGAAGCAGAAATGAGCTAAACTCACATAGAGTGTGAGATGTCCATGAGCACAGCTGGGGCTAAATGCCACAGGGTACTAGATCTTACAGGATGGTACATATCCAGGGACAAGACTGTGCATAAACTCCACATGGTGATGAGGCCAGGATCTTAACACAGTTTAGAAGACCTCCAGAAACAGCAATGGAGCAATACTATACATAGATCTCTGGGATGTCTGGGAGAAGAGTTGGAGATAAAATCCTTAAGATGATAGATGCCCAGGAGCAGGAATGTAGCTAATGTCTTCAGGGTGATAGATGTTGGAGAGAACCCTGGCAGAAAAACAGATCTCCTGTATTTATCCATGAAAAAGCCATGACCAAGAAGAAATATCTAGTGTAAAACACAGAGTTGTAGTAAAAGTCACTGTTCAAAGATTGGAGTATTTGTGAACTTTACACTTTAATTAGAGCAAATAAGTTGAGGCAGCAGTATCTCTGACTCAGTGAGGAGTTAGAATCAATGACAAAGTTTACAGATGGTATATTGTCCAGATTTTTTTCTTTTACCCAGGATTGGTTCTGCGACAGAGTGTGTTGACCACTGAGGATTTTTTAAAGATTTTTTTTTTTTGATGAAGGTTGACCATCATGAAAGATTTCATGTTCTAAGCAGTCTGATAGATTAATGGCTGTCTTCTAAAAGTACAATATTATGCGTTGTGGAGTATTTGCAGTAGGAGTATGATTGGCACAAGTGGAAGCAGCTGGTAGATACTGGAGAATGGCCCTACTGCCCCAGAGAGCCATTTAAACTGATTTAGAAGTTTCCCTCTCCCAGATAAAGTGCAGAGAAAAGTGACAATCAATAAGCTTGATTAAGTTCTCATGAGTTTATCTGAGTGTCAGAGCCCTGCAAAGTTTGACATGTAGGTCTGGCCTAGACAGCCATCTCTGCCTGTCTACACATAAACTTCAGTTTAAGCAGAGAATACAGTAGATTGCTAACCAGGTCATAGTTGGCCATTTGCAGCCACAATGTAAGATTTTCCATTTCTCTGTTAACAGTGATGCTTAGAGAAGTGACGCCAAGGTGAACAAATCTCTCCAACATAACAAAATGGCACCGAGATGACTTAAATTATTTGCAGTGCCCTAAATGCCTCAAAAGACATAGAACCCATAAGGGCAAAAAGTATTTTTTTTCCCTTTTCCACAACTAGATCAATAGCAGAGCAAGCTCTTTTTTATTTGGGCTTATTCAATAATCATGTGGCAGCATAATTCAGTAAGCTGCCACAGGCAAATGTAAAATAGGTAGGCAAAGCAGCGGTCAAAACCAGAAAATAAAAGACATACCACTTGGACAAGCTGGTTTATGTATCTATGTATTATGTTCAGGTATGCGCACAAAGAGAGGGCCTACATACACATTTTCACATTTAAACAGAGTTTTGTGCGTATCTATGGTATTGTGAGTCAGGGAAATATTGATTGTTAAGCAAGGAAGTTATCGAACTTCCAAGCGTTTCATTCCTGTTTTAGCACTTTACCACATATCTGTACGATTATTTAGATATAATTAAAGTGATGGATCCAATTTTACTCAGACTAAATCAGAGGTTTTACTCCTTAAAAAAATTCTTTCACAAACAGCCTGATACCTCGCAGCCCTGCACTGCAATAATGCATTTCTAGACAGTAAATTCTGCTTTTCCATCCATTGTGACTCTTTAATCTAACTGCACACCCTGGAGCTGTGAGTCAGCAATGCTACCCATTGCATCACCATGCCATCTCTGACAGCAGTTTTGGCTGCGAGGCAAATCACCAGCAGATATTAACGCACTTGTTCAAATAACACGCTTGTTTCTATAGTAACAACTAAATCATAGGGACTTGTGTGCTGGATGCTCACTTTAAGTTTGATGATGGTGTTGTGATTTAGCAAAGATTTCTCTAAGGAAAATATTTATTTAACATGTACATGAAAGGTGAATCTGCATCAGTGCTAGGAACTAAACCCGTTCCTCTAAGTTTTCCATGACAGGACATTCATCTTCAAGATGGAGGATTTTTGTCAAGTTGTGTTTTTTTTTTTGTCTAATTAACTTAGAAAGAAAAAAATTGAAGGTGGTGAGGGAATGACTGCTATAACAGGAATTAACTTGTCTTGTGGATATTCCACGACATCAAATGTAACTATAAACGGATAAAAAAGTACATGTTTCAGTTTGTTATTAAAATTGGTTTTGCATTGTATGATTTTCCGATAAAAATCATAAAAGAATTCCTTGGTTATGAGTCGAAACTGGTGGTCTAAGAATGCATAATGTGACATGGCCACCAGTGGTCAATTAAACGGCATTGGGACCAAAGATGGATGACAATTTTTTAAAAATTAAAATCTTAGAGGGAGGCTACTGCTACGATGCCTAAAAGCCATCAAAAGTTGGATGGAATAGCTACAAATACGGCAGTGTTAGTGGACAGAAAAAAAATTACCACAAGCTCAGTCTCAAGAATATTTGTTTACATGAACATGTGTTTACGGATGACATAAGCAGGATGAGTTATTTCCTTTTAATCACAGGTCTATCATTAGAGGATCTTCATCATGTAATCGGACATGCAAGCATCGTTTAATCTGACATGTAATCTAAAAGCTAAACCCACATCGACCATCTGTCCTAACATTTTTCTTGCAATTGTATGGTGTCTGGTGAACAAAATGGACAAACTGCACCTTCAGATAACATTGCATAAATGGTTTATCATGATTTTTTTTTTTTACATTGCTTAACAACAACATTCCTAGCAGTGCCATTGAGCTAGAGGGCCACAGTGTCTTCAGGGCAGAGAGAAAGACAGTGGACTCTGGTAAGAGTAAAGGAGGAGGTCTGTGCATCTTTGTTAACAAATCATGGTGCATGGATTCTACTGTAATTGAAAGTTGCTCTGCTAATTTAGAGTATTTGATGATTAAGTGCAGACCCTTTTATTTACCAAGAGAATTTTCAGCCATTGTTGTAACTGCAGCTTACATTCCTCCAGATGCACATCTGAATGGAGTTTTTATTGTTGAAGATTTCAATTTATAAGAACTGTACTTTCCAAATTCCACCAGAATGTCTTCGGCTCTACCAGAGGAGACGATACACTGGACCATGTTTATATGAACATTGCTGAGGCATACAAAACCATTTCCCTCCCCATTTGGGTCAGTCTGATCACCTCTCTTTGTTCATGCTACCCAAATACATGCCACTCATCAAAACATGTGAAATCATCAGTGAGGACAGTGAAAGTATGGCCAGATGGTGGTCTCTTCACTACAACACCAGTTTCAAGATACTGACTGGAGTATGTTTGCCTCACAGGCCACCTTGGGCTCACACACAGAACTGATCATTTACAGATCTTCTGTCCTGGATCATATTAACACTTGTATAGACAACGTCACAACCCTCAAACATGTGAAAAGCTTTCCTAAACAGAAGCCATGGATGAACTCTGATGTTGAAGATCATTTAAATACTCAAGTGAAGTTTAGGTTAATTAGACTGTAACTGAAATAGTGTCATCATTGGACCGTTTGAATTTGAGGGGAGGAGCTTCACTTATAAAAGCCTAACTGTTTGGTCAAGAGGAGAGGGGACAAATCTAAGTCTTAGTTGGACTAGTAGCCAACTGTTTTCTTTGTCAGTATGTGAAGTGCAAATTCTTTGTGAAAGTTTTCTTTTGGTTTTGTTTTGTGTGTACTTTTTTTTTTTCATTTTGTTTGGAATCGCGTTGGACGACTTCTGTTCCATTGCTTGGTGCCTGCCTGAAAGGAAAATTAAAGCAAGAGACTTCAGAGTTTTGTGCTTGTTTTTGCTGCCTACTTTGCCACTGCTAAGAATGGCCTCATTACAAAGACAAACATGAAAATCTTTTGATCAAATGTAACCTGATTATAGGACTACCGGTATGTGATACACAGAAATCCCATCGTGAACCACAATGATCAGTAAAAAACAACAGCAAACAGAACTAACCATGAAGATCAGCTTTCGTCTCTGCTGCATAAGACTGATAGAGAAAGATGGAAGAGCAAGAAGAGACACACAAGCAGGCAGCCTCTGCATTTGGAGCTGAGTAATCTGTCTTGAGGTGAAATTAGTTAAATGCGGTCTCATCCATCATGGAGTGACCCTGCATCGATCCAACATGGCCCCGCTCCTTTAAACTGAATTATATTATGAGAAAAGTGTGAGAATGAACATCTTGCCACAGATCAACCAACATTTTCGAGTACTAGGCTTTGACCAATGTGCAGAGAACTAAATGGCGCATTATAGATGATAAGATGTGTAATTATGATGTCAATGCAAAGCATATAAGAGAGATGAAAGATGATAGAAATGAAAGGTAGAACCAGGATGGATATATTTAGTTGTAATGTTAGAGAAATTGTTAGTTTTTTTTATGAAGCAGCGACTCAATTTGATGTCCTTCTGATTCTTTAAATCCAGAAGTTTGAGGCATGTTTTGCATGTTTTGTTTTTGTTATATACCCGAAAATCCCGCTTGCCATGTCTAGCACTCACACTGCGGCATGACGTCCACTCACCCACACAGGAAGCCAAGTGTGAAAGCAAGCAGCGTGTTTTTGTTTTTCACTTCTCCACTAGTGGAATCGATACCACAGCGAGCCTTGCCGCTAGTCACGTTAGTATTGATTGCATGCAGGGACATGGGACAGCACAACAGGTTTAAACATGTTCAGCCTTCCTGCTTGGGGAAGATGGAGGGAGGCAGGGAGGCAATTGCTTTTAGATTAAGCAAATTATCAGCAACACGCTCTCTTGCCTTGGCTTGCCATGATGAGAAAAAGCAATCGTATGCTGCACTGTAGAATCCATCTGATTGGAATTAGGAGGGAGGATTAAAGGGATATTTGTTACATACTGTTTCTAGCCATTTGCAATCAAGAAAACAAATTATGAGAATATTTTTTATACAGAATTATTGTTAGTTTGCTTCCACTGAACTGAACTGGGCAAGGACATCTCTACTGCTTATCTCCTGGGATTTCACACACACCAGTCTCTAGAGTTTATACAGAATGGTGCAAAAAACAAAAAGCATCCAGTTCTGCAGGCAGAAATTCCTTTTTGATGAGAGAGGAGAATGGCCAGACTGGTTTGAGCTGACAGGAAGGCTACTGCAAGTCAAATAACCACTCTTTGCAACCGTAATGAGCAGAAAAGCATCTCGGGATACACAGAATGTCAAATGTGTATTCTTTGTGTGCGATGGACTACAACAGCAGAAGACCACACTGGGGTCCACTCCTTTCAGCCAGGAACAGGAACCTCAATGAACACAGACTCACTGGAACTAGAAAAAAAATCATCCTCTTGTCTGATGAATCTTAATTTAATGCTCCGATATGCAGGTGGTAGGCTCAGAATTTGGCATCAACAGCATGAATCCACTGACCCAGTTTTTCTTGTGTCAACAGTTTTGGCTGCCGCTGGTGGTGTAATGGTGTAGACAATGTTTCCTTGGAATATTGAGCCCCTTACTGCCAGCATTGTGCATCCCTTCATGGCCACAATTCACCCATCTTATAATGGCCAAAATGACCCATCATATAATGTCACAAAGCACAAAGCTATCTCAGAATGGTTCCATGAATATGACAATCAGTTTAGCATACTTCAACATCCTCCTAAACCTTCAAAATCCTCCTTAATGATGTGGTAGAAAGGGCAATTTGTGGCATAAATCTGCAGCAATATGTGATGCAATTATGTCAGTGGACTAGAATCTCAAAGGAATGTTTCCAACACCTTGTGTAAATCTACGCCATGAAGAATTGAGGCTGTTCTGAGACCAAAGTGGAGTTATACCCAGGATTAGAACGGTGCTCCTAATAAAGTGTACTCAAAGCATTCAATTTGTTTATCGTGTGTGTGTGTGTGTGTCTGTGTGTGCACAGGAGTAATGGAAACATGCCTGTCTGATAAATGGGGATTGGGTTTGGGATTGATACATCTATTTACTTGTGCAGAGACAGACAGGGAGGTTGTTACTACAGAAGAGTAACCAAACCTTACAAAGATAAAAACTGATTAACACCAAGACAAATTGCTGAATCATTACCAAACACACACACACACACACACACACACACACAATATAAAATACTATAAAGCAGGGCTATCAAACATACAGCCCATACAATAAAGGTTCTAATCTGGCCCACCAAATATCTTTAGAGCCCGTGTTCTAAATTATTAATGTCTTGTGAACTGTAATTGAATTGAAGGATAAAAAAAATAAACAATAGAGCAATAAACTCAGTGTTGTAAAATCAGCTACTGACAAATGTGCTAATGATATGCAATTCTTCATTAGCAAGCTAAACATTTGATGCTGTAACCATGTCTCTTTCCAAAACAACTAACTTTAACCCCCGATTTTAGTTAAACTGCAGTCTGTTCAATCGTTCAATTCAGAATGTGCCTGTGAGATAAACGCCAGTAAATGAACGTATGTAACAGGAGTCGTTGATGTGGTATTGGTCACTAATCTGGTTATTTTGGTCCAGCCCACTTGGACTAAATGTAATGTGACCTGTTGTTGACCCAAATGCTCTTAGATTCTCAGTGTGCTATTTTAATGTATTGTGTAGATTTTATGGAAGTAGAGCGGCCATGCTGTATGGTTTAGAGACAGTGGCACTAAGGAAGAGGCAGGAGTCAGAGCTAGAGGTAGCAGAGCTGAAGATGTTGAGGTTCTCTTTGGGAGTGACGAGGTTGGANAACGAGTACATCAGAGGGACAGCTCATGTTGGACGTTTGGGGGACAAAGTTAGGGAGGCCAGATTAAGATGGTTTGTTGGGTGAAGTGCTGGGGAATAATGAATAAATTTACACATACCCAGGACCAATTCTGGGTACATTGATATTTATTTATACCAAAACACTGTCAAAGTCTCTATTCCGATTGTCTAGAAGGTGTTGATTGAGGACTCAGACCCAGTAATTTTTTCCATTGTTTTAAATTGAAAAATAATTTTAATATAAAAAAAAATAATAATAATAATTAGCTTGAAGTAATGTTTTTTCTCAAAAAAAAATATTATTAGAGAACAGAAGAAGACACAGAAATGCCTAACTGTTTATAAGATTTATTAAGAAATCCAGATACTGTAAGTGTGCAAATTGAAAATACCTCCAACACCACACACACATACACACACACACACACACACACGCCTAATTTGCATATTTGGATATGATTGGCTCTTATATTTTATGACATGATAATGACATTTGCCTGTCAGGTTCAAGTAGCCAGTATGTTCACTCGAATGAACTCCCAATTAGCTAGCAAAAAAAAAAAAAAAAAAGTTTCAAAAAGGTAAAGATAGGAGAATTTGCAAGACTTTGATTTTATACACATATAAAAAAGCAGAAAAATATACTAAACCCAATTCTTATTCAGTATTTCAGTGAAATATGTGAGCAATGAAGATCCTCAATATTGGATCAGTTCCTAGAGTAAGCAGTTACACAACATTTAATGATGGATGGTTAAGCATTGATCATTCACCTGCACTCCAACTCCTTCCAACTATTAACAACTTTTTTGCACCATCAGTAAATTGCATCTTTAACCACACACACACACACACACACTCTGACTCTTGACAGTGTGTACCTGGGCCTTGTCTCTTCCCTGCAGCGAAGGACAAATTATAAATGCTTGAGGAGCCATGGAGGAGGCTTGATTTATTGAGCCGGTTGAAGTGACGGTGAGGCTCTAATGTAACAACTGGACAGTCAAGGCCATAGTTAGCAGATAGTAATGAATCAGGACGAGGCACAAGACGGTGTTTGTGGATGAGCTGAAGTGGTGGGAGGGCAGGATCTGCATTTATTCCTAAATTTCAACTTTGACCTTCTGCTTTGTGAAGTTCACAGAACTCACAGATGTGCTTCTGTACAAGTCTGATTATTCAGACAAACTGTCTAGACAGCTGGAATGAAAAGGTGACTAATCTTTTCACAAGGGATGTGGTGCTATCCAAATAGAAAATACATAATTGTTTGAAGGTTTTCTCTCTGGTGCATCAAATTAAAAAAAAAATTGAATATATTAAAGCAGTGTTTTTCCATCTCCGGTGCTGCAGATTGTAGTGTTTTTCCTGTGATGAATCATTCTCGGGCCCTGTTTTACTGAGATCCCAGAAAATTTGTCTGTGCAATAGGATAAATTTGCGCTGAAAAATCATGTTGTAGGTGATTTACAATTGGGTGTTACATGTGTGGGAGGAAACAGTATATGTAAGTATAGATTTTTCAAGATATATATATACATACACACACACACACACACACACACACACACACACACACACACACACACACACCGATCAGCCATAACAATAAAACCGCTGACAGGTAAAGTGAATAATATTGATTATCTTGTTACAATGGCACATGTCAAGGGGTGGGATATATTAGGCAGCAAGTGAACGGTCAGTTCTCAAAGTTGATGTGTTGGAAGCAGGAAAAATGAGCAAGCATAAGGATCTGAGTGACTCTGACAAGCGCCAAATTGTGATGGATAGACAGATCGATGTGATGTGATAGATAGATCACATCTTGATTGTTTTATTTCAAATCCATTGTGGTGGTGTATAAAGGCAAAATAAAAAAAAATCTGTCCAAATACTTCTGGACCTGACTGTGTGTGAATATCTTTTTTTTGTATTGTTACTTCATCTTCTTAGACTTTTTGGCATGTTCCATGTCATCCAAAACAGCACCGTGAGCAGGCTACTTTGCTTTTTAAAGGGAATTATTTACCATATATGGCAATTTTAGGGTGTTTCTTGAGCACATCAATTTAGAATATGTGGGATTTATCAATGTTCAGGGATTGAGTATACGCATGCTTGATAAATACCAGTTTACTTGTGCATATGGGTGGCTCTTACCCACAAACTTAGTACTCTTGCGCACGCTTTGATACGTGAGACCCCAGGTCTGGAAGACCAAAGCCAGGAAAGTCCACATGTATAGCTCTGGCTTTGGAGCTCTACTGGGATTGGAGAAATGGACCATCAAGCAAACATGGTTCCTAGTATAATCAAGTTCACTTTAGATTTCATAAAAAAAACAGAAATGAAATATAAACTAAAAAAAAAAAACAATGCTGGTGAGAAGCTGGACCTCAGGTGGACACAACATGCTCTCAAATGAAAATTACTGCAACAATTTGAGAAAATTGCTCTATTTTCTGATTTTATTCAGTATTCGATTCTACAAAAAGACTTCTCTTGGAGCCCTGAGTTTTATTAAATGAAGGTGATGGGGACAGTGGGTTAATCTTTTAAGACACTCCTCATCAGTTATAATTATTATTTCATATCCTCGAGATAGAAACCCAAATGTCAAGATTAAGCCACAAATCGCCTGGATTTCTTACTATTATACTACATTTTGAATCAAATAGTTCAAGACATTGCAAGAAATAAAGTCACATATGATGGGAGAAAAAATAGACTTTTTTTATTTCATTAATTAAGAGAATGACAAAAAGGTAATAACAAGGGGGAAAGCATAGCAGATCAACCATCTGACTGGCACATGACTGCTGTGCTGCTGCACCCTGCTCATCTGACACCAGATGGGTCAGTGCTGCTATAACACTTGATCTTCTGGCTCGGACCCACACCATGCAAGAACACGAACTTGAAACAAAATGCTTGGTATGTGAATAAATCAGGCTAAGTACCTGTCACCACTCCGTATTTATATTCCTTCCATAAACGTGTCCTTTAAATAAGGCAAAAATATTATCCTGGAGAAGGTGGGTGTGCAACTGTAGGCCCAACCCATTAATTTTCCACGAGTTCTGCTCAAGAAGTGAGGTGACCTTTTCTGTGTTCAAGGTATGCAGAGACGAGCGATACAGACAAATGAGGCAACGGAGAACACAACAAAAAGGCAATGAGAGGAAAAATAGAGCGAGAGAATGACACAGCACAGAAATGAGAGAGGAACGAACTTGCTAAATGGCTTTCTGGAAGACTCCGGAAATTAACCTTAGTCCACTGGATTTATTGCTGAACTCTCTATTCGAATTGGTCAGAAGGTGTTGATTAAATTGTTGATTATTTCTATAACCGGGACGCAGTCACACAAAAACCACACACAGGATGAGATCCAGCTCTGGCTTTAATCTGGAACAGGAGAATTAAT
>JAKKZN010000024.1:14163384-14174665 GCA_033441825.1 Pangasius elongatus
AAGGGCTGATTAGCTCTCTGTATTGGGAACTCAAGGAGCAGAAGTATGACCTTTAAAAGAAAATGGTGCCCTGTATAGCGTATGCTTTAAGACCATTTACAGAGAACTAAACGACCATAGAGATTTCTACTTTGGCAGTACCCACAAGGCAATTCCTGTCATATACCATTAGTAAACCTGACATACACATATACTTGTGATATTAAGCTCTTGAACCTGGTTAACCTTCATCACAAGTACTTTAAGGAACTTCTTACATTCCTGGTTGTACAGAACAGTAGAAGGATTTTACCTATTTGTAGGCTGTCTGTTAAACAATGCTGGTGGGACAAGTAAGTAAATGGGAAGTGCTGATGGGTGAAAACCAGGGCGGCAGTAAAAATGTCAGTGTCTTTGACAATATCATGCACTGGGTCTGCCATCCAAATGATTTTGGTCGTACAGTTCCTTTGGACCCCCTGTCTACTCAGGTAACTTTCAATAATTCCCAATAACTTGCAATAACTTAAGCCCATTTCTATACCCATTGATTGATTTTAGGAATTGGGCCCAATTTTAGCTTCATTGGCTATTGTTCGATGTGCTGTGTGAAGAAGGTCTGATGTCCTGTTAACTGGTCGTAAAGCCGTAAGGTACCAAACACTCTTAACCAGCTTCATGTATTTCTTCATTTCTTTGATATAGTGTTACTGCACACGTGATGCAAGTTGACAAATCTGCTTGCTAAGTATGTGGCCACATCAAATAACCCTTGCCACTCCTATTGCCATATTACCTTCCAAACTCTGACCCCAGAATCTTTGAGAGCAAGGACCATTTCTAGCTATAAGCAGTCGCTTAGGACCAGTGGCCCACCAGAAGACTCGTAATAATGTCAGTTAAAATAATGGCTCCCAACTAGGCCTCTCGAAAGTGGGCAACCAAATCAAGCAAAATTTGATACTTTGGGTTTGTTTGCTATTTGGTTTGGTTTCACACAGCACATAGGTGTGTGTAGAGCTGAAAACAGCCTTGTCAAACACTTTCATTCATTGGGCATGGCTTTCTCATTGCAATTAACTCACACAAGAGTTCACTATGAAGTGGACTGAGAACACCTCGATCAAAAATGCCACTTTTGTGCTCAGCTTCCTCATCTGCCTAAAGAGCCATACCTAGGGGAAAAGAAACCATCGTTCCATTCAAAATGACTAAACACTGCATATACAAAGCACCTAAGACTATTTTTCTTCCCCTGTTCATTTTTTAATTGAAGTTCAAAGCTAAGATAGCCAGGATACAGCTTCGGCTATCCTACCAAGTGAATTTTTACCTTTCTACTATGTATTTTTGCTAATTTTGTTATTACTATTCACTTCCATGTCTGCTCATTCTGACAAGTGAGACAAGCATCTCTGCTGGGCTTGGCATGACACTGCGACTCTACAATCCCTCACTTCGTAGTGAGAGGACATGGGGGGAGGGGGTCTTGTTCAGGATGATTTGCCTTGTAATTGTCGGCTTACAGTGCGGACAGCAGCAACCGTCATAAAGGAGACAGATGGTCCCACCTCTCATGTCCTTCTCTGGAAGGGATTCGAAACACTTGATTGAATTCAAGTGCTTGGACTTTAAAGCCTCCTGCTGCCTCACTGTCACTTCTGTAGTTTTTTTTTTTCTCCATCCTCATGGCTCTTTCTTCCTGTCTGTCTCTTTCTGTCTGTATTTTGTCCCTCTATTCTAGCAGTTATGCTTCCACTTTCCTCTTCTTTTCTCTTTTTCATCTATCCTCTGCTCTCCTGCTGCCCTACAATCTCTCCTCTACAGTCCTTAATTCTCTCTCATCTCGCCTTTGAGTGGTAATAGTGCAGAAAGTGCATCATTTTGATTTGTTCAACTCATTTTCTGCTCTCTATTTCCTCTGGAACTTTCTAGAACAGTGAGGGAAGCCAATACTGTTCCAATAATAACCAGGAACTTTGCTATAAATCCCCAGACTTCGACTGCTTCGTCAAAAGCATTATTGTGGGAAAATGCAAATTCATTTAAATAAATAAATAAATAAATAAATAAATAAATAAATAAATAAATAGGGATTGTAAAGCTTTGGAGATGATGCAATTGCATGATAGACCTTCTGCTCCCAGAGGTGCTAACATGGCTAATAAGAAAATCAGGCAGGCAGAGAGAAAATAGTAGTGTCAGTCGATGCAGTGGCAAATTTTTTTTCTTTTTTTTTTCTGTGCATCAAGCAACAGTAAGGAATGTGTGAGTCAGGTGTGAGCACTAATTAAGCAGGCAATAAGCAGGTCCTCCATTTTTTACCAACCAAAAGGTCCTGATTTCTATTGGCGTATAGACATTGGCTTGTGAATTCACAAGTCAAATTTCACCACAAAGCAAAAGTAATCAGGTCCTTTCCCCTTCAGTGAATAGACTTTTTTGCCAGAGCAGTTTTATTTGTGTTCGGTCTAGCTGCTACTCTACTATCACAGTAGCAAAGGGTCAAAAATCAGAAATCCTATGGACTTATGCTCACACTGCAAATTAACCTGCATCAGTGCTTATCTTAAAAAAAACAATGCACTCTGTAACTTCCCTGCTAGCGAGAATGCTAAGCTC
Source organism: Pangasius elongatus (assembly GCA_033441825.1). Lineage (NCBI taxonomy): Eukaryota > Metazoa > Chordata > Actinopteri > Siluriformes > Pangasiidae > Pangasius > Pangasius elongatus. The sequence continues at coordinate 14,165,986 of JAKKZN010000024.1, forward strand.
TCCCAGTGTTAACCACAGATGCAGAAAATAGTTTACTGTTCCGTAATGTGTTTCGTAGCCTGTTCAGAGAGCCGAAAAGAGATAAAAGGAGTGAGCTTTTTCAGGTCAATTTGTCTCCAGGGTGTTTATACATGCTAAAGAGAGAGGGAGAGATCAGTGAGAAGCTGCTGTGGAAGAACTGAGGTTGATGCACTGTGTGGGTTATACGTGCATCGGCTAAATCCTACGCAGATCCTCGTCTGGGGAATAACTCAGGTCCCGAGAAACACAGATCTCCTTTGTTTATTTTTATTTTTATTTATTTATTTATTTTAATCTCTCCACTCATTTTTGAGATTAGTGTTTGTGTAAGATCTTCGGGTCATAAATAGAGTCTAATTTGTGCTATTAGAAGGCTTCGGTGGAATTAAATTCCTGGATTGGACTCATTCAATTACATGGTCAAAATTTATTGTATTGTGGTTCTGTTGGCTAAAAAATGATCTCTAGTGCAAGATAGAAGCAGCCTAGAACTCCAGCCCAAGTTTTACAGTTACATAATCACTCTTCATGTCATATACAGTCCATGCCCAAGATTCACCCTTGCTTCAGTGATACCTGTAACACTGACTCAATGACAGAATATGGTCCAGAATGCAGAGTTTGAACTTGAACAGCACACAATAAACAGTCCCGGATTCAAAATACCAGAATATCATTATATGAAATAATCAATAGCCCAGAATTGCAGACCAAAAAGAAAACAAATAGTTAAATATAAACTCGTGCTTTTATAGTGTCTCTGAACTAGGAATTGATGGGTGAAGTGGGTTAGTGTTCTGGTGGTCGGGAGTGTTCAGGTGAGCACATTCCTCTTCTGCAGTTGTGTACTGTAAACAATGTGGAGTATTACGATACTGTGAGAGTCCTGGGGTGAGCACAGGACAGCATTTATGATTATATCAGCAGTTTTTAGGTACAAAGCTACAAGCTACATTATCTGAGTGAGATTACCCCCTGAAGCAAGGGTGAGACTTGGGTGTGAACTGGTTTGGGGAAAGTGTAAATCTTTAGGGTATCCTCGTGGGATAAAACATAGTTGGAAGGCATTACAAATGGGCTTTTATTGCTTGATGGTTAGAAATTTCCCAGGTTCCCCTTGAATGCGGCAGTTGCTGTCTCCATAATGACTGATTCCAATTGATTGTATGCTAGGTATCATAATAACCAAATATTGATGCATGTAAATGTGAAATACTGTAACAATAAGCCACAATACTCCACAGAATAATATATATCATTACAGCTGGCATATCATACATCAGTTTTGTTCCCCTTTAAGCCTTGTTAGTCAGATCTGAGCTCAAATTAAATGCTGCTGGTTTAATAATGATGATCATCCTTGCTTGAGTTAAGGTAACAAACACATCTATGGGTCAAAGGTGGACTCTCTTAGGAACAGTGTGCACTAATATACACAGCAATCCAGCTGAGAGAAATTCTTAAATTCTTTTGTAAGCATTATCTAAATATAACCCTATCCATATTCAGGATTTGCAGCAAGGAAAGCTTTTCAAGAAAACTAACACTTTGCACACACACACACACACACACACACACACACACACACACACACACACACACCTTTTGTGGTATACACTTTCTGCTATTTATCTGCTTCCCAGTTTCTCCTCAGTGTGAAGAAATTGTTAATGACAGCTATTGTTAGTAACAGACTTGCCACTTATGTACTTCATCAGCATAGCATTTGAAAGTGCAGGCTTGCAGAACCGCTGGAGACACGGATGGCCAATGAAGTCCAATATCACCAACCTAAAGCACATGCCAATTCTGATTTAGCTTCCAGAGCACAGGAACGTATAGAGGAAAAGAATGAACTTGTTGATTTTTTGCTTTTAATAGCTGAGGCTAGGAGTGCTGTGCCACTACTTATCAATATCCGTATTGACTTAAAACAAAAACCCCAGATAACTAGTTATATACAACCAAAAGGATCTAGAAGTTTTAAAGGAGCAATGTGTAATATTTAGAGCCTGTGAGGTGAATTGCGATTGTGATTGTGATTAAAACATATACAGTCCCTCCCCCCCCAGTAAGGGGTGGAGCTTTAGAGTCTAGAGTTAGAGTCTAGAGTTAGAGTTTGTCTAAGTTATCTTTAAATTGCATGATCAGCTGATACATATACACATTATACTCGTCATTTGCTGAGACAGCTAAAATTTCACCCGAATTGTTTTAAGACCATATATCTTAACACTCATACTAACACACTTATGTGTCATATTGAAGAAATATGTTTATGGTTCCTTAAAATTGAGGTGTCCAGAATTAGGCCAATCTTTGGTCAATTTCCAGAATTCAGATATAAGCCAAGGATATTGCCACACGTATTATTCAGTTAACTAGATGGAAAATGGTGCAAAATGATTGTGCTGTCATTAGAGTGCAGAGTGTAAACGTGTAAGGTTGAATTAAAGTCAAAGGTTTCCATTGAAAAATTGATACTGACACCTTTCTTTTTATATAAAGATTGCTACTGTGATGTGCCTCCCCTCCATTTGAAATATGGAGAAATTTCACAGAGAGACAAAGAGAGAGAGAGAGAGAGAGAGAGAGAGAGAGAGAGAGAGAGAGAGAGAGAGAGATCTCAGATATCTTTTTGGATGGCAGCTCTGGTAATATTGTCAGCCATACGCTGACATTTACCTCTGATGATGTGCACCAGCAAGAGCAGGTCAGTTAGAAAATGATCTAGTAGCCTTTTTCCATTTTAGATCTCACAAGCACATCATTTCAGGTCTGTAAACCTTCGCTCAAGCCAATCTGCGGTACAATTCAATGAGCCGTACTGTAATTCAGATACTGAAACACGAGGCGTTTTCACACCGGCTCAGGGACAGTGCCAGTGTATGGAAAGACATATGAGGACTGATTCAAAGACTTCAGAACAAAGCTGTCTGGCCCACAAGCCAGCCAACACACACACACACACACACACACATGCATAAACACAGCAACATCAGACCAGTAATTCAGCAGGAATGATGGAGAGGCTCTCAGATCATACAGCACTGAGTCATTACTTCCCATTTCCCTTTTATTCTGGGGTAATGCATTTTTCTACCCTCAAGGCTGGCAAACCCACCAACTCCAAATTGAATTTTATTGCTAATAAAAGCTCTGGGAAAAACGGTGAGCGAAACAGTTAGTCAATCTATCAGAATGGGAGGAACATCTTTTTAATAGTTTGGATAACAGCGTGATGGTTGATTCGCTTTGCAATTAAGGGGAACGTCAAAACAAGGGCTTTGCTTACAACTCAAGCTCACTTTAGCCATTGACGTGCGCTTTGCTAAATTTATAAAATGTAGAATGAAGTAAAACCCCAAAGTAGGACAGGGCTATAATATGCATCTGAATAGAGGCTGTATCTTGTAATTCCTGACCTCTGACCAGGAAAAACATTTAAAAAAAAAAAACACTCACTTGAGTCAGAATTCCTACTTGGAAACTCAGGATAGTCTCCTCAACTCTGAGTTCAGCAAGTGACATCAAATCAGTATGGCTTCTCACAGCATCAGCAGTAAACGAAGCAGCAATTCTTACCTTTAAATGAGTTATACTGTATATACAAGTATTAGGTTTAGATCAATCAACATGCAGACATGTTCACTTGTTAAATCTATACATTATATACAGTGTTTGAGGAGGTTAGCAGTTAGCTGGCTAGCTTGTTGCTAATAAAAGATGAACAGAGAGGCATCCATGTTTTTTTTTCCCCACTATGTAGCTCGAATGCATTGAGGTTAAAAAAGAAAAAAAAAAGATGTAATTCCGAGCTCCAACTTCCCACTTCCAAGGTAAGTCGAATGCAGCATTATACTGAGTCCAATATTTGAGGAGTTACAATACTGGAAGCTTATTTATAGCTACATTTAATGTTGTGAAGCTAAATTCCTGTTTTCACTTATGCTATAGCATCTATCACCCACTTCTCTTTTGTCTCACTCTCGAAGTTAATAGGATAAAAAACACAGCTTGTCATATGAAAAGCTGAGAAATTGGAACGCACAGACCCCTTCGTTTCAAATCCCACGTCTGAGAACGTAAGCTACAGCGTTACATCTGACTGCTGCTGATGTTGAATAAACTTCTCCTTACAGAAGACGTTACCATTTCAAAAATCTGTTTAGGTGGAATTCCAGCATAAGAGTCCCTGTGTACGTTGTTACTATAGAAATGATAACGTATTAGAATGAATACATTTATTATAACTGAGTAATCTGTAGCTGTAACTACTGACAGAGCTGCTGTTATAGGAAATTAATCAACACCTTCTGACGAGTTGGAACGGAGAACTTGTTTCGTGGACGTTCCACAGCTATAAACGAATAAATAGAATTTACAAAATAAATAATAAACAGAATCGTTGTCAGATTGCTGGGGTGTAAGCAAAATAAATCATGTCAGGGTGTGCGTTTATCGGAAAACAATCAACTTCCAGGTGGTAACAGTAAGTCTACTTCATATGAGGCTCAATCACAGGGTTTTCTTCTAACAGTATGTCCACAAGTGTTTTCTTCCAATGTATCATGTATCATAGTTTTTTTTTTTTACTACAACCCACAACAAAGGCTTAGCACAAGATCCTTTGTAATTAGCAGACTGGAGCAACCAAATTTCAGGCACTATTAATATGTGATTAATTTTGCAGGCTCTAAATGAAACATTTAGCAGTGTGGTTCCAGTTCATGGCTTAAACTAAGCAATATTTCTTTCCTCTCATGGGGCGTATAAAGAAAACATTCAGCCTGCCTTTTGATGGCTTCTGCCATTTTCACCTCGCCTTCTGTTTATGTTGTCTATGTTACTGCACTTTGCATCATCCTCTAAGCATAGGGAGGTGGTATATCAACAACTAAGCCTACACGTAATGAAACACTACCCGTATTGTGTTTATGGGGCAATTCTGGATAAACACCCAGAAGGTTGTATGTTTGTATACAAAATGGAGGCTGATTAAAGTGTTTTAGATCAGTCTGAAGTCCTGAATTTGGGGATTTTCTCAAAGGAAATGATGAGTTGTCTGCTGAAGGGCACTCATGACCTCCTCATATTTCAGGTCGATTCTTACTGTTACGTCGATAACATTTGAGTGCAACATGCACAGGTTAGCACCACCACTGAAATATTAACGAGGGAGGCAAAAAGTGCCTAGAGTAGTCATGAAAACGCGATTCCGCAGTGGATGAACTATGCTGAGGGAGAGACAAAGCTACAACAGACACCAGATGTCACGTTGAAATCATAGGTTTACGGAGACAGGCAGATTTGCAGCATGCTATGCTTTGCAAGTGGTTATGATTGTATAATCATTTTTCACAAGACGTTCAGGAAAAGATGCGTAACTGACAAACCTCGACCACCTTCTGAATATGATCACAACTGTACGGGATGCAAAACCGCTCGAAATGACCAACAGCTGTCTACTTAATCACTTATCTAAACTAATTCAAGGTTTTTACTCCTTTTACTCAGCTGATACTTATTCAAGAATACATTTTTCAGTAAATTGGACAGATTTAAATCTAATCTGAATATATTGTTCACACACCATTTGCTTCATTTGCGTTGATTCATTTTGTCAGATGCTTTTAGCCGAAGTGACTTACAACTGAGGGGGAAAAATATAATCAGGAAACAGATGAGCTGTTAAGATGGGAGTTAAGGGATTTATTTAAAAGCACAATACACGAATGGACAAATCATAGATTCATTAGCTAGCCCACAAGGCAAGGAAAAGCTTGTGTTTCCTGACCAATCCCCCGGAAACACAACATGTACTAACGCAGTTACGAGGTAACGTTAAGTGCATCTGATTATTAACTAATTTAACAAAGTTTCTAATATAATGTAATGTGTTAACAAAGTTTCTAATTCATATCGTGTTTGCGGCTAGTTTGACCTGTTTGGCTAGCGTCTTTATTTATTCTCAGCATGTTAACCTTTAGGGAACTGTTTGTTGTTCTAGGAGAATAATATGACAGTGGCTTGGTTTTTTCCACATACATGCATGTTTCTGATACGAAAAAGATCGTCTGTCATCTGTGGACACTGACTAATCTAGTGAAAAATGTTCTACTGAGAGCCAGATCGCATCTCAGCACGTGTGTGTAGTGCAGCAGGTGGTGGAATTAGGAACGAGTAGATTGCGCTATAGTTACTGCACCAAAGTGCTGAACCACTTGAAGTTTAAACATAGCTACATGCTAACTGAAAACTTTAATGACACTGTTTAGTGTCTGTATCTGTAATCTGAAACTGATATTGTTTCAAATTTGAACCCAAAGTGGGTTTTAGAAATTATATATGAATCCTAACATTTTGCCCTGGAAACAGTGAAAAGTTCATGATTGGTCTCAGCTAGAGATGTTTGCAGAAATGTACCGACCCGCAATATTTTCTAAGTAATTTAATTGGTTCTGTTCAGCCTAATTTAAAACACTGTCACACTGACCAGGACGTTACTAAGGATGAATGAATAAACTCTGTAAAGTTTACACATCACACAGATACTAGTCCATCACACAGCACTCATTCACACTTATATATGCAGACCAGTGGTTTCAAAGTTTCAAAGCTATGATTGGTCAAGCTCTGTTTAGCAGAGTGGCTTTTTTTTGGGGTGGTTAATGGTCCTAACTTTCTAAGGTGGCTCCATTTTGAACTCAGGACATAAGTCTAAGTAGAAACTTTAAGAGTTCGATGAGATGGGTAAACTGAAGAGCCGTACATGGTGCTAGACAAAACCAGATTAAACCTGTTTAGCAGTGGGCCAGTTATATTAGATTTCCATGACTCACTCTACAAACTGTATTGGTAGTCGATTCAGACTTTGAAACTTTTGAACTTTACTGTACTTCCTTTTCTGTACTTCGTTCAAGACTTCCTTGAAGTCTTCATTCGCAGTGTGGCGTTTTGTCTGTGCTACAGTTTGATCCCTATCATCTAACGAGCCATGTATGCACAGCTCTTCCTCACCCTCTTCATCATGGGTGTTAAATATTGGCAGCTGACAGCTCCACTCTCTACTGCTCGGCTACTTTGCACTGCAGTTCATTGAAACGTGATACGCACTTGTTTTAGCTCCTGGTGCTGAGTACAAGAAGACAGACGCCAGCATGAAGGGTTTTGCGGTCTATGGCCAGCATTGCAAATGATTCAGAGGAGATAATGCATTAAAAAGAGACATTCTCATTGTTTCTGAGTACAACACAGACACGATGTCATGGGTATCGCTAGCATTATAACGGGAATGTCTTCGTAAATGATGTGGTTGGATTTCGCAGCAAATTGTGCAAAAGTGGGAGTTAGCAAATACATTTGTATTGCTCTGAGATGAATTTTGGATGAATATTTTAAGAGCCACCTCGGTGGGTGACTTAACAGATGCTCTCTTTGCAGTACTTGTTCTAAGCAGGAACTTACAATAATAAGCACCACAATAGCTAATTGCATTTCAGGCTATGTAATTTACAAACATACATATGCTCCATCGTATTCCTCAAACCACTTGATCACACTAAGCTGAATTAGTGTGCCTGTTTGCTAATCCAAGATCTCATTATGTTTGGCACCTACAGGAAGTCAATCTGCAGAAGTTGGGAGGCTTCCAATGTCTACCTTGACTTATAGGGAAATGAATTATTTATATAGTGACGAAAGTACCACATTTGGCACTCAGTTGAAGTGTCATTAAGAAAATGGGAAGCACTGCGAGTTCCTACTGTTTTGATGGGTTTGATTTGAATTCTGCTGTTTGCTTCTGAGGTTGCATTTTGGCAGGACACCACAGTTCACAGCTTCAGGGTCCGTGCTTGCTCAGGATACTGTCTGTGTGGAGATTTGCATGCACTCTCCATGGTTATGTGGGTTTCCTACAGGTTCTCTGGTTTCCACCCTCTTCTGAGGTGGGCTGGTGACTCACATTCGCACCTCATGAAGTGTGGATAGTGCCCTTTGGTGGATTAGCATCCCATCCAGGGTGCATTCCCACCTCACAGCCATTGTTCCTGGGATAGACTCCACCACCAACCTGAAAAGAATAAAGTATTTAATGAAGATGAACAATGATATATATTTAGGTTGAAAGACAAAGCCTGGTGCAGAGGTACCATTAAGGGGCCAAGCATCGTCCAGGGTGTGGATGTTTCTACCCTGTAAAGGGAAGCAAATTCCATCAAATCCCCCTGGGAGAAGTCTAAGTCTTTGACAAATTGCCACATGAACAAAAGAACAGTTAAAGACCAGTGGTAGCTCAGCAGTTAGGGTTCTGTGTGAGTAATCAGAAGGTCATTCAATTCAAATGTTTCATCCCATACCAGCCAGAATCCACAGAATCCACAGAATCCACACTAAACCTACTAAACTATCACTGGCCTTTACCTGTTGTCGTCTTATTCAACTAGCAATTTTTCAAAGGTTTTGATATTTCTCTCATCTAGCCAGGGGCATTATTTGGAATTCTAGGCCCCATTGGGCCCCATTGGGGGCAATTGTGGCCAATTGTGGCCTAATGGTCTGAGAGTCGGACTTGTAACCCAAAGGTGAACCTGAAGGTCGTGGGTTCGAGTCTCGGGTCCAGCAGGGATTGTAGGTGGGGGAGTGAATGACCAGCGCT